>CM052544.1:60909637-60925609 GCA_028533065.1 Trachops cirrhosus
GCCCATCAGTAAATGTATGGATCAGAAAACTATGGTACATTTACACAATGGAATTCTATGCAGCAGAAAGAAAGAAGGAGCTCATACCCTTTGCAACAGCATGGATGGAGCTGGAAAGCATTATGCTAAGTGAAATAAGTTAGGTAATGAAAGATAAATACCATATGATCTCTCCATTAACAGGAACCTAAACAACAAAACTAAGAAACAAGTGAAATATAACAAAAGACACTGAAATAGAGGACAGGTAGTCAGCGACCAGAGGGGAGAGGGGAGGGAATTCCAGGGGAGAAGCAAGGGTTTACAGGAACAAGTATAGAGGACACATGGACTAAAGTAGGGGAGTTGGAAAGGGGAAGGAGGACAGGAGGAAGGGGTGGGTGGGCTGGAATGGGAATAAAGGATAGAAACTGTACTGAATAAACTAAAATAAAAAATTAAAAAAAAAAGAAATATGTATTTTTCCCACACACAGTACTATCAAGTCTAGAGCTGTACTCAGGTAATTTGAGGGATTTCTAATACTGAAAACTTATCTATAGAAATACTGAGAAAAAGCTTGGAATACTCAATATTGTTCATAGCTTAGATGAGATAATAGAAACTTAAAGTATCTTTGTGGATTCATTGAAAGAACATAAATGGTAATAAAGTTAATGAATCATTGACAGGATTAGTGAAAAGGAATGTTCTATATGACAAAATGGTTAAATAACATAACAAAACAGTTACACATGCAGTAATGGGATACATAGATGGTCTGTACTCTGTGGTCACTCCTAACGCATCATGAGTCAATGAAACTTAGTTCACTTTAATTTTCTTTTCTCATTCATATTCTTTAGATGTCTTGGTAATTGAATAAGTTTATTAAACACATGAGTTATCCTTTCTTCCCAGACTCAATGTCTTCAAGAAAAAGATAATTTTCAATATTTAATTGTTCTATTTCCATCTTTTTATTTGCATTTGGTTGCCACATAACTTGGGGCACTTTGGTCTTGCTGGTGTAGATTGAATAGAATGACCACTATCTCCTTTTATGTTAATGTCTCAAATTCTAAATGTATGAAGAAATCACTAGAAAGTTAACAATATAAGTGGATCACAAGAAAAGTTACTCTAACAATTTGCCACACAGATCACAGGAACATGTCATTAAACTGCTTATTAATAGAATCATAGGCGCTGTTCATGTCAGCATGATGAGTCCTGAAAACAACTTATGTTTTACAGTGTAAATGATTTTATCATTTATAAAATCAGGGATCTCTGAGGGTAATGCAGCTTCTCTGTGAGGATGAATGGATTTTATTTCCAGTTCTGCAAGTAAGATTTGACAGCTTATAATTGTTCTCAAAACTTTTTTCTACAGCCTTCATGGCACACTTCTGGATTCACTTTACACAACAGGACATGCTGGCACATCAGTCCACATGGCATATGAGAATGTCTGTGCAGAGAAAGTCCTGGATTGGTAAGTTGGCTCTGTCATCCACCAGCTGTGAAGCCTTGGGAAAGTCACTCAGCCTCTTTTAGCCACTATTTCACCATCTGCCCAACCTAATTGTTAAGATTCCTCTGGAATAAAATAAAATAGAATCTGTGACAGTTCTTTGGGAATTGTGAACTGTCAAAGAAATATAATCTGGGTGTTCTAAGTTTCTATTGCTGCTATAACAAATTACTAGAAGCTTAGCAGCTTAAACAACAAAAGTGCATTATTTTACAGTTCTTTGGGTCAGAAGTCTGATATAAGTCTCACCATGCTAAAATCAGTGCTAAGCTATGCTCCTGTCTTCAGACTGTATCCCATTATTACAATTATTAATAAATTTAATGTCTCTACTTTTTGGTCCTCAAAGTATAAAAGATAATGGAAATTTAAGATTCTATCTTTTTCCCCACTTAAAGGCATAATACCTAGATGTCCACAACATAAGCATGTCCATGAGACATCCTGAAATTTTTAATTACCTGAGTCTGAGAGAAGACACTCCACCACGTCCATCCATACAGCAGTGATGTGGATCCTGGCTGGCAGAATCCGTGTGCTGTGGTGGCTATGAACAAATACAGAAGTCCTGTGGAGAAAAAGGGATGGCATGGCTACTCTCTAGGTGAGAGAGAGGGGGCCCCAGCCCCTGCCTTGACCAGCCTTTATTGCTTTTCTGGGCACATTACATGATGGTCCTCATTTACTATGCACAGATTTGCTTTAGGTGGTTACCTTTTACAGAAAACAAAGGAGATGATGCCGCTAATAACATCACAAAAGAAGGATATTTGCAAATGAAAAGGGAAAAGTGGTTGAACCAGTTACACTCCATACTGGGGAGATTTAGCATGGATTTTAGGAAGTTACAGTAAGCACTTGCTGCCTCAATTCAGGGTGAGGGAGTTTTAGCAAGAGCAAGTCTCATAGCAGCCTAGGTACAATGCAGACCTGATTCCCCATGGGAGAACCTATCCATGGGTGTGGCTCCTGCATGCCAGAACCTCACTCCCCACTGGCCTTTCGGAGTGGGGGCTGGGCTACATACCCATGCCATGTGAAACGGTTCCCTATACAGCAGAATGAAATATTATGCTCTGGAAACTTTATGTAGAAGTTATCTTCTTGAAAAGGAAGCTTATTCCCATCTTCTTGAAAGGGAATAATCCATGTTTTGGAGATCAAACCCTTGTCCAAGGTATCATTGGAAAATATGTTTTCCCATACATTGGTTCTCCTTTCATTTTAATGCTGTTTTCTCTAGTTATGCAGAAGCTTCTTATTTTGGTAAGATCCCACTTCTTTATTCTTTCCTTTGTGTCACTTGCTCTAGGGGACATATCAGTGAAAATATTGCTGCATGGAACATCTGAGATTTCCCCCTTTTATTCTCCTCTAGTACTTTTATGGTATTGCAACTTATATTTACGTCGTTTATCCATCTTGAGGTTATTTTTTTTGTGTGCAGTGTGAGATGATGGTCCAGTTTCATGGTTTTTTGCATATAGCTGTCCAGATCTCCCAATACCATTTGTTGAAGAGGCTATTTTTGCTCCATATATGCTTCTAAACGCTTTGCCAAATATTTTTGACTGTAGAGACTTGGGTTTATTTCTGGGGTCTATTCTTTTCCATTGATCTTTGTGTTTGTTCTTATGCCTGTACCAGATTGTTTTGAATACTGTGGCCTTGTAATGTAGATTGATATCAGGTATATCCCTCCTACTTTGTTCTACTTTCTCAAAATTGTTGTGGCTACTTGGGATAATTTATGGTTCTATATAAATTTTAAAATGTTTGTTCTATATCTGTGAAATATGTCATTGGTATTTTAATAAGGGTTGCATTGAATCTATAAATTGCTTTGGGTGGTATGGAGATTTTGATTATTTTAATTCTTCCAATCCATGAACATGGTACATGTTTCCATTTGTTTGTGCCTTTCTTAATTTCTTTCTTCAGTGTTGTGTAGTTTTCTGAGTACAGGTCTTTTACCCCTTTGGTTAGGTTTATTCCTAGGTACTTTATTTTCTTGTTGCTATAGAAAATGGGATTTTTCCCCAGATTTTTGTTTCTGATCTTTTTGTTGTAGATGTAAAAGTGCCTTTGATTTTTTAATATTAACTTTGTATCCCACTGTTTTGCCAAATTCACTTATTAGGTAGAGCAGTTTTTTTATGGAGTCTATAGGGTTTTCTGTGTATACTGTCATGTCATCTGCAAGTAAGGACAGTTTTACTTTCTTCTTTCTAATTTGGATGCCTTGTATTTCTTCTTTTTGTCTGATCACTTGCTAGGACTTCCAATACTATGTTGAATAAAAATAGTAAAAGTGGACATCCTTGTCTTGTTCTTGATCTAAGTGGAAAAGTTTTTAGTTTTTGCTATTGAGTATGATATTGAGTGTAGGTTTTTTATATATGGCCTTTATTATATTAAGGAATGCTCCATCTGTATTCCCACTTTGCTGAGTGTGTTAATCATAAATGTGTTCTGTACCACATCAATTGCTTTTTCTACATCTACTATGACATGATTGTGTGATTTTTGTCTTACCTTTTGTTTATGTGATGTATTATGTTTATTGATTTGTGAATATTGTACCATCCTTGCATTCCTGGCATGAGCCCCACTTGATCATGGTATATGATCTTTTTAAGGTATTGCTGGATGTGGTTTGCCAATATTTTGTTGAGGATTTTAGCATCTATGTTCTTTAGCAATATTGGTTTGTAGTTTTATTTCATAGTTGTGTCTTTCTTGGTTTTTGGTATTAAGATGATGCTGGCTTCATAAAAAGAGTTTGGTATTCTTCTCTCTTGTTTTTTTGGAATAGTCTGTGAAGGATAGGGGTTAGATCATCCTTAAATGTAAAATTTTCCTGTAAAACCATCTGGTCCATGGCTTTTGTGTGTTTGGAGGTTTTTGATTATTGCTTCAATTTTGTCAGCTGTTATTGGTCTGGTTAGGCTTTCTGCTTCTCCTTGATTCAGTTTTGGAAGGTCATATTTTTCTAGAAATCTGTTCATTTCACCAAGGTTTTCAAATTTCTTGGCATATATTTGCTCATAATAATTTCTTAGATTCTTTTGTATTTCTGTGGTTTCAGTTGTAATTTCACCTCTTTCATTTCTGATTTTATTTATTTTGGCCCTCTCCCTTTGTTTTTTAATGAATCTAGTTAAAGGCAGGTCAATTTTGTTTTTTCAAAGAATCAGATCCTGGATTTATTGATCCTTTGGATTGTTCTTTCACTCTCTATGTCATTTAATTCTTCTCTGATCTTGGTTATTTCCTTCCTCCTACTTGCTCTGGACTTTGTTTCTCATTGTTCTTCTAGTTCTTGCAAATGTAGGGTTAAATTATTTACTTGAAATGTTTCTATCTCTTTTAGGTAAGCCTGCATTGCTATGAACTTCCCTCTTAGGACTGTCTTCAATGTGTCCCACAGGTTTTGAACTGTTGTGTGTTCATTATCATTTGTTTTCAGAAACTTTTTGATTTCTTCCTTGATCTCATTATGAACCCATTCCCTGTTTAACAGCATGCTATTCAATCTCCATGAGTTTGAATATTTTTGAGTTTCTTTTTTGAGGTTTGTTTGTAATTTCAGTCCCTTGTGGTCAGAGGAAATGCTTGATATGATTTCAGTTATCTTGAATTTGTTGAGGCTTGTTTTGTGTCTTATCATGTGGTCTATCTTTGGAAATGTTCCATGTGCCTTTGAAAAGAATGTGTATTTTGCTTCTTTTGAAAGGTTCTATATATCAGTTAAATCCATTTGATCTTCAGCATTGTTCAATACCACAATACCCTTGTTCATGTTTTATTTGGAAGAACTATCCATTTTGACAGTTGGATGTTAAAATCTCCTAGTAGAAGTGTGTTTCTGTCTATAACTTTCTTGAAGTCCTCCAAGATTTTCTTTATGTATTTGGGTGCTTCTATGTTGGGGTCATATATGTTTACATTATTTATGCCATGTTGGTGGATTCTTCCCTTGAGTATTATGAATTGTTCTTCTGGGTCTCTTTTTGTGGCTTTTGTTTTGAACCTATTTTTTTGGATATAAGTATTGCTACCTTATCTTTTTTTTCCTGTCCCTTTGCTTGGAAAAAGTTTTCTAACCCTTCACTTTCAGTCTGTGCAGGTCTTTCATTCTGAGGTGGGTCTTTTGTAGGCTACATATGTGACTGTCATGATTTATTATCCATTCAGCTACCCTATGTCTTTTTTATTTAACTTTTCTTTATATTTTATTTTTTTTATTTTAGTTTATTCAGTACAGTTTCCATTCCTTACTCCCATTCCAGCCCACCCACCCATTCCTCCCCTCCTCCCTCCCCTTTCCAACCCCCCTAGTTTTGTCCTTGTGTCTTCTATATTTGTTCCTGTAAACCCTTCTCTTTTGAATGAAGCATTTAATCCATTTACATTTAAGGTTACTATTGATAGGTATTTATTCATTGTTATTTTGCTCTCTTTATACCTGTGTTCTTCTCTTTCTCACTCTTTTACTTGTTCTTAAGGCAGTTCCTTTAGCATACCTTCTATTGCTGGTTTGGTGTGGGTGTATTATTCTAGCCTTCTTTTGTCTGGGAGCTCCTTATTTCACCTTCCATTTTAATTGAAAGCCTTGCTGGGCAGAGCAGTCTTGGTTCAGGCCTTTGCTTTTCATTACTTGGAATACTTCTTGCCAATCCATTCTGGCTTGTAATATTTCTGTTGAGAAGTCAGCTGATAGACTTATGGATGCTACTTTATATGTTACTTCCTGTTTCTCCATTGCTGCATTTAAAATTCTCTTTTTGTCTTGGAATTTTACTTTTTTAATTATGATGTGTCCTGGAGTGAGCCTTTGGGTTCATTTTGATTGTGACCATCTGTGCTTCCCTTAAGTTGCATGACTTTTTCTCTCATCAAATTAGGGAAGTTTCCCATCACTACTTTTTCAAACAGATTTTCTATCCCTTGAGCCTCTTTTTCTCCTTCTGGTATTTTTATTATACAGATATTGCATTGCATTTTGTTCTGCTATTTCCTTATCCCTTCCTTGTTCTTTTTGAGTTTTTTCCCTTTTCTTGCTCTTTCTTGGAAATTCTTTCCACCTTGTTCTCCTGCTCCCTGACTTCATCCTCTTTTTCATCTAGCCTGCTTTTGATCCTTCTACTGTGTTTTTCAATTCAGAAATTGTATTCTTCATTTTTTCTCTTGGCCCATGTTGATTTTTCCTATGTCCTTTTTCATGCTGGTGTAATTCACAGTAAGTTCCTTGTAGCTTCCCTGTAGTTTTGGTAATTGTCACTGAGCTTGTTGAGTTTCCTTATAACAATTGTTTTGAACTCAATATCTGATAGTTGACTTGCCTCTATTTGATTTAGCACTCTTTCTGAGGATTCCTCCTTTCCTTTCATTTAGAGGTTGTCTTCCCATTATTTGTGATACTGTCCTTGTTTGCTTCCACTTCTTAAATTAATCTATTGTGCTTACTTGGGTTTATGTTGTGAACTTATATGGTAGGAGACCTGTGAGATTCAGTGGTGCAGTCTTCTTGCTCTCCTGAACTGGATGATCTTAGGGTGCCATGTATGCCTTTTATATTGTTTCTCTGGATGTAATTGTGTTCTGATTATAGTTCGGTCTTTCTTTGGGTGGTTCTTCCCTCCAGCTGGTTGAATGAGGGTCAGTCCACCTACCATGTCTTGTGTGCTTTTATGGCAGTGCTGACATAACAAAACCACAAAGTTGAGGAAAAAAACACACCTACAAAGGTAACTCTCCCCACCCCCACAATCCCACTATCAACAGCCAATGAACTAGTATTAATAATTATGTAAATTGATTAAGATTATTAAAAGAATGGAGAAAGGATATGAGATGACCTATTGAAAGAAAAATGATTTTGAGAAGGTAAAGGGAAGAGCACTAATAGGAGTTGGGAGTTGGAACAATGCAAAGAGAGAAAGTAAAATTTGCATCATGAGTAAAAAAGGGATTGAAGAATGTGGAATGGAGTATGAAAAGGGAAGCATAGCATATTAGGTTTAAACAGAAATTTAAAAAATATAACAAATAAAGTGAGAAAAAGGAAAAGGAACTAAAAATAGTAAATAATTAATAAAAATTACAGAAGCCAAATTAGAGAGAAATATCCACCACAGTACTATTAACAACAAGTGAGCTAAAATTAATATAGGTGGTATGGGAATCAGAAGGAAAAAAGAAACAAAGAAATGTCTAAGAGAGTTTTAGAGGAATGGGAAGTTATTTTGAAAATGTAGGGGGAGAGGGAGTACTAAGAGTGAGGAACAAAAACCAGGCTAAGAGAGGGAAAATTTAAAATTTGTGATGTAAGGAATATAAAAGAAGAAAAAGAGAATAAAGAAAAATAAAAAGGCAGTATGAAAGAGTAATAGAAGAAAGCCAAAAAAGAACAAAAAAGTTTAAGATGTGAAAATTAAAATGTGAGGTGAAAAAAAGAGTAGGAGAAGGGACCAGTAAAATTTGATATTTGAAATACAGAATTAGTGAAGCTCTTGAAATAAAATTGAAAACAACTACCTTTCCCACAACCAACTAGCAAAGATTGGTAAAGGTAAAGAGAGAACTCATGTATTTTAAGAGCAGGGCAAAAGGATGTGGGATGGCTATTGATAAAAAAAATTGGTTTTGTCTGGAAGGGAAAGAAATAAGAGGAGTGTAGAATGGAAACAACTTGTAGCAAGAGAGAAAACAAAATTTGAAATTAAAATAACGCAAAGAAAGAAGGGAAAATGGGGTAAGAGAAGTGAGTGGGAAAATATGTGAATTGAAATGCACTATAATATAAAATCTAGTGACTTAATATGTACAAACTTCCTGGACAAGAAATGAATGTTAAAAAGCTATGCAAGAAAGAAAATATCACAAATCATAGAGAAGATCACTTTGGCTTTTGTCTCAGTAGCCTCTTATATTTATCACTGTTTTTTTTTTTTTTTGGTCAGGATCCACCTCTGGTGATGTCACATGGTGACCCTGTCTGACCTTAGGTAGCTTGTTTAAGACTTCCAGGGTTCTACTTTCCATGGCTGCCCCCTTCAGTTGTTAATCTAGTTACTCTGCACTCAACAGTCAGGTTTAAGCATCGTATGGCAGGGCAGAACCCCTCCTGTTGTTGGGGGTATTGTTTCTCCTCTGGCTGCTGCCACTCGAAGGGGAGTGATCTGCCTGAGCAGGATGGCTGCTGCCATATAGGGGATGACTCAGCATGGGGATCCTGGTGGCTATTCTCTCTATTCTCTCCCCAAAGCCTCCATCTCCAGTCTCTTCTCAAGTGTGTCTAGTCCACTCTGCCCCTCCTTTGCCAGGGATCTACTGTCTGTGGATGTCTCCTTTGGTTGTTAATCTAGTCAATCTGTACTCAGAAGTCAGGCTTAAGCACCACAGGGCCAGGAAAGAGATTCTCCTGGGGTGGGAGCTATTGTTTCCCTTCAGGTTACTGATGCTAGGAGGGGAGTCGTCTGCCCAAGTACGATGGTTGTTGCCATCTGGGGGATGACTCAGCACCAAGTTTCTGGTGAGTACTCCCTCAGTTCCCTCCCAAAAACTTCTCTCCCCAGTCTCTCCTAATGTGTCATCAGCCCACTTTGACCCCACCTTTGTCAGAGCTCAGGGTAAGTGACCGCAAATGAAAATTTGTGTGTTGTTCCTTTAAACTGCTCTTTGCATCTCTAGCTGTCTGTTTGTGGTAGAGAGCAACCCTGCTGCTTTTCACTGCTGGTTATCATCTGTGTACTTCTTGGGCTCTAGTGTTCTAGGTTGGGAATCCTAGCTTGGGGTTTAGACCCCATTCTTCTCAGGAGGGTCCAACCTGTCACTTAATTATCCCTCTAGAGCTGCTGCCTGTGGGTGCCCAGCCAACCCTCTCAAGTCTCTACCATGCTTCTTACCAGACAGGTTGTGCTGAAGCTGATTCTTCTGTCTGTTCAAGGTTATAAGGCTTCTCTCTTGCCATTGCTCAGTTGTTTGTTCTGGGTAGTTTCTCCACAATTGATTTGTAATTCCAGATTTGTCCTTAGAAGAGGTTAGTGTAACTTCCATCACTCCTCTACTATCTTGCTCTCATTCAGGTCCTTTCTACCATGAGCAAGGTTGCCTATTGACAGTTATTACAACATCTTGTCTGGCATCCAATTCAAGCAGCTGGATGTAACCTTGGAAAGAGAGGTGCCTCTGGAATTGAGCTCAGGTTGGCAGCCTGGGATTCACTGATGACAATGTGACTGCTGAGATAGGGACAGAGGATGCCAAGGGGAGAGGTGCAGAGACTGCCAGGCTGGACAGAGTACTGTGGGGTTCCTGAACTATGGCAACACCCTGAATCTAAAATGCAGGTTGGAGGAGCAACAGCCACTCCAACTCAGGCTCTGCTCTCACTTCTGCACTCAGATGTCACTCATTTCTAGATCACCATGCTCTTGTCTCCTATGTGTGGAAAGGCAGAACAACTGAGCTCTTTGTTTCTTGGAAATGTCTGTGGGGAAATGCTGAAGTCCCAGTCAGGAGAGAAGCCTAGCATGAGCTGTAAAGATTCTGTTGTTACCAGGGCAAGCAGGGTGTCCCTGTGGTCTTGCACAAAGACCACATTCCTTTGTTTATTCTGGTTCTTAGCTATTTGTTGGACAGGAATGGAAAGCCCAAGCAAACAAAGATTCTACTCATAGTTCACCACAGGTAACAATAATTGATGAGTGACAAAATGATTCATGATAATGTAGAACCAAGTTTGCTTAATCCTAAATACTTGCTCAGAAATGCAACCATTGGGTTGTCTAATCAGACACCGGGAAGAGTGCCTGCACTTCTAATTACTAGAAAATGAGCAAGTAGGGATTTGTGTGTTTGAATATCCTGCCTTGGGTTTTTTATTCAGTTATTTTCCTACTTGGGATTAATTGAGGGGCAGCAACATGATAAATGATGCTGAGTAAAATGTCTGGGGCTGATTTAATTCCAGAAAACACATAAAATTGAAAGGCATAAGATGCATTATTCACTTGTATACTAATTCCGCATTATGGAATATTTTATAATCAAATTTGAGCAAGACTAATAAGGTATCATCTTTCTTAATGACAAATGGGACCCAAGACTGACTCTTACATTAAATTTCATTGTATAATCAAGATTGTTGTTCTTGGCTCTTTCTTAAGTCACTGACTTTTTTTACTTAGAAATATTGGATTGTGAATATACATGGAAGTCTGTTTAGAAGTCACATTCTTGGCATAGTAGATATTGTTTATTTTCACCTAAAGGTGAAGAAGACTTCCCAAAGACCCTGAGATGAATTTGAGAGCAGACAACTTGACCAAAGAAAAATCCATCAGGCCAGAATAAGGGTATGAGAGAAGGCATGCAAATGAGCTTGGGCAAGTCTGGAAAAGACAAGTTTGAGACCAATTTGAATGACCCTGAAGGAACTGTTGGTTAGAGTTGTGGAAAACAGGTTGTGTGAGGCATGTCACTGAAACATGCCACAGTCACAGGAGTGAATCCACTTCAATGTGCTCCACATCAGCCATTCCTCTCGTTGTGTGTATCATCCTGACACGTCTCCATCCCAATGACATTGTAAGTTACTATATCAGATTTTTTCTTCTCAGCTGTGGTATTATTTCTAACTATAGCATCATAATTGCTGAATCTCAATCTTCTTATGTTCACATTTCTTTAGTTACTCCATGTCTTGCATCCTTTCAAGGCAGGGCAGTTTCACTCAACATTTGGGCAGACAGAAGAAAATTCATAGAGCCATGGGAATGCCTGACATTCCTTTATTCAAAGGTGGGGTGATCCACTATGCCACAAGCCATGTGTCACACTGCAGGAAGACCCAACTCCTTTATATACTAAATGCACACAAAACTGGCAGGGTGCCAAGATATTATATAATAATGCAACCGCCTACAAACAGGGCCAAGATAGCCATGAGGGATCCAAATGAGGCAGAATAGGCATGTTGCAACACTAGATCCCACATTCCTGCCCTAAAGCATTCGTCACCGGGGCCCTGAGTATTGGGATTGAACATAGCTGGGCTCATGCCCAACTCCCACAGGATTTGCGCTAAGTCCACAAAGGACTGCTCTTTGCTTGCAGTGTCTGGCACGTCTTCTGCATCTTCCCAGACTGTACAAATAGCTGCCATGACCCACTCCAACAGAGAATGTGATTGTTGCCCCTGTCCGTGACACCAGCTATTCTTCAGCTGTTGTCTCAGAGAAGGGTGAGTTGTGACGGAAGCTAACTTTTCCATCTCATTATCAGTATGCATGATGCTATCCATCCCTAAATTCCAAAGGCATAAGAACCATGCTGCTAAGAGTTCCCCAGGTTCCTGGTGAAACTGAATCATGAGATCGACCAGTTCAGCTTATGTATAGGGGCGATAGGTTGTATGTTCAACCATTTGTGAAGGGCTGGGGGTATTTCCCCCAGGTACCATAGGCTACTGGGACTTCATTTTCTATAGTACCATTGGGCGGGCCTGCAGAGAACTCGCTATGCCTCTCCATCCTCCTCCTCTGATTGATCTGCTATAACTGGGGAGGGAAAGTGTCTCGACTCTGCCATTCAGACGTCGTCCTTCAGGGCATAGATCCTTGCCTCCAAGGCTTCCTCTTTTCCTTGGAGTTCATGTAACTTTGCTGTGTCACAAAGCAGTCTTCATCTCAGCTTGCAAAGCTGAAAGAAATATCCAGCCAATACCCTCCCTCCACTGCGCAGGCACTTGGCTTCTCTAGGGTCTCTCTACCACCCACAGGGCCTCTTCTACCATGTGAGGTGTGCCACTAACATTGGGCCAATTCTGGGGCAAGGCCTACACTGCCAGGAGACTTGCCATTGGATACCATGTAACGATGACTGGCCACCCTTCCAGGCTTCCCCTCTGGGGGTCCTGAAGTCTCCTCCATATTCATACCATACTGTGACAAATCCTGCTGAATGTGCCAGTTGTCTTACAGCCTTTCAAGGCCAGGCAGATTCACTACAGATTCAGGCAGACAAAAGAAAATTCCCAGAGCTGTGGTAATGCCTGACATGCCTTTATTCAAGGGACGGGTGACCCACACATGCCACAAGCCACGTGTCACACTGCGGGAAGTCCCAACTCTTTTATATACTAAATGCAAACAAAGCTGGCAGGGTGCCAAGATATTATATAACAAAGTGTGGTTCTGTGCATGTGGGCCCATTCAAGATTATGGGAATACTACTCATAGGTCCCATTCTCAAGGTTATAGGAATACTGCTTATCAAGCCTGGTGAGGGGGCCATTTCCCCTCTCCATTTTAGACTTTTTTGTGGGGCGACAAAATTATGTGCATGCATTTTTTGCCTTACCCTTTTCCACAAACTATCTTCATTACCTCAAGAAATTTTACAGCCTTCATTTATAATCTATTCTAACAGTATACTAGCCATTGAAAACACTGCCCTCTGTTTAGCCCAAATCTTTTATGTTTCTTTCTTGAATGTTCAATGGACACTAAGATATGTCATCATCTCCAAAGTAGCCCAGGTTCTTCATGTGCTTTTCTTAGTCCCCACCCTATACTTGATCATAGACAGTCTATTCTATGCCTTTAGTAACTGTGGTCTTTTTCTTGAACTGTTCACATACCCTATTCCTCTTAGTCAGAATACAGTAATAATAAAAATCTCTCTTTTTTGAGTGCTTACTCTTGCCAGAAGCTTTATATAAATGATTTCCAGTGAGTCATACATAGTAAGGAAAGTGATGCCCAGAAAAGGTAAATGATGTCATTGAATTTACAGGGCCTACGTAGCAGAGCCAGAGTAGAATTTCATCTGGCAAATTTCTAAGTTTATGCTTTTAACCACTAAGCATTTATCCAGTGTGTTTTATGTATTTCTCTGGAAAAAAAATAAAACATGGTCCTGGCCCTTAGCGGAGTCATAGACTGTTTGATGAGCACAGAACACTATAGGGGGAGGGTATTTAAGATATTCTAAATAATATTCTTACTATTAGAATACTTAAGTATAAAAGTATTGGGGTCCTACATGCAGCCTGAGGTTTAACTCGATTAAATTTTGATTTGGAGCTGGTGTGGAGCTGTAGGATTGCTGAATGGTCTTGCTGGACAGCAGAGTGGGGTAAAGTTTCTTGGGGAAGATATGACCTTAATGGAGTTAGTATCTCCACATATAACTGCATTTTCATTCTCCAAAGAAATTTATGGGAGATCCATGTTGAGCCTGTTTAGCTTCTTCTGGGTCACTTGTGAATCCACCTGGATCATATGGAACACAGGTCTTTCCCCCAGGTTCTGGCTGCCTCCCTGAGATGGAGACTGGTGAGCAACCATCAACACTGTTTTTGTTGGGCCATTCATGAGAATACTGAACATTTAGTCATTACCATTTTGTTGTGCAACTGTCCCATAGCTGTGGACTCAAATTCATATCTTTTAACACTTTTTTTCTAGTTACCACATGATTCGAAGTCTAACTCTTCCGTGCAATAAGATCATTAATTGCATACACACACATTTGTGTCACATTTTACAATTCCTAAAGCATTTACAGACCCATTAACTCCCACCAGCCCTGACATGTTTCATTTTTGGGGTGTTTGTTCTCCCCACAAATGTTGAAAAACTCCCTGTACCTGCCACATGCTGAAGGTGAAGGGCAGGGAAGAGACAGAAATCTGAGAGGAGGTTTCTTAGATGAACAATTTTCTCTACTAAAATTGTATCCCAGCAGCCACAGACTGGATTAGTATCATAATTTCACATTTAAATATATTAGTCTCCCACAAAAATCCATGGCTCAAAAGCCATTGTAGTATTCTGTTTTTGGGTTCAGGCTAATATCTATTAAAATTCATTTCATTTTTACCTTTTGCTTGCTATGTACTAATATTCAGGGAAATATTTGTTTTCAATGTATGCATAAGGATGTCTGTAACATTACTTTGAGCTTTCAAGGAAAATGTTATTTCTATATACAATAGATACCTGTGTAGGGATTCACTCTAATTTATTGCATTTTATGTCTAGCATCAATTGTTACAGACATATTTGCTTTGTCACATTACTACATAAGAATTCATTCAATTCATTTCATACTGTGGCCTGCTTTTTAGTTACTAGTGTTTACTGATTTTCCATATTTCTTCAGTTCAAATTTTCATCATGAGGTTTATATCAGAATTTAATAATTTTACTTTATTTTTAATTAGTGAGGATGTCCTTAGCTGCAAGGGACAAGAAAATACAAGATGTCTGGAGATAGAATTGTCCAGGGATAGTAATTCAGAAATTCAATTGTAATTCTCAGGACTCAGTTTTTTCCCATCTTTTTTTTCTGCCATCAGCTGTTTTTCATTCTTGTTCGTCATGGTCAGGAGATGAGTGAGAGTTCCCAACACAGGTACAGTCACTACAACACACAGTAAATAAAGGAGAGAGTTTACACACATCTATTTATTACCAAGGACCCTTGCTCAGACACTGCCTTGAGGAATACCTCCTGTCCTGTGCCTCTTCCTGGGCTACTCTCCTTCAGTGCATGACTCATGGGAATTGGAGCCATTGGTCATCACTGACTTTGACATATTGCCATTCACTTACTGGATTGAGCATGGGGTCACCTTTCTTGGGCCCATATCCCTGACACAGAAATTAAATACCTGGAAAAACTGGGTCTCTGCTGTCCAAAGAATGGGAAATATCTGGGAAGTTGAAAATCACTTGTCCTTCCTAGTATTATCAATTATTCCTTTAAAGCACAATTCTTATTCCTACATGATACTTTTTCTGTTGCTAGATAACCTCTTCCAATATTTCACAAAATGTAAGGGTATTTCTATGAGTAATTTGAATAATTTGTTTTGTGGTTACAAATAGAACATGTGTTCTTGATCATAATAACTCAAGAGTCTGAAGTGAGAGTTTTATTTATAGAGCTATCTGCCCATTCTGTTTCAAAGCCCCAAGCTTGTTTCTTGGCTTCAACTTTGTCTATGTGATGATGAGTAAATCTGTTCTAAATTCAGTGTTTTCTGGGTCAAATCCATAAGGATTGCTGTGGCCCAGCTTAATGCCTTGCCTGCTCTGCTGGTGTAGGAGACCGTTCTGTGTGGCATGGGCCCAGCTCCCACTTGGAGATGCACAGGACCCACACCCACACATAGGTTCCCCGCCATGGGGAACCAGGCCTGCAGTGTGCCTAGGCCAATTTAAATCTTGTTCTTCCTAAAAAAATCCCTCATCCTGAATTGAGGACATTTACTGCAAAGTAACTTCCTAAAATCATGTGGAAAACAGTATGGAACTTCCTCAGAAAACTAAAAATGGACCTGCCCTTTGATCCAGCAATTCCACTGCTGGGACTATATCCTAAGAATCCTGAAACACCAATCCAAAAGAACCTATGCACCCCAATGTTCATAGCAGCACAAT
>CM052544.1:60926109-60942084 GCA_028533065.1 Trachops cirrhosus
AAAAAATAAAAGAATGAAATACTTAGGAAAATATTTATCAAAAGAAACACAAGACTTTAATACTAAAAACCATGATATGTCATTGAAACAATTTTAAAGGACCTGAAAAAAATGGAGGACATCCTGTGCTGATGGATTGGGGATCTCTGAGGCTGTACACCATTCACCTTTGTTAAGAGATAAATTGTAGGAGTAATTGAAGTACCCCCCTTTCCATCTTGAGGAGTACACCCCCTGGTTTTGAGTAGCAGGTTAGCTGCTGATTTAAAGCTGACAAGGAGAATCTGACTGCTGATCAGTATGTCATAAGACAAGGTACCCTAGGTCCCTTTCACTTATTGACCCTGCCCCCATCTTCTACATCTAGTTTTCCTGATGGTTCTTATAGGATTATTTCAGTTTTCAGTCTTTTAACATTTGTAGAAGCTGCTTGTATTTTGGTGACATCAATGCTTATAAGCAACCATGTCCAGATGCAGCTGATGACAAAAGCATTATCTATGGACTGAAATAATTGACCTATGACTTCCTAGGGGGGCTCTTGACATAGAAGGAACCATATGAAAGTAAATCTCTTACTTCAACTGGTTCATTTTGTACAGCCAAGTTAGTTGCCTTTGCATCAGCATGCATTTCTGAAATTCTTCATGAATCATTATTTCTCTGTATTTTGATGGGATATATCTAAGGAATAAAAATAAAATCACCTGTAACAAAATCTTGAAACCAAAAATTGCACTGAAAGTTTATAAAATAAAATACCTTAGACTTCTATAAAATTCTCCATGATGAAGAGCTAACAGAAAGACTTACTATCTATCCTAACAAGATTTTTTTAAATGATGTGACAGTGATAAAATTGGAAAGACATTTTTTTCTTATTTTGGAGTATACTAAAACTTAGATGACCAGAGTGATAGAAAATCTCCCTGCTTCAGCCATCTATCATTGAATAATTTATAAGTTTATAACTTGATCTGAAAACCTAAGTAAAGAATCACACTATATTATATGTCAATTTGGGGGAATATTCTCTAATACTTGAACTGTGTGAAATCTAGAGTTTGGTGTCATCACACGTGTATAGGGGCTGCATTAGGTCCTTGATGAAAGAATCTCCTATTATTTTATGTATGAACTTTTAAATGATAAACTGATTTATTTCTTCAACTGTGTTTCTTTTTTGGTTACTTCTTTGGCTTTTAATCACAGACTTGGAAGATAGGAGAGGTGAGGTGAACTTGCTGTCCGAGTTAGTTCTCTAACTACTGTCCATCATCACTGGGAAATTAGTGAAGACTTTACTTTCCCTTTTTCTATCTAGACATACATGGAGATGTTGATATAGAGAATAACTACTCAGGACTCACAGAAAGAATTAGAATGGGCAGAATATTGTTCAAGACACTGGGTCATCAAGATATAATGGGAACAAAGGGTTTAGATGGTACTTAGGGGAGGAAAAAGTAAAGGAATGACTGCGAAGGGTCAGCCTTCAAGAAGCCTTCTTGGGTCAGCAATCAAGAAGGCTCTGATTGCTGTTGCTGGGAAATAAGCTCCTAAAATCCTCTGTGGACAGGTATTAAAGAACAGGAAATATTCCCAGTACTCTGGGAATAAATTACTATGTACAATTAATATAACATCAATCATTACATTGCTTTTTAACATTTGGATTATCAGAAATCAGTAAAATTCTAGTGTTAATGATTATTAGCTATTGAAAGAGGCAGGGAATCCCCTGATTGGCATGACTCAGTGGACTGAGCACCACACCAGCCTTGGACCAAAAGGTTGCTAGCTCAATTCCTGATCAGGGCATATACCTGGAGTTGCAGTCCAGGTCCCCATTTGGGGGCATGCAAGAGGCAACCGATCAACATTTCTCTCACATAACAATATTTCTCTCCCTCTCTCCTCCTCTCCTTTTCAGTATAAATAAATAAATATTTAAAAAGAGGCAGAGGGGCTGTGAAATCCACATTTCAAAAAATCAGTCACAAAAGTAAAAATTTGAACTCTAGTGTCAAATGTCAGCCTAAAGCTAATGTTTATCAACTTTTCCTCACATCACCTAACAGCAACAATAATGACACTAAAGAGGTATTATTCAACAGAAATAAATGACGATAAAAACTCATCAGTGAACATGACATTAAAATATCTACAGAATTCAGAGAGTGGAAGAAGAGGTGGTGACTAATGGTCTCAGTGAAGGAAACCATAGTCTAGCAAATCCTGAGTGTTGCTACCATCAGATATATCTTCTATATGGTGGTAGACCAGAGTGTGCCGATTTGGAGAAACATTCCTTCATTCTGGCAAGCATTCTTCTCAACATAAACACATTCTGTTGGTCACATCCAGCAACTCACACAAGGACCTGGGAAGCCTTTGTATCATCACATTTTTATATATAAATAAACAACAAAGGACACAGTGATTTGAGAAAAACCTGCAACACAAGAATGACTAGATGAAAAAAAATGCAGCAAAAGAAACAGAAATGTCCAAGAATGGAAAAAAAATTAAAATGTTAAATTAGCAACCTTGGAAATATCTATAAAGACATTGAACATGTAGGATAAGATCAGCACATTGTGAAACATGAACAATGAATTCCACTTCAAGGCACTGACTGACCATGCACATTTCTATCTTCTTCCTCTTGACTCCATGAAAATATAGTAAAGTCAAGAAAAAGATATAAACCTTCATTAAGACAGTGGGATAACCCCTGGAAAATATGAGATTAGAATAGGTTTCAGGATGCTGGGAGGGAACCCAGAGAGCACTGGGGAATAATGAAGCAGATTGTGAGATCATGAGCTAGAGACACTTGAATTCTTATTGTTCACATGCCCCTGGTGAAGTCCAGGGAACATGAGTTGTAATAGATTGTTACAGAAGTCTAGGAGAAAGGCCTTGAGAGTCATGATGAGACTACCTGTGAAAACCCATCTTACATGGTGGTCAATCCAGTAGAGGCTTCTACTGGAGAGGCAGATACAAAAGAGGCAATAATTGGGCAATAATATGGGAAGAAACACATCTTCCAGTCATTAGCAAGAAACTTGAATAGGGGCTGCATAGCATGAGGTGAGGTCATGGACAGGTATGCCACAGGCCAGCTGGAGACCTAACAGGAGTGGTCAAGGTTTAAAACAACTGTGGGTGGAAATATATAAAGGGATGAAGACAAAGAACAAGGAACAGTGACAGAGTTAAAAAAACAAAATTTTGTTAAAAGAAAGCTGTCCTACTAGTAGTGTGTGACATTGGTGGCTTCAGACACTGGCTTCAGTAGTATTTAGAGGAATGAAAAAAATACTGTAGTCTCTTTTATCATGCACTTGCAATGACTCATCAAGGCTGAGCATTACCATTCTGATCTTCTCATGGACTACTCCTTTCAGTCGTTATGTTTGGCTCATTTTTCCTTTACATCAAATATCAAGGTAAAATAACTGTGGATTGTTCAGCATTCAATACTGGAAAACTGTCTTTTAAATTAATATACACAAGAAGTGTTAAGCACAAGAAATCCATTTGAACAATCAATTGCTCATAAAAAGTTTTCATTATTTATCTACTAAAATTAGGTTATGTGTGAAAAACTTGTCTAGAGAAAGATTTCTTAACAAGAGTCAAGAAAGCACTAGCTCTAAAAAAGAGTTACTGGTTTGGAGTACATAAAATTTAGGAACTTCTTTTGTGAGAGGACACTTTTAAGACCAATAAGGCAGGTAGGGTGACCAACCATCCTGATTTGCTCAGGACTGAGGAGTTTCTCAGAATGTGATTTTGTGGTGCTTACACTGAAAAAGTTCTAGACAAATCAGAGTGTCACTCCAAAGTCCAGCAATACAAGGTGTTACAGTGTTTGCAACCTCTCTCTGACAAAGGGCTTATAAACTCAGACCACCCATATTAACAGAGTTTAATTCTCAGGACTAAAAACAGACTACTTAGAATTTCTTCCTGAACACTTTTTCTGAAAGAATAAGGGTGTAACCCAGCAAATAACTTCATTGGTAGCTTCAGGAAATTCACAAAAACTAGTTTGTTCAAATAGTAGATTGCCCATCTGGAAATCCAGTTTCATTCTCAGTACAATAGCCTTCTCATTTGGTTATAAAGCTCCCATGAAATGTGCTTATTTATGAAGACTCACTTCAACCCTTATCTAGTTCTGTACACCAATCCTAAACTGTTCTTTTTATGAATTTTTCCCAATCCCAATCAGATATTTATATTGAAAGATTCTCCTTAAATTGCTTGATCTCAGGTATGAAAACTTCATGGAAAGTTAACCCTGACTCCCTGTCCTTTACTGGCACAGATTATTTTAGCAGTCTTTTACAATAGTTGGCTCTTAACAAGTCTCTTAAAAAATATATAATAAACTCCTATAAATGTAACAAAAAGATAAAACCAACCAATATAAATATTGCCAAAAGCTTGAACAAACAACTTATAAGAAAATACAAATAACATAACTAGTGTAAAAAGGTGTCTGCTTCATCAGACATCAGGAAAATTCACATTAAGATCACCCAGCAGAAGGGATATGATGTGGACACAGGCCAGCAGGGTCCGGGACATTATGGATGAGACGAGACAAATTCACATGGACTACCAAGTCCTGTGGAGGAAAAGGGATGACACAGCCACTCTTTCAAGGGGAGAGTGCCCCGACCCTTGCCTTGACAAGCTTTATTGCTTTTCTGGGCACATTACCTTGAGGATGGTCCTCTTTTATTATCCACAGGTTCACTTTAGGTGATTACCTTTTACAGAAAACAAAGGAGATGATGTTGCTAATTACATCAAAGAGAAGGATATTTGCAAATGTAAAGGGAAAGTGGTTGAACTGGTTACACTTGTCCTTGGAAGTTTTAGCATAGATTTTAGGAAGTTACTTTAAAGATATGCAGTAAATGTTTGCTGCCTCAATTCAGGGTGAGGGAGTTTTAGCAAAAGGCAAGTCTCAAAGCAGCCTAGGTACAATGCAAGCCTGATTCCCCATGGGATAACCTATCCATGGGTGTGGGTCCTGTGTTCCAGACCTCGCTTTCCACTGGCCTTTCTGAGTGGGAGCTGGGCCCATGCCACGTAGAACGGTTTCCTATAGGGTTCAAATTAAAAAGTTTATACACTGTTGTGTGGTTATTGCCAGGGGAAGAGGTGGGAGGAAGTGGAGAAGAGTGTAGGTGGGATAAATGGTGATGCACAGAGGTTTGACTTGGGATGGTGAACACACAATACAGTGTAAAGATGATGTGTTGTAGTACTGTGCACCTGAAACCTGTATAATTTTTAAACCAGTGTCACCCCAATAAATTCAATAAGACTGTAAAAAATAAAAAAATATAAAGTTTGTATGCTGTTGATGGGAAGGTTGATTGGTATAGTCACATTCAAAGGTAGTTTAGTATTATAAATAAAATATGAATATTTATATATTCTACTATCCAGAATTTTCACTCCTAGATATAAGTCCCAAAGAAATTATAATTATATATACTAAAAGACATGTACCAGAATATGAATATCAATATTATTGTTACAACCCCAAATAGCCACCAATGGTGAGCAGAGAAAGTATCATACATATGTAAAATAGAATACCAAATAGAAATGAAAGTGAATGAACCACAGCTATATACAACAATACAGATTAATTGCACAACAATATTGGAGAAATTAATCACAAAAAGAGTAGTTATCATATAATTTCATTAATATAGGGTTTAAAATGTCCCAAAAAATCCCTAGTGTTGGAAATCAGGATAATGGTTATTGGAGTGTTGCAAGTTGAAGGTATCTGAATGGGTTTATGGTGTGCTAGTAATGTTTCATTTCTTGATCTAGGTAATTATTACACAGGTGATGTCTTCTTGTTATCCACTTTTCTATATGTGTTTCAGTTATCTATTGCTATGTAACAAACCTCTCCTAGCTGAGTAGCTTGAAAAAATTATAGTTATTTTTTTTCCATGAATCCATTACTTGGTCAAGGTTTATCATGGTAAAGTTGTCTCTGTCCCTTGTCGTGTGCTGGCTTGAAGAGCCAGGGTGACCTGGAATTATCTGAAGATGCTTTCACTCACCAGTGTAGCAGTTAATGTCAGCTATTGGCTAGACATACAAGTGGCCTTTCCATAAGGCCTCTGATCTTCCTTACAGCATGGTGGCTGGGTTCCAAGAGTCAGCACACCAACAGAATAGGGAAGATATGTGTGACATGTTAATGATCTACTGACTTAATGTCACTTCTATCATATTCCAGTGGTTAAGAAAATTATAAAAGTCTATCCAAGAGGAGGGGCATACACCCTACCACTCAATGGGAGGAACGTCAATGTCACCCATAGGCAGAACATGTGAGATGGAATGTATAATTATTATTGTGGCTTTTTTTGGAAAATGCAATTTACAGCTCTGTTTTTTTAGTTTTAAAAAGCATCACAGTAATGACAAATTAAAATATAAAATACCAACCTCTTGCTATTATTTTAAAGTAGGACTCAATAGGACAAACAATCACCAAAGGTACAATGAAGTGATCTTCATAAGGAAAGTTCACTGAGTCCCAGGGGTGTAAATTAGTGGACAAGGTCCTTTTTCTTAAGAAATTCACATAGGAAGACACATAACTTCATCATAATTTCAATGCTGTTGTTTAACTTTGGTGTGTGCAGGGTTCTGCACAGTAGTTCTTAGAAGAGTTTGGTCTCTGATGGAAGGCACCTGAAAATATTACCCATCACACTGCTTCCCAGAGGGTGTTGCCTACTTTTATGCGGCCTAAATAGTCCATGTGTGTTCATTGTGTCTCTGAATTTGGTGTGTGTGTCTGCTGATCGCTGGCCCCTGGTGAGTCCCATTCTTGCTGTTTGTGTTATCATCATTTAAATAACCATGGTACTTAGTCTCCCAAGTATACCACTCTGGAAGTTGTACAGATTCAGCTGAAATTAAAGCAAACTGGGGCAGTGTACTTGGTTACCGAATACAGCAGTGTGTCCTACAAAGGGCAGCATCTCTGTCAGAAGAAGGCTATATTTAACTCACTCTTTTTTAATTGCTTTGATGTAGCACTATGAGCACTGAAATTTAATCTCATAAGAACCAGACTCTTTTTATAGATCTCAGGCCTTTCTCAGGTTAAAAAATGCATTTACCTCATTTCAGCTAAGAACAAATACTCTATCAGGCAGAAGAATATTAACAGGAAATAGATTATCTTAAAATGAGGCCTGTTCCAGCAACACTTAAAGCATAGATTATAAGTGAATAAATGGCACAGGAAATGTGTTTGCACATTCATTAACTTCCTCTGTTATGAATGCACATGAAAGCAGGTCATGGGGTGTATTTGTGTGAACCTGGAGCAGTAGCTACATGAAGACTTTGAGAACATGTTTCTGTGCCTGCGTTCACAACATGAGCAGTGTGAATGTGACAGCCCATGTGCAAGGGCACCTCTGGTTGGAAAACTGTGTGACATGCATTCACCCCTTAGAGCACATTTCTTGCCCTCAGCTTTTTCTATTGTTGGGACAGTTTGGTCTGAATCCAAATCTTCTTGCAAGTTACTTCTTTTTAGATCAGTAAGTAAAAATTTGTGTTAAGATAGGTCCAGGAATGGCCAGCTTTTCATATGTTTGGAAATGGTTCTCACCCTCCTTTCCCAGAGGGGACATTTCTGTGTTCTCTGTCAGCTCTCCCTTATAATGTTGTGAGGCCCTTCCCTGGCTTTGACATAGTTGAATCATCACTACCAGATGTTTCCATTCTCTGTGATGCAATGAGGAGCCTGTTGTGGGGGCTGTGTTAGGCACTCGCACACATGTTTTCACTCCATTTTCACTTAACCTGCTGAGACAAATAATGTGAACCAGGAATCTGAACAGCAAGGTTGACAAATTGCCCCCAAATCACAGAGGATGATGGCACAGCAGTCTTCCCCATCAGAGCCATCAAACGACACCTTGGGTTTCCCCACTTCTCCCCAGCTTCTGGAAATGGGTAGTTCTCACCAATACTGATGAAAGGAATTTGTATTGTCTACACCAGCCACATTCATATTTGAATGACACCAGAACCCCCTGGGAGAGATATAAAAACAGATTTACAAATCTTCCTAAGTTTCAGATGCAGCAGGTCTGGGAGAAGCCTGAGAATCTTTGTTTCTAAGGACTTCCCTGAGCTGTGATGCTGCTGGTCTCAGGACCAGGTGCAGGAGCACTAATCTAGGGAGTCCTTGGTGCTAGTGGCAAGACCCTGTTGTCAGAGCAGCACCACAGCAATTAACAGGAAAACAGTAGAAACACTGCCTCCTCCAGGAAACCTGCCCTGATGCAGCAAGGACCTATGCCCATTGCACCACCCCCAGTTTCCCCATAGGTACCATTTCTGATGCCACAACCCACTTTGTAACCTCTGTTACTATGTTAATCACACTATAGTAAAAATATTTTCTCTCCCTTCCCTATTGTTAGACTGGGGAGTTTGTGAGGGCAGAAGACACTTCATTTCTATCTGTACCCCTGCCACCAAATCAAGTACCTGAGATTCTGCAGACACTGAGTTATTTCAGAATGAATGATAGAATAAATATGACATGGTAATTACTTCTGTAGGTAACAGACAGCTATGAAAATAACTCATATGTCTGACAACATAAAGATTCAAAAAAGACTTGAAAGGTGTCTCATGAAGTAAAAGATATAATACAGAATTTCAAATTCAGGCTCAAAAGGCATTTTTGAAACAGTCTCTGTTGAAGCTAATCTAACATTTTAGGGATTTTAGTTAAATCTCAGATCAGTAGAGTCAATAGTCTGAAGTAGCAACTAGAACAATTAATAAACCATGAGGCTTGTATGTGAGAGTGTTTATATTTAATGTAGTTGTATAATTTGCTGCTTTTTAGTCTAAGGGCAATAGCAACATTGGAAGAGCAGAGCCCCATTCGAGCATTGTACTAAAGCCAGGTTAGCTGACAAGTAGGAGTCTATTGTCTGTTCCCATTTCAATTTTACTTCAGAAAGATTGCATTGATTTTTTTTAATTTAAGAGCTTCAAATTTTCAAGTGCAGTTTCCTTTTTCTATTCCTTGCTTGGAGGAAGCTGTAGACAACTTTTTATTACAGTGTTCATCATTGAAAACAGGTTTTCATTGTCCATGCTCTTTTTACTGACTTCTAATGTTTTCAAATGGATCTCTTTTGAACTAAAAGTTCATAAATTGAGTATTAGTTCAGGTGAGGGCATTGCTGAAGGGCAGAATGTTTAAATGAAAACCATTTACTTTTTCTAGCTATTGATGTAGAGATAACTAATTTCCTGTTAGAAAATATAACCAAAGACACTGAAACTGAGAACAGGCTGACAGTGACCAGAGGGGAGAGGAGAGGGAATTTCAGGGGAGAGGGTGAAGGGTTTGCAGGAACAATTATAAAGGACACAAGGACAATAACAAGAGGTAGGTATAGAAACAGGGCGGGGGGAGGTGCAGAGGGCTGGGGTGGGAGAAAAACGCAGAAAACTATACTTGAACAACAATTAAACAATAAATAAATATAAAACTAAAAAAATCCTGATAAATATTTTAGGAAATATTGGAATTTAATAACTGATGTTTAAATTAGTATTAGCTTCAGAAAAAAAATAAGAAAAAAATAAAGAAGTGGAAAAATGGTAGGTGATCAAGTATGCCCTTGCAATGTGGATTGGGATGATTAACACAAATGCCAGAGAAAAGTTGATGATCTTTTATTTTTATGACATAATTCTATTCCTATTTTTCTTGTACATCTCTTAATACTCATTCTCTGTTTTGGGCATTTATTTCTGGGCCACCAACCCTCCAGTCCTGGGTTGTCTGTAGTCTCTTCCAGAATGAGTCCTTTCCCATTGTACTTTTTAACAACTTTAAATTTCACCATTATCTAGTCCATTCTAGTGCAGAATATCCAGGTTTTTTTTTTTTACCACCGCAAATCCAATCCCATATTTCTGCCTAATTCCACATAAATGTCCTTCATTCCCTCAAACTCAGTGTTTTCTCAAATGGGATTCTTTGCCTTTCTGTTCCAGTCAGATCTCCCTCCTATATTCTCTGGCTATATGAAAGCACAAGAATTTTCTCACTCACTTAAATTTAAACTTTTACACCAGCTTTGAAATATTCTCTTCTTCCATACAAATACTATTGGTATTTCTTAGAAGACCACCTCCTTCTCTTCCATACTATGGCTATTGCCCAAGTTCACACTCTTCTGCTGACTTCTGCCATTGTCTCACTGTCCTGAGCCTACCAGCTCCTTCCCACTAAACCCATGGTGACACCTACTGCATCTTGTGCATGTTGATCTGACCAGAGCATGCTTAGGACCTCAGTTAAGCCAGGGCTTCAGGAGGTGATTAGATGGACAAAAGGGGTGTTGGGTTGGGACAGCTGAGGTTTGTACCTGTGTATGTAGGTGACAGGCAGGGCTATAGTACACCAAGAAAAGCAGAGACACTAAGCCACCAGTGGAGAGGTGCTGGGTTGAGAGAAAGAGAGAGAAGAGATTTACATGCTGGTCTTCTTGTCCTTAGATGTTTGAACTTGCAACTTGTATTCTTGCATTGTTTCTTTTTCAAAGTTACCTGAGATTGGTTTTTTTGGGAGCAAACATGTCCCTATTCAGATACCATCCTCCCAGCCACATGTGGACATTAGCCATCATTTATTTTTTTAAAGAGTTTATTTTATTTATTTTTATAGAGGGAGGGAAAACCAGGGAGAAAGAGAGAGATAGAAACATCAATGTGTGGTTGCCTCTCATGCGCCCTGAAACACAGGTGTGTGCCCTGACTGGGAATCGCACTGGCGACCTTTGGTTTGTAGGCCAATGCTCAATTCACTGAGCCACACCAGCCAGGGTGAGCCATCACTTCTTAATTCACCTCATTAATGCTGAGATCTGGGGATTTAAACCATCCTTGCACACCTGCTAGATTAATATTCCTGAGTAAATATACCAGGGCCCTGTTAAGAAACCTAACCCTTTAGACGTGCCCCTCTGAAAGTTACAAAAACCAAAGCTCCTCTTCCTGGCTTTTATTACTTAGAAAATATAGATTCTGATTCACATGTCCAATCTAATTTCTCCCTTTTACCAATATAAACCCTCCACTGGGGCTGGTTTGGTGTTGGGTTTGTCCCAGAAATGCCACATTTCCCTTTAATTCCACACCATAACTAATAATGCTGCCTTCATCTGCCATGCTGCTCCATTGTCTTCATCACCTGTCCAGGTCCCATCTATTCACACCACACCATGGGTGTGATAAGATTATAAACATGCACTTGACTGTGCCTACTAATTCTTTAAGACTCAGCTCACATTATCAAGTTCAAAAAGCTTTCCCTAACCCTGTTCTTTTTAAAAATATATAGTCTTTATTTTATTTTTTCCATTACCATTTTGTCACCTCATTACCCTCTCCAACCATAAATCTGTTGTCCGTGTCTATGAGTCTTTTTGCTATTTTGCTCAATCCCTCCACACCCCCCGCCCACTAGCTGTCATCTGTTTTTCATTGATGAGTCTGTCTTTGTTTTGCTTGTTAGTTCCATTTGTTCATTAGATTTCAAATATGAGTGAACTCATATGATATTTGTCTTTAACATATTCCTTTAGCATAATGTTCTCTGGGTCCATCCATACTGTTGCAAAGGATAAATTTTCCTTCTTTTTCACAGCCGAGTAGAATACTGTTGTGTAAATGTCACATAATTGTTTTATTCACTCATCTATTGATGGGCACTTGGGCTGCTTCCATATTTTGGCAATTGTAAATAACACTGCAATGAATATAGGGGTGCATATGCTCTTTTGAATTACTGTTTTGGGTTCCTTCGGATATATTCTTAGAAGTGGGATTGCTGGGTCAAAAGAAGATACATTTTTAATTTTTTGAAGTATCTCCACATTGTTCACAGTGACTACACCAGTCTGCATTCCCACCAACAGTCTAAAAGGGTTCCCTTTTCTCCACATCCTTGCCAGCAAGTGTTTTTAAATTTATTGTTGATAGCCATTTTGACAGGTATGAGATGGTATCTCATTGAGGTTTTTACTGGCATTTCTCTGATGATTAGTAACATTGAGTATATTTTCATATGTCTATTGATCATCTGTATGTCCTCTTTGAAGTGTCTCCTCAGATCCTTTGCCCATTTTTAATTGGGTTGTTTGTTTTTCTGGTGTTCAGTTTTGTAACTACTTTGTAGTTTGTAATTACAAATTACAAATTTTGGATATTAAACCCTTATCAGATGTGTCAGTGAATATATTCTACAGTTCTGTGTGGTGTCTTTTATTTTGCTTTTTTCCCATTTTTAAAAAATTTTATTCTTGTTCAAGTACTGTTGTCAGGCTTTTCCTCCCATCTCCCCCACCACCTCAGCCATCCTCACCTCCCTCCCCTGATTCCACCCACCTTGGTTTTGTCCATGTGTCCTTTAAAGATGTTCCTGAGAACGCTTCACCCTTTTCCTCCCATTATCCCCTACCACCACCCCTATGGTTACCATACATTTGTGCTTAATTTCAGTGTCTCTGGTTATATTTTTCTTGCTTGTTAGTTTTGTAGATTAGGTTCCACTTAAAGGAGAGATCATATGGTATTTGTCTTCCACTGTCTGGCTTATTTTACTTAGTATAGTGCTCTAAGGCTCCATCCATGCTGTTCCTAATGGTAAGAGTTCCTTCTTTCTTTCTGCTGCATAGTATCCCATTGTGTAAATGTACCAGAGTTTTATGATCCACTCATTTACTGAAGGGCACTTAGGCTATTTCCAGCACTTGGCTATTATAAATTGTGCTGCTATGAACATTGGGGTGCATAGGTTCTTTTGGATTGGTGTTTCTGGGTTCCTACTATATAATTCTAGCAATGGAATTGCTGGGTCAAAAGGCAGTTCCATTTTTAGTTTTCTGAGGAAGTTCCATACTGTTTTCCACAGTGGGTGCACCAGTCTTCATTGCCACCAACAGTGCACTAGGGTTCCCTTTTCTCCACAACCTCTCCAACACTTGTTGCTTTGTTTATGATGGCCATCCTGACCAGAGTGAAGTGGTATCTCATTGTGGATTTAATTTGCATCTCCTCATGGCTAGTGATGCTGAGCATCTTTTCATATGTCTCTGGACACTTTGTGTGTCCTCCTTGGAGGAGTGTCTTTCCAAGTCCTTTGCCTATCTTTAATTTTTTTTGTCTTCTTATACTGGAATCATGTGAGTTCTTTATATGTGTAGGAGATTAAACTCGTGTGTGGTACCATTGGCAAATATGTTTTCCCATATGGTTGATCCCTTTTCATTTTAATGCTGTTTTCTTTAGTTGTGCAGAAGCTTTTTATTTTGATGAGATCCCATTTGTTTGTTCTTTCCTTTATCTCCCATGCTCTAGGGGTATATCAGTGAAAATATTGTTGCATGGAGTATCTGAGATTTCCCTGCCTATATTCTCCTCTAGAACTTTTATGGTGTAAAGACTTATATTGAAATCTTTTATCCACCTTGAATTTATTTTTGTGTATGTTGTAAGTTGGTGCTCAAGTTTCATTTTTTTGCATGTAGCTGTCCAGGTCTCCAAACACAATTTGTTGAAGAGGCTATTTTTATTCTATTTTACACTGTTGCCCACTTTGTCAAGTATTAATTGACCATAGAGACTTGGGTTTATTTCTGAGCTCTCTATTCTGTTCCATTTGTCTATGTGTCTGTTCTTGTGCCAGTACCAGCCTGTTTTTATTACAGTGTCCTTGTAATATAGTTTGATATCAGGTATTGTGATCCCTCTTACTTTGTTCTTCTTTCTCAAAATTTCTGCAGCTATTCAGGGTCATTCATGGTTCCATATAAAGTTTTGAAATGTTTGTTCCATATCTGTGTGATATGACACTGGTACTTTAATAGGTTTTGCACCGAATCTATAAATTGTTTTGGGTAGTATGAGCATTTTGATGATGTTGATTCTTTCACTCCATGAACACGATATATACTGCCATTTGTTTGTATAGTTGTTTGTAGCTTAATTTCTTTCTTCAGTGTTGTATATTTTTCTGTGTACAGGTCTTTTACCTCCTTGGTTAGGTTTTTTCCTATGTACATTATTTTCCTTGTTGTTATATCAAATGGGATTTTTTTCTGATTTCTGTTTCTGATATTTCACTGTTGGTGTAGAAAAATGCCTTTGATTTCTGAATATTGACTTTGAACCCTGATGTTTTGCCAAATTCATTTATTAGGCAGAGCAGTTTTTTGGTGGTGTCTACAGGATATTCTATGTACACTATCATGTCATCTGCAAACAATGACAGTTTTATTTCTTCCTTTCCAATTTGGATGAATTTTATATCCTTTTCTTGTTTGATTGTTGTGGCTAGGACTTCCAATACTATGTTGAATAGGAGTGGCAAAAGTGGACAACCTTGTCTTATTCCTGATCTCAGTGGGAATATTTCTAGTTTTTGTCCAATGAGTATGATGTTGGCGGTAGGTCTCTCATATATAGCCTTTATCAGGTTGAGGAATGCTCCCTCTATTCCTACTTTGCTGAGTGTTTTAATCATAAATGGGTGGTGTGCCTTATCAAATGATTTTTCCTCATCTGTTGATATGATCATCTGATTTTTGTTTTTTGTTTTTTTATCTAATGTATTACCTTTATTGATTTGTGAATATTGTACTATCATTGAATTCCTGGGATGAATCTCACTTTATCATGATGTATGATCTTTTTAATGTATTGCCAGATGAGGGTTATGAATATTTTGTTCAGGATTTTAGGATCTGTGTTCATCAGTGCTATTGGCCCAAAGTTTTCTTTCTTTGTTATGTCATTATATGGTTTTGGGATTAGGTGATTCTGGCTTCATAAAAAGAATGGGAGTTTTCCATCTTCTTGGATTTTTGGGAATAGTCTGTGAAGTATAGGGGTTAGCTCTTCCTTAAGTGCTTTGTAAAATTCTCCTGTGAAATACCTAGTCTAGGGCTTTTGTATGTTGGAATTTTTTTTTACTGTTTAATTTCATCAGCTGTTATTGGTCTGTTCAGATTTTCTGCTTCTTCTTCATTCACTGTTGGTAGATTATATTTTCCTAGAAATTTATCCATTTCACTGAGGTTTTCAAGTTTCTTGACAAAGATTTCCTCATAGTAATTTCTTACAATCCATTGTATTTCTGTGGTATCTGTTGTAATCTCTCCTCTTTTTCCTGTTTGTGCTTATTTGGGTCCTCTGTCTTTTTTTCTTGATGAGTATGCTTAAAGGCTTGTTGATTTTGCTTATCTTTTCAAAGAACCACCTTCTGGATTTATTGATCCTTAGAATTGTGCCTTTAGTCTCTGTGTTGTTTACTTTTGCCCTGATCTTGGTTATTTCTTTCCTTCTACTTGCTCTGGGCTGTCTTTGTTGTTGTTCCTCTAGTTCATGTAAGTGTAGGGTTTGGTTGTTTATTTGAAATGTTTCTATCTTTTTTAGGTAGGCCTGTACCACTATGAACTTCCCTCTCAGGACTGCCTTTGCTGTGTCCCATAAGTTTTGGGTTGTTGTGAGTTCATTTTCATTTGTTTCCAGAAACTTTCTCATTTCTTTCCAATTTCATTCTTGACCCATTCATTGTTTAATAGCATGCTATTTAATCTCCATGATCTTGAGGGCTTTGGTTTTTTTTCATTGGGGTTGGTTTCTAGCTTCAGACCCTTGTGATCCGAGAATATGCTCTGAGGATTTCAATTGTCTTGAATTTGTTGAGGCTTGTTTTGTGTCCTATTATGTGGTCTATCTTTGAAAATGTTCCATGTGGTTTTGAAAAGAACGTGTACTTAGCTTCTTTGGGATGGAGAGCTCTCTATATATATATCAGTTAAGTCCATTTCATCTAGGGCATTGGTCAATGCCACAATA
>CM052544.1:60942584-60961596 GCA_028533065.1 Trachops cirrhosus
TTGTATATTTTTTTCTTCCTTCTGGTCCACTCCAATGATGTGAGACCCATCTTTCATTCCATCACTATTGGTTCCCTGTGCATTTTTCTTCATTAAACTTATTGTAGCCTGCATTTTTCCATCTAATTTGTGACCAAAATCAACCAATTCTGTGAGTATCCTGATCACCATTGCTTTGAATTGTGCATCTGATAGGTTGGCTATCTCTTGGTCACTTAAAAGGATAGGTTCTGGGTCTTTCAATTCTTCTTGTTTGAGCCATCTTTTTGCTGGTTTTTTTGTTTTTGTTTTTGTTTTGTTTTTTGGCCCTGTGGAGCTCCTGTAGTGAGGGGTGGGGCCTTAGGAGTTCACCAGGGTGGGGCACCCCAGTCACTGGGTTGTGATGCTGTATGTGGGGGCAGGGTCCGAGAAGGAATAGTTGTGTTTGCTCTGCTCTCCTAGGACCTCAGACTCTTCCACTGCTTTCCGCAAGCTAACTAGGCCCCTCTGGCACCAATTCCAGTGTGGGTGGGCCTGTGCACCTGGTGGGACCTTCCTTTTCAGTCAGAGACCCAAAGCTCTATTTCCCGGTGCTGGAAACCTGAGTTGCATGCAGTGCCTTGCTTCACAATGGCTGCCTCGCTGGTTCTGCCAGTGGCCACCCCCTGGCCGGGGCCCACCAGCCACCACCGCTTGTGCGCCCAGGGACTGCCTGCTGCAGAATTGTGCACCCACCCCAGTTGCTCAGCTCTCTGCTCTGCATCCCTTGCCGGGCCTGACTCCGCCCCTCCTACAGGTCTGGATGAACATGTCTAATTTTAAGTCCTTGGGTGTCCGACTTCCATACACTTCAATTTTCTGTCAGTTCTGGTTGTTATTTTGTTTCTATATTGTTGTTGTCCCTATCTTGGTTGTGCGAGGAGGCACAGTGCATCTACCTATGCCTCCATCTTGGCCAGAAGTCTGTATTTCATTCTTTTAGATGCTATGGTAAATGGTATGTTTTTACATTTTTTCAGATTGTTCCACAAACCAATTTGATTAACTTTATATTTAAAAAATCAGTGTTCAGAAATGTCTTTCTCTTTTTCCATTTCCTTATGGCTTCTTCATTATACAATTTTTATCACTTTCTATGTCTTGCTTTAAAAGCTAAAACTATTTTTATATTTTCATGTAAAAATACTCTTTCCTACAATGCATGGCTTTATAGTACCTATAATTTTGTTTTCAAAACACCTTTGGAACTGAAATGTTCATGGATGATGATGCAGTCAAGTCTGTTCATAACAAAACTGGGGATAAGGGGTCCAAGATGTAAAATAGTTCTTTGAAATATGAAATGAATTATGGAGAGTGTGGTCCCTCTGACTCTCTACTTAGGACTCCCTCCCTTTATGAGACAATGACTTTAATTTTAAATTCTGACTTTGATTTTAAATTCTTACAGAATGAGAGGTATACCGACTTAATATACTTTATGCAGCACCTAGCACAACACACAGATGCTTTAAATGGGTGTATTTCATTATAACAATCACATCCAGAAGGCCCATGTGGGTAGTTTTATAAACTTGTGTATTTTAAGGATTTCTCTTATTAATTTCTGCCTATAAGGCTTATGAAACATTTTTTGCATAATAATTATGTAGATCAGTGTGGCCTAAAAAGGAAAGAACTCCAACTTGATCCTCAAAGCTTTTAGGATGATAACATTTTGATATAGGGCTGTTTTTGGTTCCTTTTGATGGCAGAGTTCAAACAGCTTTCTATGCCTTATTTTGTGAAAAGGGGCTGTGCTCACCTCCATTATTAACATGCAGGATTCTACCTGTAGGTTAAATTTGGTAAGGTGTCTTTCCAGCAGGACTGATCAGTGCCAAATGTAATTTACTGTGGGGAGGGGACTAATTCATACTTCTGGGATGAACATGGAAAGAGGACAGTAGCATTTCTTTTAGGTTTATGGTTAAATGTTAACTTAAGTGAGAGCCAGCCCTGGAAACAGTCTCTTAGTGTGTTACATATGGCAATTTTTCCTAATTTAGTATATTTAAAGCAAAAGTATAAAACAGAAACATGCAAGACTGATCCAGGTTTATATAACACAGTAATGTGTTCTGGCAATGGAGAAAGAAGCATCATACATGGACTCCATGAACTCACATATACTGTTATTAAATAACCCATACACATAAATAGATGCTTTGCCTATATAAACAAATCCCTCCCACCACTGACTCACCAGAAGGCTTTACTGGTGCAGACCCCGGCTCATGGGGTCCGGGTCATTATGGATAAAATGAGACATTAACACAGACTACTGAGTCCAGTGGAGGAAAAGGGACAGCATGGCTTTTCTCTAAAGGGGAGCAAAAGCCTCCACCCTTTCTCCAATGAGCTTTTATTGTCTTACTGGGCACAGTACAAGAAGGTCCTCATTAACTATGCATAGATTCACTTTAGGTGGTTACCTTTTGCAGAAAACAAAGGAGCCAATGCTGCTAATAACATCACAGAAGAAGGATATTTACAAATGAAAAGGCAAAAGTTGTTGAACCAGTTACACTCATCCTTGGAAGGTTTAGCATGGATTTTAGGAGGTTGCTTTGCAGTAAATGTCCTCAGTTCAGGGTGAGGAAGTTTTAGCAAAAAGCAAGACTCATAGCTGCCTAGGTGCATTGCAGGTCTGATTCCCCACAGAAGACCCTATCCGTGGGTGTGGGTCCTGTGCATCTCTGAGTGGGAGCTGGGCCCACACCATGCAGAATGGTCTATGACACTTTACTATCCATTTCTTTGGTTTACTCAAAAAGCCGAGTGAGTGCCAACAGTTCTTCCATTAGAACAGATGTAGGTAAACTGAGTCATCAGCTAATAGTTGTCAAGAGTTGTTTGTCAGCACTGACAGTTTCCTACACTGGAGCATGACCTGAACATGGGAAAAGGAAGAGGCAACACCTGGACAGAGGCAACCTCAGAGCAGAACTGCCAGGTGATGAAAGAGCTTATGTGGGGACTTGGGTAGGAAATGTGCCATTGTTCTCATTTTACCAACTTACATTATTGATATGTGAGCATGCAGAGTCAGTCGGAAAGGTGTGATGTGAATTGCTGAAATAGTACCTCTTTATCACTGGCCCAGCTACAGGAAAAATCACTGTAAGGATTCCCTTAAGGGAACACTGTTGAGGTCCAAACAAAATGTCCAAAACTGGAGAGGATGCAACCTGTGGAGGATTCTAAGGAAGCAATATATATAAACATGTCTCTAAGGAAGAGGGAGAATAGGTTGTCTCAGGCAACCCGGACTACATTCAAACATTAAATTGACTCAGCAGACTCTCTCTAACTAAACCCCTTCAATGGTAAGACTTGATATTTAATTGCTCTGACAGTAAATTAACATCTAAACAAGTACAGCAATAAACAGGCATACCATTTACTGAGAACCTGTAAATAAATGATAGCATGATTAGACATCACTGTCTTTGAATCAATAGTGATGGAACTGTTATTTCTCTATTTGAAATGGCCACAGGCATGAATCTACTCTTCCTTTTACAGGCTTAATGAGCCTGGGTTACAAAAAATAATAGCATTCCAAGCTTAAAGTGCACCTGTTGATGGCACGGGGTTCGATTCTGTAATGATCACTATTTCTTGTCATTTAAACACACTTTAAAATGTTGACATATTGTTCCTCTGTTAGTGCACATTCTTCAAAACAGAGATTTCATTTCTGTAGTTAGAAATGTTATGAAAGGGGTCTTCAACCCTAGGATTCTAAGGAAGTTATTGTTGTCATTGTTGCAGAGTTTGACAGGTCACTCACAGAACCAGAACTGATCTCTTCGTGCCCCAGTGCTGATGGCCAGGTCACACAGCACATCAGCACCTTGGAGAGCAGCTCAAATGGAACAGTAATTTCTAGCACCATTTTCTATTTATCATTCCAACTGCAAGCCTATTGATTCTGGTGGGTACTTTTTAATGAAAATTCTTGAGCTTCTGATGGTCTGAGTGTAATTTTGCTGTAAGCAGACCATATGGAAATAACCAGGCACTAATCTTCTAATCTTCTAATGTGTTGATTAGAGCACATTGAGGGGCAGAGAGTATATTAACCACTCCCCTTGACACTCATACATATTTGCTCTTTTTTACACTACTTTTCCATTTTTTTTTGTTTGGGTATGATGGGGGTATAACGGTTTTATTTGTTTTAATTTGTGGTTGGCCATTGCCAAATGAAAGGTGGCATTTCTCTACCTACAAGTCAGCACATTGCCTTGCCACTGAACTTGGTACCCTCTAAAGTTCCATATCCTTCTCCTTTCCAAGCTCAGGAGCATATCGTGCAGGTAAAATAGCTTTGACTGTGAAAAGAGCTCTATGCCCTGAAGAAATGTAAATAAGGATGGTTTTTTAATAGAACATTCCTTCAAAATGCTAACCAACTACCATTTCAATAACATTTGCAGAATTCCAAGAAAGCACATAGTATCACTACCCTACTTGACAGATGAGGAAACCAGCAGAGCATGACCAAATGACTCCACAAAGTCAGGCCATCTGCTAGATCCAACTACCAATGGCTGGAATATGAGTCCTGAGTACGAACCCACAGAGCATGGCCCTCTGTTTCTGGCTCACTCAAGTTCCATAACCTGTCTAAAGCTGAGCTAATGCTCTAAGGACTATTTCTTGTTTACAGGTGAGACACTTATGGGAGTGGAGAGTAGGGAAGTAGAAAGAGAAAAAGTTGAGATAAGGCTTATCTCTGAAATCTGAGCTTATGTATTCCACATAAAGTGGCATTTCTAAGACAACATGTCCTACCAAGATATTTAATTGATTTGTGGAATGTGCCTCCTCAAGCAAAGTAGCAATTATGTTTGAGTTCCCATTCTGAAAACAGAATGTTTCTTCAGTGTGCACACAAGCAAGTGCCTCATTTTTCTCCTTCTACCTTGGAGCCATTAATGTTCCCAAAAGAAATGATTTGGTACAAAATAGCCAAAACAAGGTGTCCTAATATTTCTTCATTAAAATTAATTCTAAGTAAAAAAAATTTTAAACTTCTAGCTGTCTGGATCAGCTTTCAAAAGGAATATCAGGTTTTGCACAGTGTGTCTAGTTCTTTGGGAATTCAGTTCTGCTTTAAGTTGCTTCACAAAATCCATAACTTCAGGTGACACTAGGATAAAAATGGCAAGCTTTCACAGCAGGTCTCAGCAGTGAACCCAACCACCCTGTGCCTGTTACATCTAACAATATCTACAGTGACACTGGCAATCTCACAACCAGGAGACTAAGAAGACTAAGATCCTATCACAGACATGAATTAGAAACTTTTACACTGTTTCTAAGATATATATATATATGATGATGATGATGATGGAATGAATATCATTTTGTAAAGGGTAACTAGCTGGGGTGATTCTAGGTGCAGAAAAGAATGAGTTCAGGTATCTGTCCAGGTTCCATGATCCTACCCTTTCACCACTGAAGGCCAACCCTCTGATTCACACAGGAAAAACCTGAGGCTAATGAGAGTTCCCCATTCATCCTCATTACCAAAGGTGTTTTCTTTTTAGGTCAGAAACACATTCCATGTTATAGGTTTTTCAGTCATCCATCATTCTAGAGTTATCATTCTAAGAGTTTTAATTTAACAAGAAAAATGATGACTCAAAAAGTTGGAAGGGATTAGTCAAAGAACATGTATGAATGACACAGGGACATGGACAGGGGGGTGGAGATGGACCGTGGGAGCGGGCGATAGGGCAAAAGGAAAACATTGGGACAACAGTAATACAATAAGCAAGAATAAAATAATTTTTTAAAAAAAGGAACGATTGCCTCAGTGAAGACTCTATCTAGGTAGAAGTTATTCAACTGCAAAAGGAGTTACTACAAAAACCTCCATTTTATAACCAACTCAAAGGACATTTTGAGTTTATAATGGCTAACCTTTTTTAAATCACTTTACTTTCACCGTAGTCTTTCATTTATCATTTTCCTATTTTCACCCTAAGATGTTTTACCTGGGCAAGCACTGACTTTCACTAGGGTCAGTTCACTGTCCTAAGCAGTGTAAGGATGAGAAACAAGCAATGTGGCCCTGTCCTCAGAGACCAGCTCATCAGAGTCTATGCAATGCTTGCCTGGGCCTGAGTGAGCATCAGGGTCTATGTGCCTGTCTGATCTTCCTGCTCAACCCCTATGATACAGAGTTGAGTTATTTCAATGAGCAGGTGCTCCCACTGTTACCAGTTCACAACAAGAAATATCAACAGATGTCTCGAAGGGCTCACTCAACAACCATGAAAAGAAAAGGGAACATTTTTTGCCAAGTTTAAATCTAAACATCAGTGTTATACATGGTTCTGGAAAAAGGAAACCTTGGAGCTCAATAAGCCTTGGGAAGAGAGAGAAAGAGGGTTGGGCTTCCTGGTGTTCAAAGTAAATATGAGGTTTTACTAAGTGAAAGAAAAGAATGTTGTGCTCCAGGATCTTTGACTCATCAACCTTTGAATTCTGATAACAATCTTAATGTCACAGAACAATGGAACTTTAAATTAAATCAAAAAGTGGGAGCAGGATCAATGTTAGGCCACAGGCCTCAGCCTCGGCACAAACACTACACCTGGAGGAAAGGGGGTTTGGGCAGAAGTGTGCAAAGTTACAAGGAATTTAGAAATCTGCCAATATCCAAACCACTTTTCTTCTCTTTCCTAAAAGATAAAATTATCTACACATATTTATCTTTGCCCTCAATTAAAGAGCTTTGAAAATATGACTATGACAATCACTTTATATAATTTAATTCTCATAATATGAACATTATTGTCCACTGTCTCACAAAAGTGCAGACTCTTGGGAGAGTAAGCAACTTATTCAAGCAATTCTGACCTTACCTAACAGATACGCACCCAGATTCCCAAACCCTGTCTTTTCATCAGACCACTCCACCATCTCGTTAAATGAGCATACACAAAAGACCTCTGAGAGACATTGAGTCAAGCATTTTAAGATCATTTTATTATTTTAAGCATTTGTTTAAAACAATCTATTGTTTAAGTTCCCTAGTGGATTCCCACTGAATCAGATTGATTTACACAGTCTTTAGGTAGCTTCACTTTTCATTCCAACAAATGACTAACATTTTAAGATAACCTAACAGATAAACTCCCACCATGGAACCCACCGTGGAAAAAGTTGCTCTAAATAAGTGTCAAACAAGAATAACATTGTGTCGCTAAGCCAAGATATCCAATAGAGAGTGAAACCTACTTGCCATTAATCAATATTTGTTGAATCCTTGCCACAGCAAGGAAGCTGAGAGGACAAAGCCACACAGACCAGGTCATGATTCACTGATGCTTAACTCACTTTTCAGCTGGGGCAGCTTAAGAGCTAAATGTCTTAGCAAACAGCTTTGGGGACCATAAAAGATTTGGACTCTTCCATGTAAATAACCATCATTTTCAATCTCCCAATTAAAGTTCTCTGCATTAAAATAAAGAATAAATTAGAGGTTAAGAAATTCTTACCTTTAACACCAAACACAAATCTAGTCATCACATTAGTCACATTTTAGAATCTCTCTTTTCGTAAATTAGAGATTCACAGCTCTAAGAAGACCAAGAAACTAACAGCAAGAATAATTAAAGAATGCAAATTATGATTGAGGAAAAAAAGTTAATCCCTACTGATGTAAATTTGATTAAGAAAGTCAGTGGTTATCTTAAATATCGTAAAGTCTTCACAATGATGTGGGTAATGGAGAATACAGAATTGAGCTTTTCAATGCACTTCAGGTTCTCAAACAGTCTGAACATGACATTTTAGATACATCTTCAAGGCAACATGAAAGTATGATTCGAATTTTGAAGTGATACATCAGGTATCTTTTTCTCTGGCTTAAAAAAAGTATTCTACCCCTCTTAGCTATGAGAAATGGTAGACAACACTTTGACACAAATGGGGTTAGCAATAACCAAGAAACTCCTATTATGAAATATGACAATGATCATAAATAATATATGACTTATGTTCTGAGTAGGAAAAATAAAATTAATGTGTTCATTAATTGGGGAGTTAAGTTCTATTTGATGGAAAAGAATATTATTAGTTTGAATAGTGTTTTGTGCTCTCAGAAAGTCACTTGTTCTGTTTTTAAAAACAAAAGACAGTAGATGTCAGCTTAGACATTCAAGACCTATGTAGAAACCCATGTTTAATTTACACTTGTGGACCCTTACTAACCAGCAGCAATGGCACTAATATAATGACTGGAGTTCAGTTTGAATAGATTACCATAACCAACTAAAAAAAGAATGGTAGGGACACAATTCTTTGCATCTCTCACAGCTATTTGCAAAATGCCTTGAAAAGAACAGAAGCTTGACACATGAGATATTGACACATCCAGTCTGCCCATGGTGAAGTGTTTACCACCTCAGCTGTATCTGAGGTTCTGTAACATCTAACTGGCTCACTGCTTTCCATCTCCTTGCCTCCAAAACTGCTTTCTAAAAATCAGTAATACATAATGGCCGAAAGCAGAATCTCAGATTCCTTAGTACCTTCCCCACAGGCCCTCTGAGCTGGCTCATGAGGACCTGGGTGGCCGTAAGCCCTGGATCTTACACACTCACTTCCCACTCCCAGGAAGCTGACCATCCAAGTCCTCCAGCCCACCCTGGGTACTGTACTTCATGCCACCACGCTGCCTACACATGTCCTCTCAGTGCTCAACCATTCTGTGTACACCAAACTGCTGACATTTTCTGGAAAGTTTCTCTGGTGGCAAGAGCCCACAAGGCCCACACATGTGAAAGTCTAATATTCTGGAGAATTAGCATCACTGGAGAGCAGCTCCCAACCATAGAGTAACTGGAATTGGTGAGCACTCCAACTCATCCTCCACACTGTTGCCCAGAGTTTTCCCACAGGCTGAGTCCAGTTTCTCCCTGAGATAACTTGTTGGAAAATCTCATCTACAGTTGCTGTTACTTTCTCATGTCACTTCCTCCCAGGTGCACTGCTTGGACTCAAATTCTCATCTTGGTGGGCTGCTGGAGGATCCCCACCAAGACTTCCACATGCTGTTCCTACTTCCAGAAATTGTTCTTCCCTTCCTCTATGTTCTCTTGAGAACTCCTGAGATTCCTTCAAGGCAAGGATTCTCAAACGTTAATGTCCTACAAATCACCAAAGCACAAATTCTGATTTAGCGGGCACACTGCAGAACCTGAGAGTCTGCATCTGAGATCTAGCTTCCACACAGTGCAAAACCCTGGTCCAAAAACACACCTGAGAAGCAAATATCAAGACACAATTCAAGCACCTTCCCCTTCAGAAGTCCTTCCTAGAGCTGACTCATTCATGTCCTGGTGACTATCTGTTTCTATGTTTATAATACTATGGGGTAACTCTTTGTTTATAAGTCTGTCCCTTCAAAGAGTCTGTTCCTGTAAAATAAGGGTTGTATTTTCTTACCTGTGTGCCCACAAGGTGAACATGTTCCCTGATGAATTACACACATCTGTGAACTGACAGAATTAATAAACACATCATGTTATGGCAAGCTCCATCATAATTTCTATATGTATACCTATTATGTGCTGAAACATTCAAGTAATTAAGTCAAGTGTCTTTTAACTGTGAGTTATACAAATTCTCCAACTTTCTAGTTTATTTTTCATGTTGAATTATAGATTTCACGACTTCTGAACAGTAGGATTTCTTCTCTAGGGACATTTAACAGATATAAACATTTCCCTGATGATTTAGGTCCTCCATCTAAAAGGGCAGGGAGTACCAATCACTGGAATCCCTTCTTATTCACATTTGAAATATCTAATGAATGTTATGCAACTGCATCACAAGAGCAAGCACAATGGGACTGCTCTCCTTTTCCTGCTATCAATTGTTCACAAATGTCCTCAGAATCTAGAATTCAGCTCCTGGTTTATTCCAGCTGCTTCTTCCTTCATAAAAGTGAGTGTGCAGAGGTGAAACTCAATCTATCAGGGAATAGTTAATACCATATCCCTAGATGGGCACCTAATAGAAAGAGTATCTGATCCTCTACTTGAAGATACAGGAACAGAAACCAGAGTGTTTTCAACATATCAGGTTCTGAACTAGATAACAGCCTTGATAATGGACTCAAGTGAAGTGAAATATGATTGTGGAAGTTGGCTCCTATCTTATTCCAGCCAAATCTTTTACCATTAGAAACCCTGAGCACAAGAGAATGATGTTTTCATGACAAGCAAAATGGACTGAAAGGCCTTGACATATGAAAATTAACTGGAACAGACCTCAAATAATATTTTATACTTTATTTGCATCTGTGAAAGTACACTGTAGCTCTTACTGTCTAGATCCATGTTTCCAATTAAGGTGAGTCAAGTCCTTGAGGACAGAAATCATGTTAATTCATCTTTTTATCTCAGAACATCACCTGATCTTTTTAGGTATTCAATTAATCTTTGGTCAATGAATAAATCAATGAATAAATAAATGAATTATGACCACACCACACCATAATTTGTAAAACACCAGTCAGTAGATTAAAGCTTTGGGATTCCAGAGAGTTAGGGAGGGGTTAGAGTCAGTTTCTCAAAGATTTTACTAGTTCAAAAGGGGCATGCTTAATATTAAAACCACAATGAGATACAACAGTAAATCCATGAAGATGGCTTTAAACAAAAGAAAGACAATAAAAGGGATTGGTGAGAATGTGAAGAACTGGAATTCTCATGCACAATTGGTGGGAACATAAATGATAGGTCTATTTTGGAAAATAGTGTAGCAGATTCTTAAAAGGTGAAACACAACTAGCATTTTCCAGAAATTCACTCATCTATATACTCAAGAGAAATGAGAAAATCTGGCCACAGAAAGACCTGTGCATGAATGTTCACAGCAGCATTATTCATAACAGCCAAAACTGGAAACAACTTATAAACTGTCTACAAACTACTGACAGAGGAGCAAAGTATGGTCCATCCACACAAGACACACCTTCAGTAAAAAAGAACATTTACAATGTTAATAAGACATAAATTTTTCTAACAGAACTGTTTTCACTCTTAGAATGTTGTACTCACTGAACAACTTCTCCCACACAACCTTGTTGTTGCATATATAGTAGTTCTGATTTTACCCTTTAAAAAATAAAATCCTTCTATTTTATTATTAATATTTAAATAAAGTTACCATTGTGTTATCAAATTAGAGATCAGCTCAGGAAATTTTGTACCCCACCTTCACTGTGAGATCATCATTTATGATGGTTAATTTCATATATCAACCTGATGGAGTTAAAGAATGCCCAGCTACCTGGTGAAACAATATCTCCGGGTGTGTCTGTGAGGTTGTTTCTGGAAGAGATTAGCATTTGAATGTGTAGACTGATCCTCACCAGTGTGAGTGAGCATCGTCCAATCTGTTGATCCACTGAATAGAAAGGAAAAACAGAGAAAAAGCAAATTTGCTCTCTGTTTGAGCTGGGATACCCTCTTCTGTTCTTGGACATGAGCACTTCTGATTATAAGGCCTCTGAACTTTGCCTAAGACTTATATCTTTGGTTTCCCTGGTTCTTAGGACTTCATGTTTCAACTGGAACTACACCATCATTATTCCTGGACCTCCAGTCTCTATAATTGTGTGGGCCAACCGCTCATAATGAATATCTATCTATCTATCTATCTACCTATCATCTATCTATCTATCATCTGTCTGTCATCTATCTCCTATTGTTCTGTTTTCTCTGAAGAACCCTGACTAATATATCATCTTATTGTTAAAGCACAAACTGTAATTATTGTTTTATTGCAGTACTGAAGACAATATATTCTATGAATCTTCTTATGTGTGAAAAAGTCTTTATTTTGCCACCATGCTTAACTAATAGTATGATAGTTTATCTGAGAACTACATTTTAGATTGAGAGTCATTTTTATCCACACTTTGAATGTATTCTATTATCTGGAACTTACCATTGCCAATAAAAAGTCTATTGCCACATTTTGGTATATAATGTTACTTTTTAAATAGTTTTTTGACTCATTTACGTCAGAAGCTGTGAGATCACAGTGTGTCTAGATATGGATTTATTATCTATTTTTATTTACAAACCTGGGTGCACAGTTTCTCTTCAGCTACAAACTCATGCCTTTTCTCTAGCCATTCTTTCAATCACTCCCTTTGATTCCTCTATTAGAAAAATATTAGAACCCTTTATTCTATGCTCCCCTTTTCTTAATCTCTTTTTGCAGGATTCTGGACAAATCCTCTATAGTAGCTCATTAGTGCCTTAGAAGACATTAATTAATTCTTTCACTGGCTACAGTCTATTATTTATCATTTCAATTGCAATTTTAATTTTAATGACCAAATTCTTTTCTCACTTCCAATTTTTCTAAGTGACTCATTTTTGTAACCAAGCATTCTTGTTGCCAAGTTTTGTATGTGTGTTTTTGCTTTTTGTTTTATTTTTAATGATTTTATTGTTCAAGTACAGTTGTCTGTATTTACCCCACACCACTCCCCCTGATCCCAGCCATCCCTACCTCCCTCCCCTATCTCCACACCACCTTGGTTTTATCCATGTTTCCTTTATAGTTGTTCCTGAAAATACTTCTTCTCTTTCCCCCTTTTTTCCTCTCCCATGTCCCCTCTGGTTATTGTCAGATTGCTCTAAATTTCAATATCTCTGGTTATATTTTGCTTGCTTCTTTATTTTGTTGATTAGGCTCCACTGAAGGTGAGAGCATATGGTATTTGTCCCTCACCACCTGGCTTCTTTCACTTAGCATAATGCTCTCCAGTTCCATCCATGCTGTCACCAAAGGTAGGAGCTCCTTTCTTTCTACTGCACAGTATTCCATTCTGTAAATGTACCACTGTTTTTTTTGATCCATTCATTAACTGATGGGCACTTAGGTTGATCCCAGCACTTGGCTATTGTAAATAGTGCTACTATGAACATTGGGATGCATAGGTTCTTTTGGACTGGTGTTTCGGGGTTCTTAGCATATAATCCCAGCCATGGAATTGCCAAGTCAAAAGGCAGTTCCATTTTTAGTTTTCTGAGGATATTCCATACTGTTTTCCACAGTGGCTGCACCAGTCTGCATTCCCACCAACAGTGCACTATTGCACTGTTCCTCCACATCCTCCACTATTTTCCTCCACATCCTCTACAGCACTTGCTGTTTGTTGATTTGTTAATAATGGCTATTTAATAATGCTGTGAAGCGGTATCTCAATATGGATTTAATGTGCATCTCTCTGATGGCAAGTGAAGCTGAGCATCTTTTCATATGTCTCTCTGCCCTCTGCATGTCCTCCTTGGAAAAGTGTCTGTTCAACTATTTTGCCCATTTTTTAATTGGGTTGCTTGTCTCCCTGGTGTGGAGTCATGTGAGTTCTTTATATATTTTAGAGATCAAACCGTTGTCCAAGGTATCATTGGCAGATATGTTTATTCATATAGTTGGTTCTCTTTTCATTTTAATTCTGTTTTCTTTAGCCAAGCAGATGCTTTTTAATTTGATGAGGTTCAATTTGTTTATTCTTTCCTTTATTTCCTGATATGCCCTTCCTCTAGAGGACATACCAGTGAAAATATTGCTGCATGGAATGTCTGAGATCTTTCTGCCTATATTTTCCTTTAGGACTGTAATGGTGTCATGGCTTATATTGAAGTATTTTATCCACCTTGAATTTATTTTTGTATACGGTGTAAGTTAGCAATCAAGTTTCTTTCTTTCTTTTTCTTTTTACTTTTTTTATTTTTTTGCATGTATCTGTCCAGATCTCCTAACAACATTTCTTGAAGAGGCTATTTTTACTCTATTTTATGCTTCTGCCCACTTTGTCAAATAATTGACCATAGACCTGGGGTTTATTTCTGGCCTCTCAATTCTTTTCCATTGGTCTATGTGTCTCTTCTTATGCCAGTACCAGGCTGTTTTTATTACAGTGGCCTTGTAATATAATTTGAAATCGGGTATTGTGGTCCCTCCTATTTTGTTCTTCTTTCACAAAATTGCTGCAGCTATTCAAAGGCATTTATGGTTCCAAATAAGTTTTTGAAATGTTTGTTCTATATCTGTTAAATACATCATTGGTAATTTAATAGAGATTGCATAGAATCTATAAATTGCTTTGATTAGTATGGACATTTTGATGATGTTAACTCTTCCAATCCATAAGCATGGTACATGGTTCCATTGGTTTCTTTCTTAATTTCTTTCTTCAATGTTGTATAGTTTTCTGTGTAGAAGTCTTTTACCTCCTTGGTTAGGTTTATTTCTAGGTAATTTATTTTTCTTGTGGCTATATCAACTGAGATATTTTTCCTGATTTCTGTTTCTGATATTTCATTACTGGTGTAGAAAAATGCCTTTGATTTCTGGATATTGAGTTTCTATCCCACTGTTTTGACAAATTCACTACTTAGGTCTGGTAGTTTTTAGGTGGAGTCTATAGGATTTTCTATGTATACTGTCATGACATCTGCAAATGACAGTTTTGCTTCATCCTTTCCAATTTGGATGCCTTTTCTTTCTTTTTCTTATCTGATTGCTGTAGCTAGGACTTCCAATACTGAGTTGAATAGAAGTGGTGAAAGCAGACATCCTTGTCTTGTTCATGATCTTAGAGGGAAAGGTGTAAGATTTTGCCAATTGAGTATAATGTTGACTCTAGGTCTCTCATATACGGCCTTTATTATATTGAGGAATGCTCACTCTATTCCCACTTTGCTAAGTGTTTTTATAATAAATGAGTGCTGTACCCTATCAAATGCTTTTTCTGAGTCTATTTATATGATCATGTGATTTTTGTTATATGTTTTGTTTATGTGATGTATAACGTTTATTGATTTGCCAATATTGCACCATCCTAGCAGTCCTGGGATGAATCCCAATTGGTCATGTTGTACAATCTTTTTAATGTATTTCTGAATGCAGTTTGCCAATATTTTCTTAAGGATTTTAGTGTTATGTTCATCAGCAATATTGGCCTGAAGTTTTCTTTCTTTGTTATGTCTTTCTCTGGTTTTGAGATTAGTATAATGCTGACTTCACAAAAAGAGTTTGGGAGTCTTCCATCTTGTTAGTTTTTTTTGGAATAGTCTGTGAAGGATAGGGGTTAGCTCTTCCTTAAGTGCTTGGTAAAACTCTCCTGTGAAACTATTGGGTCCAGGGCTTTTGTATTCCCAGAGTTTTTTGATTACTGATTAATTTTGTCAGCTGTTATTGGTCTGTTCAGACTTTCTGCTCCTTCTTCATTCACTTTTAGAAGACTATATTTTTCCATAACTTTGACCATTTCACCTAGGTTTTCAAATTTCTTGGCATATAGTTCTTTGTAGTAATTTCTTACAATCTTGTGTATTTCTGTGGTATCAGTTGTAATCTCTCTTCTTTCATTTCTGATTTTGTCTATTTGGGCCCTTTCTCCTTTTTTCTTGATGAGTCTGCTTAAAGTATTGTATATTTTGTTTATTTTTTTAAAGGACTAGATTCTTGAATGTTCTTTTACTCTCTACATCATTTAATTTTGCTCTGATCTTGGTTATTTCCTTCCCTCTACTGTCTGTGAGCTGTCTTTGTAGTTGTTTATCCAGTTCTTGTAGGTGTAGGATTAGGTTGTTTATTTGAAATGTTTCTATCTTTTTTAGGTAGGCCTGTATCACTATGAACTTCTCTGTCAGGACTACCTATGCTGTGTCCTATAATTTTTGGATTATTGTGAGTTCATTTTCATTTGTTTCCAGAAACTTTCCTAATCTCATTTTTGATCCATTCATTGTTTAATAGCATGCTATTCAATCTCCATGAGTTTGAGTGTTTTGGGTTTTTTCCCTTGGGGTTGGTTTCTAGTTTCAGTCCCTTGTGGTCAGAGAAAATGCTTGATATGATTTCAATTTTCTTGAATCTGTTGAGGCTTGTTTTGTGTCCTATCGTGTAATCTATCTTTGAAAATATTCCATGTGCATTTGAAAAGAATGTGTATTTTGATTCTTTGGGATGAAAGGCTCTCTATATATCACTTAAGTCCATTTGATCTAGGACATTGTTCAGTTCTGCAATATCCTCATTGATATTTTGTTAGGAAGAATAGTCCATTTTGGACAATTAGGAGTGTTAAAATCCCCTACTATAATTGTGCTGCTGTCTATATCTTTCTTGAAGTTCTCCAAGATTTTCTTTATGGATTTGGGTGCTCCTATATTGGGTGCATATATATTTACAGTGTTTACTTCTTGTTGATTTTAATTCTCCCCTAAACTATTATGAAGTAACTTATGGGTCACTTTTTATGGTCCGTTTTTGAAGTCTATTTTTTCTCATATGATTATTGCTACCCTGGCTTTATTTCCTTGTCCATTTGCTTGGCATATTTACTTCTAGCCCTTCACATTCAGTCTGTGTAAGTGTTTTGTTCTGAGGTGGGTCTCTTGTAGGCAGCATATGTGTGGATCATACTTTCTTATCCATTCAGCTGTTCTATGTCTTCTATTGGAGCATTTAATCCATTTATATTTAAGGTTATTATTGATAGGTATTTATTCATTGCCATTTTTGGTACCAGTGTTCCTCTTTCAATCTTTCTTCTCCCACCCCTTATCTTAAAACAGACCCTTTACCATCTCTTGCAGAGCTGGCTTGGAGCAGGTGCATTCCTTGAGGCTTCTGTTGTCTGGGGAACCCCTTACTTGGCCTTTCATTTTAAATGAGAACTTTGCTATATAGAATAGTCTTGGTTGTAAGCCTTTGTTTTTCATTACATGGCATATTCCTTGCCATTCCCTTCAGGATTGCAGTGATTCCATTGAGAAGTCAGCTGGTAGTCTTATCAAGACTCCTTTGTATGTTACTTCCTTTTTCTCCTTTGCTGCTTTTAAGATTCTCTCTTGGTCTTGGAATTTTGCCATTTTAATTATGATGTGTCTTGAAGTGGGCCTCTTTGGGTTCCTCTTGATTGGGACTCTCTGTGTTTCCTGGACTTGTGTGGCTTTTCTCTCATCAAATTAGGATGAGAGAAAAGTCGTCATTACTTTTTCATCATTACTTTTTCCATTATTACTTTTTCCATCATTACTTTTTCAAACTGGTTTTCTATCCCTTGCTGTTCTTCTCCTTCTGACATTCCTATTATATGAATATTATTATGTTTCATGTTGCCCTACAGTTCCCTTAACACCTCCTCTTTCTTTCTGAGTCTCTTTTCCTTTTCTTGCTCTTTCTGGGTGTTTGTTTGTTTGTTTGTTTGTTTTTACTTTTTCCTCCATCTCACTGATTAGATCCTCTGCTTCATCTAGCCTGTTTTGATTCTTGCTGCTGTGTTTTTTAATTCAGAAATTGTATTCTTCATTTCCTCTTGGCCATTATTGATAGTTTCTATTTTCTTTTTCATGTTGATATAGTTTGCATTGAGTTCATTGTAGTTTCCCTGTAGTTTTTGGTAATTCTCTTTGACCTCATTGAGCTTCCTGATAACCTTTGCTTTAACTCAATATCTGATAGTTGACTTGCTTCTAGTTTATTTAGCATTCTTTCTGAAACTTCTTCCTTTCCTTTCATTCCGGGATTATTTCTTTGTCTTCCCATTGTTTGTGAGACTCTTCTTGTTAGCGTCTGCTTTTTAAATTCACATGTTCTGACTTCCTGGGTTGGTGGTATGAACTTCTATGCTGGGAGACCTGTGAGATTGACTGGTACAATCTCCTTGATCTCCTGAACTTGCTGGTCTTAGGCTGTTGTTGTTGTTGTTTATGGCTCTTTGGATGTCTTGGTGTTTTGATATTTGTTGGATCTTTCTTTGGTGGTTCCTTCCTTGCAACTGGTTAACTGAGGGTCACACTGCCCACCATCATGTATTCTGTTGTGCAGATATGGACAGGTTGTGTTGAAGCAGGTTCTTCTGTCTGTCCAAGGTTTTGAGGCTTCTCTCTTGCTATTGTTCGGTTGTTTGTTCTGGGTAATTTCTCCACCATTTGGTTTTATTTCCAGATAGGTCCTGGGTTGAGGTTATTGTGACTTCCACTCCCTCCTTCACCCTCTTCCATTGTTATCCATCGGTGGTTCCTTTGTTGGTGGGTTCTCTCTTCCAACAGTATACTAGTGTTCACAGCTCCCAAATACTCTTTTATGTGATCAGTTGTAAGGGGGAAGGCAAAGTGGATTAAGACTGCTGGAGTTATCCTATGGGATTTAAAGTAACAACTCATAGAGAAGAGACAGGAGATCCTTTGGATATGTATTGTTAACTGTGATATTTCACTCAACTAGCCACTTTTTAGAAAGAGTGGAAAAAAGATAAGATTCTTGTTAGAGACAGTGAGAAGAATTGTGAGTTGGATCCAGAAAACCATGATCTTCTGGGAGGTCAGATTATGAGATATATTGAACGTAAAGAATAGAAAATAGGTATAGTGTGCAAGATAATAAATTTAGCCACAACAATATAATAAATTTCTGGAAGACAATGAAATTGGCTAAGGTCTGGTTGCTGTGCAGTATTTACAATTGTATGGAAAACAATTATGGACAATAATACTGGGACAACAATCATATGACAGAATCTATGAGATGTGAATAACAAGAATAGGAAGTACATGCCCTAGTACACTTGTGCTATTGGAATACAAATGAAGTGAAAGAAGGAAAATTAAAACTGCACTATGAAAGAGAGAACAAGGAAAATGAGTCAAACGGTGCAACTAAACAGACAAGACAAAGAAAAGTATGCAATAGAAGAGAAATTAAAAAATACTAATAAAGTAAAAGAACTAAAATAATGAAAAAATAATAATAATACAAATAAACAATAACTTGCAAGTTATCTGGAATAGCAAAGTGAAGTTTGTGTCTCAGTTTTTCAGTTGTCGTGATGATACTTCTTTTTTTTTTTTTAATTTTTATTTTAGTTTATTCAGTTACAGTTTCTATCCTTTATTCCCTTTCCAGCCCACCCACCCATTCCTCCCCTCCTCCC
>CM052544.1:60962096-60979824 GCA_028533065.1 Trachops cirrhosus
TGGAACTTCCTCAGAAAACTAAAAATGGACCTGCCCTTTGATCCAGCAATTCCACTGCTGGGTCTATATCCTAAGAATCCTGAAACACCAATCCAAAAGAACCTATGCACCCCAATGTGATGATACTTCTTTGGGTTTGACTCTCGTCCTTTCACAGCTCCAAGTCTTATTGTCTCACTTGTGGGCAGAAAAGAAGAAAGAAAGGAAAAAAGCTCCTGCTGGCTTTAAACCAGCCAACCCAGTTCTGCTGGTCTTTCTGACTTCAGCAGCCTGAGGTACTTGTGTTTTGCTTTTCTCCCTTCTTGTGGTTTCCGTGTGGGTGGGATGAGGCCTGAGCCACACTCTTCATAGTTGTCCAACCTTCCTCAGTTCACTGCTCACTGCTGGTCCCCCAGTGCCTTTCTGCACCAGGCCTACACCTTCAATCCACCAGTTGTGCTCTTCGTTAGGTGCACTAACTAGAGGCAACTCACATACCACCTTCTCACTACTGTCCTAGATGCTAGGGACTCTTAGTCTCTTCAGGGTAGTTTGGCTGCCTCACTGAGTTAAGTCTTTCTGGAGACTGCTAACTCCCTGAGCCCTGCTGATCTTTTCTTGGGGCAGTGGGGGAGTGGTCACCTCCTTCCTCTTAGCAAGCCAGTCAGGCCCCACAGGGCAGGAGCGCCACCATGGCTGCCTTGGTGGATGGGGGCACAAACCTTTGAGGTGGTAGTCTTGGGCGAGCCCCACTGCAGCAGTGTGGAGTGGCACACTGCTGGTCCTCAGGTGTGGGCAGGTGCCTTCCGTAGCTGTGGTGGGTGGGCAAGTTTTGTTTCCTTACATCTTTCTTTCATTTAAATGGAAGTTAGCTAAGCAAATATGGTGGCTAGTAAGTGGAAGCTGAGGCCTCTTGCTCTTGCATCCAACTTGGACACTTGGCTGATCTTCTGAAAAAATAAAATGAACATTCAACAGAATCTTAGGTGATATGAAGTTTGGAAGCCAAGGAGTACAGAAGATACTTCACAATGGGTGGTATGATGATTTTATAAGTTGAAGGGGAAGTACCCCATGCATGGCACATGCAGCCAGAGACAGCCTTGTTGGAAGTTGCAGATTTGTTGCTCCCTCCAATCCCAGGGCTAGGAATCCCCAGACCCAGGCTGGTAGCAACTTGGAGGCACAAAGTCAGGGAGATCCAGGCTAGACACACACACAGCGAGCAGCACACCCATAGCTGCAGCAGCAAACACCAACCCGGAGAGTGCCAGAGAGAGAGATATTATCCGCACCTGGGTGGGGCAAGGAGGCTGACCACACATAATTGTGAACTGTGATAGACTCTTGACATTTTGGAGAGGTGGTGCATATGGAAAGATGTACAGTGATTAGTACTGCATTGGGAGTGCTCAGAGAGATTTTTTAAAAGTTGAGCTGAGGCATGCTGGGCAGGAACCCTGCATGCACCAGCCCTGCCAGCAAGGGGAAAGGATTGAAGGCTTGGTTTCCTTCTACTCAGTGCAGATGGGCAAATTTATCAGGAGGTGAAAAGGAAGGGGATTTCTCAGCCCCAGCTTGGCGCAGCTGGCAGGGCAGAAGCTGTGCAGATTGGAGAGTGTGGGCCTCTGTCTGCTTCAGGGCAGTAGGCTGGGAACTGGAATTGCAGGAGCTGAGTACCTGAGATTATATAAAGCCAGACAGTGACCCCTTCTGTGTCAGAGATGGAACCTTCTGGAAGGGAAGGTTGCACCTAGCCCCTACCTCCTGCAAGATCAGGGAAGATTTGCAAAACAGGTAGGTCAGGCTCAAGAACCTTGCAGGGTGCATTTCCACAAGAGAAAGACAGCAAGAAGAACACCTAAAGGGCTCATTTTGAACTTCTCTCAGGGAGACAAAATACATTGTTTTCTAGGGTCCTATTTCACTGAGGCCAGCAAAGAAGAAATATCAGAAATCAGTGCAGCAAGGGGGAATCAGGGCTCCTCCCAGCCCCAGCTTGCACACAAATTGGTCATTAACGCCAAGCAGGAGAGAGATGACTCTCTTACACAGGTTGGCCTCCCCACACCCCTATGAAACAGACAGCTAATCAATCAGAAATTACATCATTGGAAATAAACTGGAAAACACAAAGGTAGTTGGTGCAGAGGCGAGGGGAACACACCCACAATTTTCCCAGAAGACTAAACAGTGCCTCCCAGGGGAGACCTAGGGGTCTCACCTTCTTGATCACAACAGAAGCTCCCTATACAGGCAGGTGAAGGTGATACAGGCAGTGTTCCCAAAAGTTGAACAACTGACCCCAGGACCTTGACCTGATAAAAAAAAAACCAGAGGTGGATCCAGAAAGAGAAATTAGAATGCAAACTACTATTAGAATACCAAACTACTGAGAGGAATTTCAACTTGTTTTTCCCCAAAATTAGCATTTTTTCTCCCTTTTACATAGCATTTTAATATTTCTTTTTTTATTTCAGTTGTATTCCAACCAATTCACTCCTCTTTGTCCTTTAGTTTTTATTCTTTTTATTCAGATTTTATATTATTTTATTGTATTGTTATTGCAAATCTCACATTGAACCCTTCCCTTGTCTTACTCCATTTTGCCTTCATCCTGGCCTTTCTTATTTTCATTGTAAATTTTATTTTTTCCAATGCTATGATTTGTTCCTACTCTGTACTCTTACTATTTCTCCTCCCTCTATCCTCTCAAATGCATTCTTCCTTCCTTTGGTCACCTCACAGTGACCTTCCTACAATTCCTATATTCTTTCCACCTTTATAAATTGTGGCTTGTTGGGCATGGATATCATGGTTGTTCTTCAATGGTATTCCTATTTGTTCACTATTTTTTGTGTTCCAAATCTCATAGGTTACTCTCCCCCACCTTACTCCATTTTGTTTTCCACCTGCTTTTGCTTATTAGAGTTGGGAATTTTATCTTTTCCCTTTCTTAGACTTGATTCTATTCCTTAACTCTTATTTTTTTTCCTTCCCCTATCCTCTAAAATTTTTTTCCTTTCTGAAAACATCTAATATTCTCCTTTCTCTTTCATATAATATTCATGTTCCCTTTCCACCTTTCTTAATTTTTGCTCATGTGTCATTGTTATTGAAGTTGCTGTTGTTTTTCTGAAATTTTATTTCAACAGTTCACTGCCTAGTTAATTTTATTTCAAACCTAAGATATACCTTTCTTACTCCATTTTTGCCATCACCCTTCCCTGTTTTACTTACATTTTAACTATTATTTTCTCCCTTTCTTTGCCTTGTTTCTATTCCCTAAGCTTATTATTTCTCCTTCCACATCCCACAAAAGCATTTTTCTCTTCCTTAGTCATTTCATATTCTTTTTTTCCTATTTTTTAATATTTTTAATCTCTCTCCACCTTTATTAATCTTTGCTCAATTGTTGTTGACATTGCTGATGTGGTAGGAGGTATTTTTGCTGGTATAGGTTTGGTTTACTGAGTAATATTGCTTTATTAACCAGCACCTGTACAACAGCATAAAAGATGTGACTGGAGTTGTGACTCCCAGTCAGCCAGCTGAAGAGGAGTACCCACCAATGAATAAACCACCAATTATTAAAGTCAAAGTGCAAAAATAGTGCTCACATAAACTGAATAAAGGGCAATCTAGAGCATCCAGATCAGGAAATCAAAAAGACTGTACCACTGAGTTCCACAGAACTCCTACCACAGAAGTCTACCCCATGAGACAGACAGGCAAAGCAGGTCAACCCGAGATGCAGAAACAAACAAAAAGAGTCACCTAAAGGGGGGGACAAAGAAAGAACCCCCCTTGAAAGGAATGGAGAAATCTCCAGAAAAGGAGTTAAATGAAATTGAGACAAGTGATCTATCACACATAGATTTCAAAATAATGGTTATAAGGATGCTCAGGGAACACAGTGAGAACTACATGGAACTTAGTGGGAATCACAGAAGCATGAAGTAGGATATAGAAACTATGAACAAGAGAGGAAGAAGGTGGCAAGATAGGTGGGAGTGGAGTCTACTTCCCCTTGCGAATGTATGAAATACCTAGCTGATCATTTGAGGAATAGAGTGAACAGTCAACAGTATCCCAGTATATATGAAGATTGGAGACCAAAAATTGTACAGGACATGAAAAATCAGACAGTAAGGAGAGTGCTTCAGGACAATAAGATCCCTGGGACCAGCATGGGGACCAGGGTGGCTGCAGCCCCAGGTCTGGTACCCACCAGGTCTGCCACAGAATTCTTGGAAGAGAGTCTGGTCAATGGCTCCCTCCCCTGCCAAACAAGGTTTGAGGAGCACCAGGAGACACCTGGTTGCTTGAAGTTGTGGGGTGCAGGGGGTGAATAAGGACAAAGTGACAAACACATAGGGGCATTGTGCACCCACTGAGACTGTGGATGCTGGCTGGGAAGGATTGGGAAGTGATGGATCCTGACCCAGTCAGTCCCCAGTCTGGTTGGAGTGTTGAGTTTTGTGAGAGACCAGGCACTTGTTTGGAGTAGCCAGCTTGAATAGGAGGAATTTTCAAAAAGAAAAAGAGAAAAGAGAGGCACCCAATGGATATTTGGGGAATTCTATCACAGCAGCCAATTCTGCCTCCAGCGGTCTTATCCCCACCCACCCACAGGGGCCGTGCCCCCATGGTAGCAGCAAAGACCATGCACTCACACTCCAAACCCTGGGGGACAGTGCTCAGCCGAACTCACAGCCCAGCTGCTGCCCATCCTGCCCTAGTAACTCAGTGGGGGGGCTGAACTACCCAGAATGGACTCTCAGTCCCTGGCATCTAGGACAGCAAAGAGCAAGAAGGTGGTATGTGAGTTGTCCCTAATTGGTTCTCCTCAAGGACAGTACAACTGGTATACTGAAGGCATAGCCTGGGTACAGAAGGGCACTGGGGGCCTGGCAGCAAACTGGGAAACTAGGCTGCAGGCTGGACAACTGTGAAGAGTGTGGCTCAGGAAGGGAAAAAAGCAAAACCAGGCCCTCCTCAGCCTGCTGCAGCCAGGAAGACCAGCAGAACTGGCTTCTCTGGTTTAAAGCAAGCAAGAGGCTCTTTTTTTCTAAATTATTTCTTCCTTTCTTTCCTTCCTTATATTTTTATTCCTTCTTTCTTTCTTCCCTTCTTTCCTTTTTCATTCCTTCTTCCTTCTTTTCTTTTCTTTTTTTTTCATTCCAGCAAGTTAGACAATAACACCTGGAGCTGTGAAAGGACCAGAGTTAGACCCAAAGAGGGATGATCCCAACAAGTGAGAAAGTGAAAAAAATTTCATTTTGCTACTCCAGAGAACTTGAAAGACATTGTATATTTGTATTGTTATTATTTTTTCATTATGCTTACATATTTTATTTTATTAGTATTTTTTATTTTCTCTTGTTTCTTTTCAGTCTTCTTCGCTTGGTTTGTTAAATTGCATTGTTTGACTGTTATCCCTTGTTCTCTATTACACAGTGTACTTTTAACTTTCCATCTTTCACTTGACTTGTGTTCCAAGAACACACAATTCTAGGTCCCGTACTTCCCATTCTGGTTGTTCAGATCACATAGATTCTGTCACATGATTGTTGCTCCATTACTATATTTTATATTACAAATATTAATTTTTTATTTTTGTTTTTTGATAACTTTTTAAAATTTTAATTGTTGTTCAAGTACAGTTTTCTGTCTTTTACTCCCATCCCAGCCCACCCTCACACCGTGCCCCACACCTCCTCCCATTTCCAGCTCCCTAGTTTTTGTCCATGTGTCCTTTAACTATTTTAAAAAATACAACTGTAAATGCTACACAGCACTCGTCTTGGATCTTAGCTCACCTTCACTGTTTCTGGAACTTTATTACTGTTGTGGTTAACTCTATTCTCTCACTCACTACACATATTTTATATCCTTTACTCCACTTTACCTCACAATGTGACTTCCCACAAGCTCACAGCTTTCTACATACAATTCACAATTCTTCCTCTCCTAACAAGTCTTATCTTTTTTTCACACTTTCTAAACAGTGGCTAGTTGGGTCAAATATCACTGCTAACACTATACATATTCAAAGATTCTCCTATCTCTTCTCTATGGGTTGGTACTTCAAATGTCATAGAATACACTCTTGCTGTCTTAAACCATTTTGCCTTCCCTCTCCAAATGATCACAAAAAAAGTAGGTGGGAGCTGTGAACACCAGGATACCTGCTGGAAGAGGAAACCCACCAACAAAAGAACCACCAACAGATAACAGCATAAAAAGGTGAAGGAGGAACTGCAAGCCATACTAACTCAACCCAGGACCTATCTGGAAATACAACTAAATGGTGGAAAAATTTCTCAGAACGAACAACTGAACAGGAGCAAGAGAGAATCCTCAAAACCTTCCACAGACAGAAGAATCAGCTTCAACACAACCTGACCACATCCACACAACAGAATGCAAGACATGGTGGAGAGAGTGATCCTCAGTTAACCAGAGGGAGGGAACCACCGACCAAAGAAAGACTCAACAACAATCAAAACCCAAAGACATACAGAGAGTCAACATAAATGACAGCCCAACACCAGCGAGCTCAGGAGATCAAGGAGACTACACCACTGAATCTCATAGGTCTTCTACCATAGAAGTTCACAACACCAACCCAGGAAGTCAGAACATGTCAATTTAAAAAGCAGACGCTAACAAGAAGAGTCTCAAAAACAATGGGAAGACAAAGAAACAATCCCCAAATGAAAGCATAGGAGGAAGCTGCAGAAAGAATGCTAAATAAAATAGAAGCAAGTCAACTATCAGATATTGAGTTCAAACAATGATTATCAGGAAGCTCAATGAGGTCAAAGAGAATTACCAAAAACTACAGGGAAATTACAATGAACTCACTGCAAAATATATCAACATGAAAAAGGAAATGGAAACTATCAACAAGGGCCAAGAGGAAATGAAGAATACAATTTCTGAATTGAAGAACACAGTAGAAAGAATCAAAACCAAGCTGGATGAAGCAGAGGATTGGATAAGCGAGCTGGAGGACAAGGTCAAAAAAAAAAAAAAACCACCCAAAATGAAAAATAAAAAGAAAAGAGGATCAGAAAGAACAAAGAGGGGTTAAGGGGGGGAAAAATCTGGGTTATTGATACTCACATCAGATAACACAGACTTCAAAAAAAGACCTGGAAGGTCACGTCATAATACTCAAGGGAAGAATCCATCAGGAAGACATAAGCATTGTAAATATACATGCACCCAACAAAGGAGCACCCAAATACATAAAGAAAATCTTGGAGGACTTCAAGAAAGATATGAACAGCAACACAATTATAGTAGGAGATTTTATATCCCACTGTCAAAAATGGACAGATCTTCCAAACAAAATATCAACAAAGATGTTGCAGCATTCAACAATGTCCCAGATGAAACAGACTTAACTGATATGTAGAGACTCTTTCATCCCAAAGCAGCAAAATACACATTCTTTTCAAATGCATGTGGAACATTTTCAAAGATAGACCAAATGATAGGACACAAAACAAGCCTCAATAAATTCAAGAAAATTGAAATCATATCAAGCATTTTCTCTGACCACAAGAGACTGAAACTAAAATCCAACCTCAAAGAAAAAAACCCCAAAATACTCAACTCATGGAAATTGTATAACATGCTATTAAACAATGAATATGATAAGAATGAGCTTAAGGAAGAAATTAAAAAGTTTTTGGAAACAAATGAAAATGAACTCACAACAACCCAAAACTTATGGGACATAGTGAAGGCAGTAAGGAGAGGGAAGTTCATAGCAATACAGGCCTATCTAAAAAAAATAGAAACATTTCAAATAAACAACCCTACCCTAAAACTTCAAGAACCGGAGGAACAACAACAAAGATAGCCCAGAGCAAGAAGGAAAGAAATAACCAATATCAGAGAAGAATTAAATGACAGAGAGACAAAAAGCAACATTCTAAGGATCAATAAATCCAGGAGCTGGTTCTTTGAAAAAATAAATCAACAAACCTCTAAGCAGGCTCATCAAGAAAAAAAGAGAGAGGACCAAAATAGACACAATCAGAAATGAAAGAGGAGAAATTACAACTGACACCACAGAAATACACAGGATTGTAAGAAATTACTGTGAAGAAATATATGCCAAGAAATTTGAAAACCTAGGTAAAATGGATGAATTTCTAGAAAAAGATAATCTTCCAAAACTCAATGAAGAAAAAGCAGAAAGCCTGAAAAGACCAATAACAGCAGATGAAATTGAAGCAGTAATAAAAAAAAAACTCTCAACACACAAAAGCCCTGTACATGAAGGTATCACAGGAGAACTCTACAAAGCATTTAAGGAAGAGCTAACCCCTATCCTTCACATATTATTCCAAAAAATCCAAGAAGATGGAAGACTCCCAAACTCTTTTTATTAAGCCAGCATCATCCTAATCCAAAAACCAGATAAAGACACAACAAAGAAAGAAAACTTCAGGCCAATATTGCTGATAACATAGATGCTAACATCTTCAATAAAATATTGGCAAACTACATGTAACAATACATTAAAAAGACCATACACCATGACCAAGTAGGATTCATCCCAGGGATAGGATTGTTCAATATTCACAAATCAGCAAATGTAATGCATCATATAAACCAAAGCAAAGACAAAAATCACATGATCATATCAATAGATGTGGATAAAGCATTTGATAAGGCACAGTACCCATTTATAATAAAAACGCTGAGCAAAGTGGGAATAGAGGGAGCATTTCTCAACAGAATAAAGGCCATATATGAGAACCTACAGCCAACATCACACTCAATGAGCAAAAACTGAAATCTTTCCCCCTAAGATCAGGAAAAGACAAGGTTGTCCATTTTTACCACTTCTACTCAACATAGTATTGGAAGTCCTAGACACAGCAATCAGACAAGACATGGAAATGAAATGCATCCAAATTGGGAAGGAGGAAATAAAACTGTCATTGTTTGCAGATGACATGATAGTGTACATAGAAAATTCTATAGACTCCACCAAAAAACTGCTAGACCTAATAAATTAATTTGGCAAAACACCAGGATACAAAGTCAATATACAGACACCAAAAGCATTTTTGTATACCAACAGTGAAATATCAGGAGCAGAAATCAGTAAAAGTCCCATTAGATATACCAACAAGAAAAATAAATTACCTAGGAATAAACCTAACCAAGGAGGTAAAAGACCTGTACTCAGAAAACTACACAACACTGAAGAAAGAAATCAAGGAAGACACAAACAAATGGCAACATATACCATATTCATGGATCAGAAAAATTAAAATAATCAAAATGTCCAATTACCCAAAGGAATTTATAGATTCAATGCAATACCTATTAAAGTACAAATGGCATATTTTACAGACATAGAAGAAACACCTCAAAAATGTATATGGAACCATAAACAACCCTGAATAGCTGCTGCAATTTTGAGAAAGAAGAGGAAAGTTGGAGGGATCACAATACTTGATACCAAACTGTACTACAAGGCCACTGTAATCAGAACTGCCTAGTATTGGCATAAAAACAGATAGACCAATGGAACAGAACAGAGAGCCCAGAAATAAATCCAAGGTCTGTACGGCCAATTAATTTTCAACAAAGGGGGCAGCAGCATAAAGTGGACCAAAAATAGACTTTTCAACAAATTGTGTTGGGAGAACTGGACAGCTACATGCAAAAAAAAAAAAAAAATGAAACTCAAACACCAACTTATACCACACACAAAAAGAAATGCAAGGTGGATAAAAGATTTAAATATAAGTTGTGACACCATTAGAGTCCTACAGGAGAACATACACAGGAAAATCTCAGATATTTCATGCAGCAACATTTTTACTGATATGTCCCCTAGAGCAAGGGACATAAAGGAAAGAATAAACAAATGGGATCCCATCAAAATAAAATGCTTATGCACAGCTAAAGAAAACAGTATTAAAATAAAAAGAGAACCAAGTGTGTGGGAAAACATATTTGCCAATAATACCTCAGAAAAGGGTTTAATCTCCAAAATATACAAATAACTTACACAACTTCACTCTAAGAAGACAAGCAACCCAACTAAAAAGTGGGCAAATGACTTGAACAGACACTTCTCCAAGGAGGACATACAGAGGATCCAGAGACACATGAAAAGATGCTCAGTATCGCCAGCTATCAGAGAGATGCAAATTAAAACCACAATGAGCTACCACTTCACACTAGCCAGAATGCTCATCATAAACAAAGCAACAAACAACAATTGTTGGAGAGGATGTGGAGAAAAGGGAACCCTAGTACACTGTTGGTGGGATTGCAGACTGGTGCGCCCACTATGGGAAACAGTATGGAATTTCCTCAGAAAACTAAACATGGAACTGCCTTTTGACCCAGCAATTCCACTGGTAGGATTATATCCTAAGAACCCTGAAACACCAATCCAAAAAGAACCTATGCACTCGTGTTCATAGCAGGACAATTTACAATATCAAAGTTTTGGAAGCAACCTAGGTGCTCATCAGTAAATGAATGGATCAAAAAACTATGGTACATTTACACAATGGAATTCTATGCAGCTGAAAGAAAGAAGGAGCTCATACCCTTTGCAACAGCATCGATGGAGTTGGATAGCATTATGCTAAATGAAATAAGCCAGGTGGTGAAAGACAAATACCATATGATCTCACCTTCAACAGGAACCTAATCAACAAAACAAACAAACAAGGAAAATATACTCAAAGACACTGAAATTGAGAATAGGCTGACAGTGACCAGAGGGGAAAGGGAAGGGAATTTCAGGGGAAAATAGTGAACAGTTTGCAGGAACAATTATAAAAGACACATGGACAATAATGGGAGGTGGAAATGGGAGGGAAGTAGAAATGGAACGGAACTAGGGAAAGCTGGGGGGTTTGGGATGGGGTGGGGAGAAAAGACTGAAAAGTGTACCTGAACAATTAAAAACAAAGGAATATACACCATCATCAAGTGGAATTCATCCCAAGGATGCAAAGATGGTACAATATTCACAGATCAGTAAATGTCATACATCTCATAAAGAAAAGAAAGGAAAAACTCACATGATTATATCAATAGATGTGGAAAAAACATTTGATAATATACAGCACCCAGTTCTGATCAAGAGCACTCAGTAAAGTGGTAGTAGAAGGAGCAAACCTCTACATAATAAAGGCCATATATGAAAAACCTAAAGCCAATATCTTACTCAACAAACAAAAACTAAAAGCTTTCTCACTAAGACCAGGAACAAGACACGGATGTCCACTTTCATGACTTCTCTTCTATATAGTATTGGATGTCTTAGCTATAGCAATCAGACGAGAAGAAATAAAAGGTGTACAAATTGGAAAGGAGGAAGCAAAACTGCCATTGTTTGCAGATGATATGATAGTGTACATAGAAAATCCTTTAGACTCCATAAAAAAAACTATTTTACCTAAAAAGTGAATTTGGCAAAATAGCGGGAAACAAAGTCAGTATTCAGATATAAAAGGCATTTTTATACATCAACAATGAAATATCAGACAGAATTCAGGAAAAATATCCCATTTGATATAGCAACAAGAAAAATATAGTACCTGGGAATAAGCCTAACCAAGGGGATAAAACCTGTACTCAGAAAACTACACAACACTGAAGAAAGAAATTAAAGAAGAAACAAATAATTGAAGAAGGTACCACATTTATCATTTGGAAGAATTAACATCATCAAAATGCCCATACTGCCCAAAGAAATTTATAGATTCAATGAAATTCCTATTGAAACACAAATCACATATTTCACAGATATAGAACAAACATTTCAAATATTTATATGAACCATAAATGACCCCAAAGAGCCACAGCAATTTTGAGAAAGAAGAACAAAGTAGGTAGGAACACAATACCTGATATCAAACTGTATTACAAGGCCACAGTAATCAAAACAGTATGGTACTGGCATAAGAACACACACATACAGCAATGGAAGGAAATAGAGAGCCCAGAAATAAACTCAAGTCTCTATGGTCAATTAATATTCAACAAAGTGGGCAGAAGCATAAAATGGTGTAAAAATCGTCTCTTCAACAAAAGACATTTGGATATATGGACAGCAACATAAAAAAAATGAAACTTGACAACGAACTTACACTATACACAAAAATAAACTCAAGATGGGTAAAAGATTTAAAGATACATCATCATACCCTAAAAGTCCTCCTGGAGAACATAGGCAGCAAAATCTCAGATATTCCATGCAACAATATTCTCACTGATATGTCCCCTATAACAAGTGACATAAAAGACAGAATAAACAAATGGCACTTCATCAAAATAAAAAGCTTCTTCACAGTTAAAGAAAACAGTAAAATGAAAAGGGAACTGACCATATATGAAAATATACTTGCCAATGATATCTTGGAAAGGGGTTTGATCCCCAAAGTATATAAAGATCTCACATGACTCCTTCCTGGAAGACAAACAACCCAATTAAAAAATGGGCAAAGGACTTGAACAGACACTTTTCCAAGGAGTACATGCAAAGGGCCTAGAGATATATGAAAGGATGCTCAGCATCACTAGTGATCAGAGAGATGCAAATTAACCACAATGAGATACCACTTTACACAGGTCAGAATGGCCATCATAAATCAACAAACAAGTTTTAGAGAGGATGTGGAGAAAAGGGAATGCAGATGTGCAGCCACTGTGGAAAACAGCGTGGAATTTCCCCAAAATCTAAAAATGATACTGCCTTTCAAGCTGGCAATGCCACTGATGGGATTATACCCTAAAAATCTTGACACACAAATCAAAAGAACCTATGCACCCCAATGTTCATAGCAGCACAATGTACAATAGCCAAGTTCTGGAAACGGTCTAGGTGCCCATAGTAAATGAGTGGATGAAAAAACAGTGGTACATTTAAACAATGGAATGCTACACAGCAGAAAGAAAGAAGGAGCTTCTATCCTTCGCGAAAGTATGGATGGAACAAGAGAGCATTATCCTAAGTGAAGTGAGCCAGGGGTTGAAAGACAAATACAAGATAATCTCACCTATAAGTGGAACCTAATTAACAAATCAAACAAGGAAGCAAAATATAATCAGAGACATTGAAATTAAGAACAAACTGACTGTATGCAAATGGGAGAGAGGAAAGAAATAATGTGGGAAGGAAGGGAACCAGTCATAAATGAACATGTATGAAGGACCCATGGATAAAGCCAAAGAGGTTAGGATTGAAGGTGGGAGTTGTGGGTGGGTAGGGCAGGGGAAAGTGTTGATGGGAAAATGGAGACAACTGTATTTTAACATTAATAACATAAATTTAAAAAAAATAAGAAGTCAAAAACATTCAAATACATGGAGATTGAATAGTGTGCCATTAAATAATGAATGGGTCTAAAAAAACATCAAGGAAGAAGTCAAAAATTATCTGGAAAAAAACAAAAATAAGCACATGACAATCCAAACCTATGGGACATGGGAAAGGCACTACTGGAGAGGGAAGTTTATAGCAATACAGGTCTACATAAAGAGGATAGAAAAATATCAAATAAACAACCCAATCCTACATTTATAAGAACTGGAAGAACAACAACAAACAATTCCCAGAGTGAGTAGAAAGAAGGAGATAAGCAAGATTAGGGCAGAATTAAATGTCATAGAGACTGAAGGAACAATTCAAAGGATCAATTAATCAAGGTGCTTGTTCTTTGAAAAGATAAATAAAATTGACAGACCTCTATACAGATTCATCAAGGAAAAAATAAGAGAGGACTTAAATAAATAAAAGCAGAAATGAAAGAGGAGAAGATACAACTGATACCGCAGAAATACAAGAGATCATAAGTAATTATTATGAGCAACTAAATGCCAAGAAATTGGACAACATGGGAGAAATGAACAAATTTCTAGAAAGATACAACCTGCCAAAACTGAATTAGGAAGAAACAGAAAGCTTGAACAGACTGTTAACACCTGGCAAAATTGAAGCAGTAATCATAAAACTCCCAGCTCATAAGAACCCTGGATCTTATAGGTTCACAGGTGAATTTTACCAAACATTTCAGGAAGAACTAACTCCTATTTTTCTCAAACTATTTCAAAAAATTCAAGAAGAAAGAAGACTCCCAAGACACAACAAATAAACAAAACTATAGGTCAGTAATTCTGATAAACATAAATGCTAAAATCCTCAACAAAATACTAGTTATCTGGATTCTGCAGTACATTAGAATGATCATACACCATGATCAAGTGGGATTCATCTCAGAGATGCAAGAATGGTACAATATTTGCAAATTAATAAGCATAATACACCACATAAAGAAAATGAAGCACAAAAATCATATGTTCATATCAATAGAGGGTGAAAAAGCATTTGATGAAATCCAGCACCCATTTATGATAAAAGCACACTGCAAAGAGGGGATAGAAGGATCATACCTCAAAATAATAAAAGCCAGATATGCAAAACCTGTGGCCAATATCATACACAATGAGGATAAACTAAAACTTTCTCCTTAAGATCAGGAACAAGACAAAGGTGTTTGCTCTCACCACTCTTACCAACATAGTACTGGAAGTTCTAGCCAAAGTAATTGGACTAGAAAAAGAAATAAAAGGCATCCAAATTGGAAAGGAGTAAGTATAACTGCTATTGTTTGTAGATGATATATGATAGCATACATAGAAAATCCTATAGACTCCACCAAAAGTCCATTTAACCTAATAAGTGAATTTGGCAAAATAGTAGGATACAAAGTCAACATTCAGAAATCAATGGCATTTTTGTACACCAACAATGAAATATCAGAAAGAGAATCAGAAAAAAATCCCATTTACTATAGCAACAAGAAAAGTACCTAGGAATGAATTTAACCAAGGAGGTAAAAGACCTCTACTCAGAAAATGATAGAATACTGAAGGAAGAAATTAAGGAAGATATAAATAAGTGGAAGCATACACTGTGTTCATGGATTACAAGGGTTAAAATCATTAAAATGTCCATACTACCCAAAGCAATCTACAGATTCAATGAAATGCCTATTAAAATACCAATGACACATTTCACAGATCTAGAACAAATATTTCAAAAATTTATAAGTAACAAAAAATGACCCCAAATAGCCTTAGCAATCTTGAGAAAGAAGAACTAAGTAGGAGGGATCACAATAGCCAATATCAAACTATACTACAAGACCACTGTAATCAAAACATCCTGGGACTAGCATAAGAACAGACACATAGATCAATTTAACAGAATAGAGAGCCCAGACATAAACCAAAGACTCTGTGGTCAATTAATATTTGACAAAAGAGTCATGAGCATACAATGGTGTAAAGACAGCTTCTTTAAGAAGTGGTGCTGGGACAATGGGACTGATACATGCAAAAAATGAAACTAAATGAGCAAGTCACACTTGCTCAGAATAAATTCAAAATGGATAAAAGACTGAAATATGAATTGTGACACCATAGAAGTCCTAGAGGAAAACATACATAGGAAAATTTCAGATATCCAATGCAACAATATTTTTGCTGATCTATCTCCTATGGCAAGGGAAATAAAGGGATAAATAAACAAATGGGACTACATCAAGTTAAAAATCTTCTGCATGGCTAAGGAAACCATCATTAAAATCAAAAGAGAACCTATCATATGGGAGAAGGTATTTGCCAGTGACACATCAGAAAAGAAGTTGATCTTCTAAATTTATAAAGATCTTATATGACTCAACACCAGGAAAAAATCCAATTAAAAAATGAACAAAGGATCTGAATAGACAGTTCTCCAAGGAGGACATACAGACAGCCCATATCATATGAAAGTATGTTCACCATTACTAGCCACCAGAGGTATTTAAATTAAAACCACATTGAGATATCACCTCACATGTGTCAGAATGGCCATCTTTAAATACATCAGGAAACAACAAATTCTGGCAAGTATGTGCAGAAAATGGAACTTTAGTACACTGTTGGTGGAAATCCACAATGGCACAGCCACTGTGGAAAACAGTACAGAAATTCCTTACAAAACTAAAAATGGAACTTCCTTTTGCTGCTTGGAATACACCCTGAGAATCTCAAATCACCAATTCAAAAGAACTTATGCACCCCTATGTTCATAGTGACACCATTTACAATAGACAAGTGCTTGAAACAGCCGAAGGGCCTACCAGTAGATGAATGGATAAAAACCTGTGGTACATTTACACAATGGAACTCTACACAGCAGAAGGAAAGAAGGAACTCCTACCTTTTGTTACAGCATGGATGGACCTGGAGAATATTATGCTAGGTGATATAAGCCAGTTGGTGAAAGACAAATATCATACGATCTCACCTATAAGGAATCTAATGAGCAAAATAAACTAACAAACAAAATAAAACTATAGGCATTAAAACATGGAACAGGATTCCAAGATGGCGGCATGGTAGGACGGAGCAGATTCTACCTCTCCCACACTCAGGAAAAAATCCTAGCCATTCTACAGAGCAAAAGAGCCAACATTATCACGACATAAATGAAAATAGGAGATCACAAATTGTAGTGGACATCGAAAAACCCAACAGTAAGGGGATTAGGTGGATCAGCGCAGGGATCAGCGCGAGGACCAGGGAGGTTGCAGCTCCAGGCGGGGTCAGCCAGCCGCCGGGTTCCCAGGAGAGAGCTGAGTCATCTGCTCCCTCCCTGGCCAAACAAGGACTGAGCAGCACTGGGGGAGGACAGTTTACCTGAGGGCACAGAGAGAGGAGTGAGAGAGGAGTGAGGACGAAGAGGCAACCACACAGGGTCTGTAAGCACCCACGCAAAGCCCTGGTGAAAGTATGCACCCCACCTGGTACATACAAAGGCACCCGCCTCTACACTCGCGCCACCAACACAGAGAGAGCGTGGTTTGGTGAAAGTCTTGGAAACCACAGCATTGAAAAAGGAAAAGACGCGGGCGCTCCCTGGGACCTATGAGGCCCAGGCTGTGAATTTGGGGGAAGGGGGCGCCCCTCGGGATCCAGAGAGTGCGCACCCGTGAACCCAGAAAAGGTGCGGGTGCTCCACGGGACATTGGAACACACAGCGGTGAACTCCCAAGGACGCGCACAGTTGCACCCAGCCCCCACACACAGATCACTTCTAGGAAGCACCAGACGGGCTTGGGGGAGAACACACGCCTACACTATGAACAGTATGCCAGAGGCAGACTGAGTCCTGAATGGGAACAGGGAAAACTGTCTCCAGTCGCCCTCAGTGTGCTGAAGCCAGCTAGAAAAACCGGTTTGGCCAGCCTGAAACCAACAATAGGTGTTTTTTGTTTTGTTTTGTTTGTTTTTTGTGTGTTTGTTTCTTTTTGCTTTTGTTTTCTTTTAATTATTTTAAACTAATTTTTCATCTTTTAATTCGTATTATTTCTTGATCTATCAATTCTTTATGCTTCTCTTTCTGTCACTCTAGTCTTGACCCTTCTCCCTTGCTTTCCAAATTTATCTCTTCTTCTTCCTTCCATTGTCTGCTTGGTTCCTTCCTTATTTTTTTTTTTGAAACTGCAAGTAATTGCATAATTGTATTATCATTATTTCATTAGTCGTACACTTTTTATTTTTATAGTATTTTGGTATTCCTCTTCTTTTTGTACAGACTTCTTTGCTTGGCTGATTATATTGTATCATTTGATAGGTTTCCCCCATTATCTCATTCATAGTGTATTGCTAATATACTGTCCTTCATTTGTGTTCCATTAGT
>CM052544.1:60980324-61012072 GCA_028533065.1 Trachops cirrhosus
GCCCATCAGTAAATGAATGGATCAAAAAACTATGGTACATTTACACAATGGAATTCTATGCAGCTGAAAGAAAGAAGGAGCTCATACCCTTTGCAACAGCATGGATGGAGCTGGAAAGCATTATGCTAAGTGAAATAAGCCAGGCAATGAAAGACAAATACCATATGATCTCGCCTTTAACAGGAACCTAAACAACAAACAAAGAAATAAGTAAAATATAACAAAAGACACTGAAATAGAGGACACATAGTCAGTGAACAGAAGGGAGAGGGGAGGGAATTTCAGGGGAGAAGGGAAGGGTTTACAGGAACAAATATAGAGGACACTTGGACAAAACTAGGGGGGTTGGAAAGGGGAGGGAAGAGGGGAGGAATGGGTGGGTGGGCTGGAATGGGAATAAAGGATAGAAACTGTACTGAAAAAAGCTAAAATTAAAAAATTTTAAAAAAACATGGAACAGACTGAAAGTGACCAGTGGGGAAGGGAGAGGGTTATAATGGTGAAAGAAGGAGAAAGAACTACAGAGAGAACATGTATGAAAGACCCACTGACATGGACAACAGGGTAGGAATTGACTGTGGGAGTAGGAGGATAGGATGGGTGGAGAAGGCAAAGGGGAAATAATTGGGAAAACTATAATAGAATAACAATAAAAAGTAATAAAACAAAATAATAATAAATGGAAGTTATATATTTTCAGTTCCTTTTTGAGCACCCTAAATGCTTATATAATTGTTCTATAATTATATTTATTATAACCATTTATTTTATTAGCTGTTTTCTTTATTATTAGATATACTCTCTCCATATACTCTGTAGCTTAGTTTTTAGGCTGTTTCAATGGTAGTTTATTTCTCTGTCTCCCTCTGTGCTCACCTCTACCTCCAGCATTTTTCATTTGCAGAATACAATGCTTTAGTCCAGAACCAGGTGTCATATGGTGATCTGGAGGTGCTGACTGAACAGATTGGAGATTCTATAAATCTGGTCACAGAGCCAGCAGGTGGCTAGCTCAATTCTTGATGTTGAGGTTGTGTCTCTGATCTCTTGCTTTTCTACATTTGCAGCTTTTTCAGGTCTCTTACCTCTTGATCTGTTCATGCCAAAGGGGAACCTCCACCCAATTCCAAGCTTCAAATTATGAGCCATGCTCCAACTCCCTGCTCTACAGAGTGCATGTTTAGTTTCCTTTCCCATAGAAACTCAATTCCCAGCCACTGCTTAACTTATATTCAGATTCCAACAAACCATAGTCATCAACTTCTCTCACTATTTTGAATTTTTATTTTATTTCTGGTCTACAGTGATCTTTCTCTAGTTTTTGAATTCAGCTCTAAGCATGAGTTTTCAGGAATATCAGAGTTGTAAATATATGTATGGGAATTACGACTGCATGGACTGTCTTTATAAGATCACTTACAGTATAACATGAGAAGGGAAAACAAGAGCATAATCCACGGAACACTAGCATGCTGGAACTTACTAGAAAAGAGTTATCCACAGAAGTTGAGAGAAAACCTTCAGGAGCACAAGGTAAAAATCAAGAATAATATTAAGGAAATCAAACTAAGGGAGTAGGGACTTGCAAAAATGCATATGTATTAAGTGTCATATTTTAAATTTCAATTAAGATAAAATTTATGTATTTTGGAGATCAAACCCTTTTCTGAGGTAACATTAGCAAATACATTTTTCCATATGGTTGGTTCTCTTTTCATTTTAATATTGTTTTCTTTAGCTGTGCAGAAGCTTTTCATATTGATGAGATCCCATTTGTTTTATCTTTCCATTATGCCCCTTCCTCTAGGACACATATTGGTGAATACAATGCTTCATGTAATATGTGATATTTTCCTGTCTATGTTTTTCTCTAGAACGTTTATGGTGTCATGACTTATATTTAGGTCTTTATCCACCTTGAATTTATTTTTGTGTATGGTGTAAGTTGATGATCAAGTTTCATTTTTTTGCATATATCTGTCCAGATCTCCCAACACCATTTTGCTGAAGAAGCTATTTTTGCTCTATTTTATGCTTCTGCCCTCTTTGTCAAATATTAGTTGACCACAGAGACTTGGGTTTATTTCTTGGAGTTCTATCCCATTCCATTGGTCTATATGTCTGTTTTTATGCCAGTACCCAGTTGCTTTGATTACAGCAGTTATGTAATACAGTTTGAAATCAAATATTGTAATCTCTCCCGCTTTGTTCTTCTTTCTCAAAATTGCTGCAGCTATTCAGGTCATTTATGGTTCCATATAAATTTTTGAAAGGCTTTAAACCTTAGAAATATGTCAATGATATATTAGTAAGATTGCATTGAATCTATAAATTGCTTTGGTTAGTATGGACATTTTGATTATGTTAATTCTTCTGATTTGTGAACACGGTATGTTTCCATTTGTTTGTGTCTTCCTTGAATTCTTTCTTCAGTGTTGTGTAGTTTCCTGAGCACAGGTCTTTACCTCCTTGGTTAGGTTTATTCCTATTTACTCTATTTTTCTTGCTGCTATAAAAATTTGGAATTTTACCTGATTTCTGTTTTTCATATTTCATTGTTGGTGTACAAAAATGTCTTCGATTTCTGAATATTCACTTAACATCCCACTGTTTTTCTAAATTCACTTATTAGGTCAAGTAGTTTTTTGGTGGAGACCATAGAATTTTCTATGTACACTATCACATCATCTGCAGACAATGACAGTTTTGCTTCCTCCTTTCTAATTTGGATGCCTTTATTTCTTTGTCTTCTCTGATTGCTGTGGTTAGGACTTCCAATATGATGTTGAATAGCAGTGGTGAAAGTGCACATCCTTGTCTTGTTCCTGATCTTAGTGGGAAAGCTTTTAGATTTGCCCATTGAATATTATGTTGGCTTTAGTTCTCTCATATATGCCTTTATTATGTTGAGGAACCCTCCTTCTATTTCCCCTTTGCTGAGTGTTTTTATTATAAATGGGTGCTGTACCTTATCAAATGCTTTTTCTGCATCTACTGATATGATCATGTGATTTTTGTTTTTCTTTTTGTTTAAGTGATGTATTACATGTATAGATTTGCAAATATTGCACCATGCTTGCATTCCTGGGATGAATTCCACTTGATCATGGTGTATGATCTTTAAATGTATTGCTGGTTGTGATTGCCAATGTTTAATTGAGGATATTAGCTTCTATGTTCATCAGGGATATTGGCCAGTAGATTTTTTTCTTCTTGTGCCTTTACCTAGTTTTGGGATGGGATGATGCTGGCTTTGTAAAAAGAGTTTGGGAGTCTTCCATCTTTTTTGTTTTTCTGAAATAGTCTGTGAAGGATAGGGGTTAGCTCTTCCTTAAATGCTTTGTAGGATTCTGCTGTGAAACTGTCTGGTCCAGGGCTTTTGTGTGCAGGGAGATTTTTGATTACTGCTTCAATTTCATCACCTGTGGTGGTCTGATAAGGCTTTCTGCTTCTTCTTCATTGAGTTTTGGAAGATTATATTTTTCTAGAAATTTTTCCATTTTACCTAGGTTTTCAAATTTCTTGCCATATAGTTTTTTCCTAGTAGTTTCTTGCAATCCTTTGTATTTCTGTGGTGTCAGTTGTAATCTCTCCTCTTTCATTTCTGATTGTGTTTATTTGGGTCCTCTCTCTTTTTTTCTTGATGAGTCTGCTTAAAGGCTTGTCAATTTTGTTTATCTTTTCACAGAACCAACTCCTGCATTTATTGATTCTTAGAATTGTCCTTTTAGTCTCTATGTCATTTAATTCTGCTCTGATCTTGGTTATTTCCTTCCTTCTACTTTCCCTGGGTGTCTTTGTTGTTGTTCCTCCAGTTCTTGTAGGTGTATGGCTAGGTATTTATTTGAAAGGTTCCCATATTTTTTAGATAGGCTTTGAACTCAATACTTGATAGTTGACTTGCTTCTATTTCATTTAGCATTCTTTCTCAGGCTTATTGCTTTCCTTTCGTTTCGGGTGTCTTTCTTTGTCTTCCCATTGTTTGTGAGACTCTTCCTGTTAGTCTCTGCTTCTTAAATTGTTCTCTTCTGATTCCCTGGGTTGGTGGTGTGAACTTCTTTGGTAGGAGACCTCTAAGAGTCAGTGGTGCAGTCTCCTTAATCTCCTGAACCTGCTGCTCTTGCCATGTCATTTATGTTGGCTCTCTGGATATGTTTGGGTTTTGATTGTTGTTGGGTCTTTTTTGGTGGTTGATCCAGCTGGTTGACTGAGTGTCACTCTGCCCAGCACATCTTGTATTCTGTTTCGCAGGTGAGGACAGGATGGGTTGAAGCTAGTTCTTCTGTGTGTCTGAGGTTCTGAGGCTTCTTTCTCACTATTGTTCTGTTATTTGTTCTCAATAATTTCTCCATTTATTTGTAATTACAGACTCATTCTGTGGAGGGGTTAGTGTGGCTTCTACTCACTCCTCCACTATCTTCCTTTATTATCTGTTGGTGCTTCCTTTGTTGGTGGGTTCTCTCTTCCAGCAGGTATATTGGTGTTCACAGCTCCCACCTACTCTTTTATGTGACCACTCGGATGGGGAAGACAAAATGGATTAAGACAACAGAAGTGTATCCTATGGGATCTAAAGTACCAACACATAGAGAAGAAATAGCAGACCCTTTGGATAAGTATAGTGTTAACCATGATATTGCACCCAACTAGCCAATTTTTAGAATGGGTGGAAAATAGATAAGACTCTTGGTAGGTGGGGGATGGATTCTGAGCTGACTCCAGAAAAAAGAGAGCTTGTGATAGGTCAGATTATGAGAAGTAGTGAGAGAAAAGGATAGCAAGTAGGCATAGTGTGGGAAAGTGTTGAGTTAACCACAACTGTAATAAAGCTCTGGAAGATAGTGAAATGGGCTAAGATCTGGGAGGGTGTTGTATAGTATTTACAATTGTATGGAACAATAATTATTTAAAATACTGGAACAATCATATGGAAGAATCTATGTAACTCAATATCAAGAATAGGAAGTACATGACATAGATTAGTATGCTATTGGAACACACGTGAAGTGAAAGAAGGAAAATTACAATACATTAATGAATGATAGAACAAGGAAAAGTAAACAATGTAAACAAACAAACAAATAAAATGAAGAAAACTAAACAGAAAGAAGAGGAAAAATACTAATATAATAAACATAGAAAAAATGATAGTAATACAAATAATAACATGCAAGTTCTCTCTGCAATAGCAAATTGAAATTTGTCTGTTTCTCAGTTGTTGGGATAACCTTTGTTACCTCTTTGCATCTGTCTCTGGACCTTTCACAGTTCCAGGTCTTATTGTCTCACTTGGAGAAAAAATCATAAGAATTTTTACAAAAAAAAAAAAACGGGGGGGAAGCCTCCTGCTGACTTTAAACCAGCCAAGTGAGTTCTGCTAGTCTTTCTGGATTCTGGAGCCTGATGGGGGTTGGGCTTCACTTTTCTCCCTTCCTATGGTTTTGCAAGGATGGGTGCCAGGTCTGGGCTGCAGTCTTCACAGTTGCCCAGCCTCCAGCCTGGATCCTCCATTCACTGTCAAGCCCCCACTACTCATCTTCACCAGGTTGGCACCTTCAGTACATCAACTGCACAGTCCTTTCAGTGCACTAATTGAGGCAACTCACACACCTTCATGCTCTTTGCTGTCCTAGGTGCTAGGCACTCTCAAAATCTCTTCCAGGTAGATCAGCTCCCCCACTGAGTTAAGTCTTTCTGTGGACTGCTTACTCCCAGGCCCTGTTGCTCTTCCCTAGGGTGCCAGGGTGCCCCCTCCTTTCTCTGACTAGCTCCTGGCCCTCACACAGCCCAACTTTCCAACCAGACCAAAGATATCCAGGTGAGGGTCCATCACAGCTGAACCTTTATCCTTTCTCCAGGCATCACCCAGCTCCCCAATTTCTCTGGTAATGACCCAGCCAGCATCCACAGTCCCAGTGGGTGAATACTGCCCCTATGTATCTCCCACTTTGTCTTTATTTTCCCCAGCGACTTCAAGCATCCAGGTCCAATCCAGTTCCACTGTGTACTCCCTGTTTGGCAGGGGAGGAAGGTGTTGATTTGGCTCTCATCCAAGGATCCTGTAGCAGGCACCTGCAGGTGCCAGGCTAGGGGTTGCAGCAACCCTGGTCCCTGTGCTGGTCCCAAGGACCTTACCATCCTAAAACAATTTCCTTACCATCTGTTTTTCAATGCCCTCTATAATTTTGGCCTCCAACCTTCATATATATTGGGATTCTGTTGGCTGTTCACTCTGGTCCTCAGAAGATCCTCTAGGTTCCACCTGTGCACAAGGGGAAAGTGGATTCCCCTCTTACCTACCTTGCCATTATCTTCAAATCACATGTTTATATTGTTTATGTCTTCTTGATGGATTCTTCTCTTGAATATTATGAAGTGTCTTCTGTGTCTCTTCTTGTGGCCATTGTTTTGAAGTCTATTTTGTCTGATATAAGTATTGTTATACCAGCTTTTTTTCCCTTTCCATTTGCTTGGAATATTTTTTTCCCAAGCCTTCACTTTCAGTCTGTGTAGGTCTTTTGTTCTGAGTTGTCTCTTATAGGCAGCATATGTGCAAGTCATGTTTTCTCATCCATTCTGCTACCCTATGTCTTTTGATTGGAACATTTAATCCATTTATGTTTAAGGTTATTATTGATAGGTACTTATTCATTGCCATTTTATTCCCTTCATATCCTTGTTCCTTTCTCTCTCTCTCTCTCTCTCTCTCTCTCTCTCTCTCTCTCTCTCTCTCTCTCTTGTCACTGTTTTCCTTCCTCTTCTTAAAGCAGTCCCTGTAGCATATCTTGCAGTGCTGGAGTGCTGGTTTGATGGAGGTATATTCTTTTAGCCTATTTTTGTCTGGGAAACTCCTTATTTTGCCTTTAATTTTAGTTGAGACTCTTGCTGGGTATATTAATCTTGGTTACAGGACTTTGCTTTTAATTACTTGGAATATTTCTTGCCATTCCCTTCTAGCTTGTAGCATTTCTGTGGAGAAGTCAGCTGCTAGCCTTATCGGGGTTCCTTTGTATGTTACTTCCCTCCCTTGTATGTCCTTTCTCCCTTTCTGCCTTTAAAATTCTCTCTTTATCTTTGAATTATGATGTGTCTTGGAGAGGGCCTCTTTGGGTTCCTCTTCATTGGGACCCTCTGTGCTTCCTGGACATGTGTGACTTCTCTTTCATCAAATTAGGAAAGTTTTCATCATTACTTTTTCAAACAGGTTTTCTATCCCTTGCTCTTCTTCTTCTCCTTTTAGTATCCCTATTATAGGGATATTATTACTCAAAACTAAAGTTTCATGTTGTCCTGCAGTTCTCTTAACACCTCTTCATTCTTTTTGAGTCTTTTTCCTTTTCTTGCTCTTTCTGGATGTTTTTTCCTACCTTGTCCTCCAGCTCACTGATTCGATTCTCTGCTTCATTGAGTCTGCTTTTGATTTCTTCTACTGTGTTCTTCAGTTCAATAATTGTATTCTTCACTTCCTCTTAGCACTTATTGATTGTTTCTATGTCCTTTTTAATGTTGATATTATTTTCAGTAAGTTCCTTGTAGCTTCCTTGCAGTTTCTGGTAATACTCACTGATGTCATTGAGCTTCCTTATAAACATTGTTTTGACCTCAATATCTGATAGTTGACTTGCCTCCCTTTCATTTAGTGCTCTTTCTGAGGATTTTTCCTTTCCTTTCTACTAAGGTTTGTTTCTTTATATTCCCATGATTTGTGAGACTTTTTCTGTTTGCTTCTGCTTCTTACATTCATCTGTTTTAACTTTCTGAGTTGTGGTATGATCTTCTATGGTAGGAGATCTGAGATTCAGTGGAACAGTCTCCTTAATCTCCTGAACTTGATGCTCTAGGGATGCCATTTATGCCATTTATGTTGCCCTCCTGGATGTAACTGGGTTTTGATTATTGGTAGGTCATTCTTTGATGGGTCCTTCTCTCCAGCTGTCTGACTGTCACTCCACCCACCATGTCTTGTATGCTGTTGTGCAGGTGCTGCCAGAACAAAAACTCAAAGCCCAGGAAACAAACCCACAACCTCAAAAATAACTCTGCCCCTCCCTCTGCTATCCCACTATTAACACAAATGAACCAGTATTAATAAGGCTGTAAGGACATTAAGACTATTGTAAGAAAGGAGAGAAATATACTATAGTTTAAAATCTAGTGACCTAATATGCACAAACTTGACAGACAAGAAATGAATGTTAAAAAAATATGCAGGAAAGAAAATATCGTAAGTCATGGAGACCACAGTGACATTCATTTCAATACCCCTCTGTTGATGTGAGATGGTGACCCCATCTGACCTTAGTCAGCTTCTCTGTGACTGCAAGGGATTTACTGTCTCTGGCTGTCTCCTACAGTGGTTAATCTCGTCACTCTCCACTCTTCAGTCAGGCTTAAGCACCATAGGGTGGAGGAGAACCCCTCCTGGGGTTGGTGCTATTATTTCCCCTCAGGCTGCTGTTGCTTGTAGGGGAGTGGTCTGCCTAAGCTGGATGGCTGCTGTGGAGTGGGGGATGACTCAGCACTGGGATCCCAGTTGCTCCTCTCACAGTTACCTCCTTAAAGCCTCCATCTCCAGTCCCTACCCAATTGTCTCTAGTCCACTGTGACCCCATTTGCCAGGAATCTACTATCTGTGGCTGACTCCTTCAGTTTTTAATATAATCAGTCTGCACTTAGCACTTAAGCACCACAGAGCCAGGGCAGAGTCCTTCCTAGAGTTGTGCCTATTGTTTCCCCTCAGACTGCTGTCACTGGGAGAGGAATGGGCTACCTGATTATGATGGGTGCTGCCATATGGGGGATGACAGAGCACCGGGATCCTGGCATCTATTTCTCAGTTCTTTCTCTGAAGCTTCCATCCTCAGTCTCTCCTTAGGTGATTCTAGCCCTCTCTGCCCCCATCTTTGTCAGAGACTAAGGTAAGTGGCTGCAAATAAAAATTTGTGTGTTGGCCCTTTAAACAGCTCTTTGCATCTCCAGCCAGCCACCTCTAGCTGAGAGCAACCCTGTTGCTTTTTTCCACTGGTTGTTACCTGTGTACCTTTCAGGTTCTGGTGCTCTGGGCTGGTGATCCTAGCTTAGGGTTAGATGCCACACTTCTCAGGGGGATTCAACCAGTTGCTTAATTATCCCTCCAGTGCTGCCACCTGCAGGCACCTAGGTAGCCTTCTTAAGTCTCTACTGCACTCCTTACCAGACAGGTTGTTCTGAAGCTGATTCCTCTTTCTGTATGAAGTTATAAGGCTTCTCTCTCGCTATTGTTCAGTTTGTTCTGGGTGATTTCTCTAGAATTTAGTTGGAATTCCAGATTGGTACTGGGAAGAGGTTAGTAGGCTTCCATTTACTCCCCTGCCATCTTGCCTCTCAAGTGTTGTTTATTCATTCATTCATTCAACACACAATTATAGATCATATGTTCTGTGCCAAGAACTGTTCTAGGTTCTGGGAATAAAAAATACTAAGTAATAAAAACCTTGTGGTGATTATATTCTAGATGGGGAGGAAGATAACAGAAAATGTTAATAATTAAAGTACTGGTCATGTGCCCTAGCCAGGTAGCTCAGTTGACTTGAGCATCATCCAGTGCACCCAAATGTTCAATCCCAGGTTGGGGTACATACCTAGGTTACAAGTTTGATTCATGATCAGGGAAAGTATAGAAGGCAACTGGTGTATGTTTCTCTCTCTCCTTTCCTCTTCTCCCTCTCTCCCTCCTTCCCTCCCTTGCTCCTTCAGATCAATAAATATATCCTTGAGTGAGGATTTAAAAATTACTGAGTATACTAAGTGATAATACCTACAAAGTAGATATTTGTACTAAAAGACAGCTAGGACATTTGAGAGGCTGCAAGGATGAGAAGCAAGAATATTATAAAGGGAAGGACTCATGAAGAAAGTGAGATCCAATGAAAGATTTGAATCAGGTAAGACAGTGAGCTAGCTAATGGGAACCCCAGTGTTCAGATCTTGAAGGTTATTGAGAACATTGGTTTCTACTCTGAAGGAGATGGAAATCTATTGACTTTTGATCAGAAGATTGACATGATCTAACTCACTCCCATTTCCCTGTTGAGAACAGACCTTAGGACATAAGGATGTGAGCAAGGTGATGGCTTCTTCAGGAAGGTAGCCATAGATGTGAGATTGACAAATTCTGGACATATTTTCAAGGAACAGCCTACATTACTTCTTCATTGATTGATGGTTGATTTTCAAATAAAGACAAAACTTAAGAACTATGCCAAGATTTTTGGTATGAAAATTGCAAAAATCAAATTGCCTTCAAGTGAGGTGTGGAATACTGTGAGAGGAACAGATTGTGGGGCATGGGTATGACAATTTTTGCTCATATTAAGCTTGAACATTTATTATGTATCCAAGTAAAGAGGTCAAATACGCAACTGAAAATACTTCAAAGGAGGGGTATAGAATGTATATAGTTGTTGTTGTTGTTGTTGTTGTTAAAAATTTTAACAACTACCAAGTAAGTAAGCTTAGAGAGGACAGGGAACTACATTTGGAATCAATGAGTATAGATCACTCTTTTGAGGAGTTTTATCCTAGAAGGAAGAAGATAAATAACCAGAGGGAAAGAGAACCAGAAGAAATAAAAGCAAAGTCAGTCCTTTAGAGGGGGAAAGATTGGGAATGCAAGCAGGGGTGGAGGGTAGTGCCCAAGAGGAGTAAAACAGGGGAAACCAATCATCCTGCACCCTCGGGCTGATGCAGGTGGGAAAGTAACACAGTGTTCAGAGCTTGTGGATGTTCCCTTCTGTCTACTTCTATTAGTTTTGGACAAAACAAGAAGTAAAGTTATGAGTTGCAAGAGCAAATGTTCAAGGAAACCTCAAAGGTGTGAGAAGGATGGAAAAGGTATGAAACACTGGTGTAGGGAGAGGGAGAAAGAGTGGTCCAGACACACCTGCTGAGTAGCAGGACAGGTTCACTTGACCTCATAGATACTGTAGGTGAGTTTTGTTTTTTGCCAGCATCCACTGTGAAGACCCAGATGCAAAGCAGAGAGATGTCTGGATTTCACTTAGTCTAGGGATTCAGCAGGGGAGATGAGGGATGATGAAAAGATGGTGAAATAAATGGATTGAAGATCTCAATCAAAGAAGAGTTGGTATTTCAAAGATGCTATATTCCCTGCATTTTTGAAAGTCTTCCTAAATATATTCTTTTTAGAAGTAGGCACATCATAGAAAACTAATAAAATTAATAAACATTTGGAAGACTTGTCTGCTAGTATGAGTCCCTTATAAGTTCTTTGACCAGCTTTGCCGGTGGCTTCATAGAATGTCAATTTTAGGTGCTGAAATGTCAATTCCATTAGACTTTGAGATGCTTGGGGGCATACACCATTGTTAATTTTTCTTTATATCACTAGAACTGGCAGAATGCAGGAACAAGAATTTATTACTTAATTAATACATGTGCATCTATACTCATAGAGAGATGAATAAAAGTCTCTCTTTGCACACAGCACCGTGGTAACCAAAACAGCTCTCCTAGATTCAAAGCTGTCTTTACCACTTATTCATTGTGTGTGTTTGACAACTTAACCTCACATGGATACATTAGTAAATCTGCAATGATATTACTGCTACTCATAGGGTTGTTGCAAGGATGAAATTAATTTTAGATATGCAAAGTCCTTAGAAAATCATCAAGAAGTGCTCCATAAATGTTCACCTTTTTGTATGATTGGCATCTGTTCTTCCCCTCCATCCTCCTTCTCAACCTGCAAAGACTTCATTTTCTCCCCAGTATCCATGGGGAACTTGGTTTGTATGAAGAGAATAACATGTTTTCATTCTAAATGGTTTTAGACTATATGTATGTGTGTCCCTCCCACTGAGATACTGAGTCTCACTATAAGTATTGGCTATGCTTTTCTCGGTGTTGAGTTCTCTGGGCCAGGGGCAGTTCCTGACATAGAGAATGTACTAATATATTATGTTTGTTGACTGAAATTGAACAGAGCCAGGTAAAGTGGAATATTTACTGGGGAACTGGGCTGCTCAAAGGGAGTATGAAGGTCTTGAGTGTCTCAAGTTGGGGAAAATATGCAGAAAAAAAGAACAGCAGGGAGAGAGGGGTAGAGAGAGAGAGAGAGAGAGAGAGAGAGAGAGAGAGAGAGAGAGAGAGAGACAGGGAAAGAAAGAAAGAAAGAAAGAAAGAAAGAAAGAAAGAAAGAAAGAAAGAACAAAAAATCTTAACTTTCCTATCCCACAGTCCAGTCTGGTGTAGAGCTGGATCTCTTCCTCTCATACCCTTGGGAACATCTCTGTTTTCTTAAACCTGGTCATTAATTTCAGAATTTGTGTTAGCTGTTAAGTATAATCAAAATAAATATCCACCTTCATGGAATGAGAGACATTAGAATGATTTACCTAAAACACATTATAAGTCTATCAAGAGGGTGTTTGAGGGTAAATGAAATCAACAAAGTGAGAAATATCTTAACTCCACACCATTTTTTCTCTCCATTTCTCTCTTTACCACAAAATACCATAATTTCAAGTATAAAATAACCCACTCCCAATTTTCTTTTTCCTGGCAAATGAAGTTTGTTACACAGACAGTGAAGAAGGCTTTTTTGATTTCAAATCTGAGGAAGTCCCTCTGAACAAAGATGCTAATGAACTCATTGCACATCCTAATAGCCATATTAGTAAAGTTAAGAATTTTAGAGAAAAGAATTATGACACTTAGACCAATTACTCTAAATGAGGGAGAGATGGAGATGCCTGGAAGTTTACACTCATCACACAAGTGAAAAGTCTAGGGCAAAGTTTGGGTTTATAGGACTCTGAAATTGCTCCCACCAGCAACCTTCCTACCCAAGTAACCCTCCTGTGCCCCAGGTTTGTCTAAATCTCCTCTAGGGTTCATAGTGACAAAGGCTGTTGTCAATTATAGTGAAGATGGAGTTTTCTGATATTCTCAGGACCAAAACTCTGAAAGTGCATAAATGAATGTCCTCACTTTTTCCATTTAGCAAGATTTCTCACACATCCAAGAGGACAAGTGACATGAAGGCCAGTCCTTTACTGTGAATATACAAGACAACTGAGGTTTTTCCAGTGGTGTGATGTGAAACCATTCTCTGAAAAAAAATTTTAATCCATGATTTGTGGCATTTACCAATTTCCTTGGTGTAAATGTTTCCACAATGGCCAAACTATCCCCCAGATGTCACTAAATGTGAAGTTGCAGGCTAGTGTTAGGTAATTCCAGCATACTGGATCTTGTCTATAAACTAATTATCTCCCTCTACAGAATTAGAGCTGAAATGAATATTCATTGTTATCTGGTTCAACCCTCCCCCAACCAATTGCAGTAGCAGGGACATAAGCACCCTCATGTCATCACCATTGTCTCTAGGATGAAACAAGTCCTGGAAACAAGGTGAGTTTGCAAATGTGAGAAAGGGCACAGAATGCCCGAGAAGATAGAACAGTCATACTAGAAAGAACAGGGTGAATGGTATGTAGATCTCTTCCTATTTTCTCTTAAACTGCACATAGAAGAAGCTAGTCATGTTGGCCACTGTGCTTTCTTGGCACCTTTGGCTTCACACATGACAAGTGCTACTGGGTAGGAGGAGCTGAGTCCACCCTGGTGCCATCGACCACACTCCTAGTCTGTCCTTGGGACATGGGTGTGTTTAAAGAGATTGGTAAAATAATTTTACTCTGCCTTTTCACAATTCTTTGTTTTAATTTAAATATTTTATTCTTTATGCTGTTACAGTTGTTCCAAATTTTCCCATTTGACCCTCAATCCTACCCCACCTACCCCACCTACCCCAGCCTCTTCACAATCCTGCTCAGATCTGAGCATATAATGTTAACCAACAAAGTCAAGAAGAATTTGTTCACTGAGGTCCTTACAAACCATATTTCAAGATCTATGGTATTTTTTAATATAATTTTCCTGCCACAACTAAGCATCATTCCACAATGAAGGGAGGCAACTTGCCACTTCATGGTTTCCTGGGCAAAAATTAACTAATATTAATTCAGTTGTGATGAGCTATTTGTGGCTGCAGACAGATGGACCCCATTTTGTATATGCCTCCATTACCACCATTCTGCTCAGAAATACTTTTATTTGTGAAAAAAAATCCCAAATAGGGCTCATCCAAGGGTCTGTATCTCCAACCTACTTCACTTATAAGTAAATTCTGTCATGTATGACCAGGCATATCCCTGGGAATTAAAAAAAATCTGCCTTCTTCCCATTCTTTGACTTTCCTGAGCCTTGGTAAATCCATAAAGATCTGCTTCCTTTAACATGCTAGTCTTTAAAAAATGCAAGTGGCAAGGCCCAAGGTCAGGGTGTTAATTTTTTTCAGAAAATCAAGTTGTTTTTTAGAGTCACAGACATGAGTGACAGTACAGTAGCTCCTGTTTTCATAAGATAAGTTTTAATGCTGATGGTCATTTCTTTGCAAGTGATTCCAGTCCTGGTGAAAAATACTCACAGAGAACAGGAGAAGCGACCATCTTCTCTCGATTCTAAGACAGCTATAGCATGAGCACACAAATTAGCTAATATTTCAATTCTCTCAGTTTTTGTTAAAGCCCCTTGCTGCCTATTTGTGTAGGTAAACCTAAGACTGAAATGTGGGAGTCAAGTGGTCCCAGCAGCACAGTGGGAGGCACAGTAGCTGTTACAAGATGCCTTGTTACTTATCCCACATGGCTAAAACTCCTGAAGTGGGAGAACATGTGTGGCATGAGTGCACATGCACACACATGTGTGAATAGAGGCACACATGCATGTTTGCATGCACAATCATGTGTGCATGTGGGGTATGCACGTGTGCACATGCATGTGTGCACTGCATACCCAAAAGTGCATGCATGCATGCTTCTACATGTACACATGCAAACACACACTTTCCTCTAGAACACTAAGTTAACTTTCTCACATCGCTTTGAGCTAGTATCTGGGAGAAACAGTTCTGCGATCACCCACCCAGGTTTCAGGGATGATAGTGAAGCTGTGTGAAAGCTCAGACAATGGCAGGTATGTGGATGAAAGAACTCAGATCTCTCATAATCTAAGTGTCCTTTTTGAAGCATGCTGCTCTTTGCCTTTTGTCATGTGGATGTTTATACCAGGATGTCAACTCATCTCTCATTGATGACATCTATGGGCACCACAGCTGGATCTAAGGAAATGATCCCAAATATTCAAGCATATCTATGTCACAGAGCTGAGAAACCACAAAATGTAGGCAGAGTGTAGATCATTGGTGACCTCAGTGGCAAGAAACTTATTAGTCTCAGTAAAGTTGGAGAAATGGTGGCACAGAATTAATAGTGAGAATTAATAAGGGAGGCAGAGGAAGAAGAGAAGTGACTTATCTGAGACAGGTCTTGGAAATGGGTCTTATTGTTATTGGGACATGATTATATGAAGGAGGCAATTGTTGGAGCTGAGACCAAGAACTGAGACACAGGGGTAGGAAACATCTTGTCTAAGGGAGTTGGCTTAGCAAGACAGTGTTCACAAGGAACCTGTGATCTCCATGTGCAGGTGTAGTAAACCAGAGCAATCGTCACGTACAGAGGGGCCATTGTACCAGGAGAAATACTATCACCTGTTTACCATATTTCAACTATGTAATACAATTTGGATACTGATTAAAAGGCCTTGTTTTATCAAGAGAAAATGAAAGGAAGGATTAAGAAAAAAGAAAAAGCTAAATGTCCAAAGCTGGAATTTGCATCCCTGCCTATAATCAAGAAAACAGAGGTGAGATGAAATAGAAAATCACACAGTTGTGTGGTTCCCAAGAGAGACCACCAAACAGCTGATGCACTCACAAAATCTAGAGAGTAGAAAACTCAGTCAGTGCTCAGAGAATTCCAGGACAGAAAACCTATTTAAAAAAACAAAGGTAATATGTTCAAATTTATTTTTAATTTGAAATAGGAAGTGATATTTTCCAGAAAGTTTTATTTTGGTGCTAGTGACATCCTTTTGCTAATCAGTAGCAGCATAATTATAATCAGAGTAGCTTATATTTCACTTTTGGAAAAAGAAAATTATTTTGTCCTTAGTTTTTAAAAAGGATTTAGTTAGATATCCTTGTCATTAGTTTTTAAATTATTTTTATTTTCAGCCCTATCTTTAAATAGATATTGGCAAAATAGATATTCTTGCATTTTTCTTGCCAGAATATTTTTGAAATTATTATGTAAATAGATAGATTTTTATAATCTCTCTAAAGAAACAAATAGCACAAAAGATAGGACTGTAAAGCCTATGGTACAGATTTTTATGGTTCTAACAATTTTCTTACAAGTTATTTCCAAAAATACACTAAAGATATCTAAGTTTCATTTTGATTCCAGAAAATTTCCCTTAAAGTAAAAGCTATCCATCTTAAGACAATCAACTGTGAGCATGGAAAAGGGTGAGGAGAGGGAGGACTGTGCCCTCTGATGATATGAGAACAGTGAGGACTTGGGAAGAAACTTCAGGCCTGATATAGCAGGGGCTCCACTTAGAAACATCCAAGTGCCAAGGAAACAGAAAGCCAGAGCTGACCCAACTGAAGGTAATTTTCCAGCCATCTCCTATGATACGTTCATTGTCCAACTTCATGATAACTTGTGGTAAACATAACCATCACTTTGTTATCAGTCTGTGAGCTCTTTGACAAGACCTGTCTTATTCTATTACCCACAGAAACACACACTGCCTGCAGAAAACCAAATAATCTATAAGTGTTGGTGTTTTATCAAAGGTCTGAATAAATTCCTTAAGTTGTGGCATGTAATATGCATGCCTTCTCTGACTGTTCCTGTTAGGATCTTCTGGTATTTATAAAATAAAAAATAACATTAAAAACATTATGTGATTGTATAGGCTTACAGAAGATTTGTAGGAACATTTTGACTCTAACATAAAGTGTTAACGTTTTAAAATTAAAGAAAAATTTTAATCTCATCTTATAAATGAATCAACTTTGAGCTTGTAGCTCCAGAAAGGAGACTGTCAGGCTGAGTGAGGGCCAGAGATCACCTTGGTTTTGAGTGAAGCCCAGATAATGTGAGACTGAGGATCCTAGACCTGAGTCAGACACCTGGTCTTAGCTTACTCCACTTACCCAGGTTCCTGCCTACTCAGTGTTGAACATTGCTCACCTCCTGTTAAGAGTAGAAGATACTTGAAGGAACTAAGTTCCTTGGAATTGGAGCCAATTCAAGTGAGTTGGCTGACAGCTGGCCCTCATCTCCCACCACTCTGACTCTGTACCCATGCCTTCTGAGGTCCTGGAAGTTGCTGTTGCTCTATGCATCCTCTGGTTCCAGGACAAGTCACAGAGGCAGCTCCTCCCTCACACTGGAGAACATGTGCTCTGAGCACTGTAGACACGGAGTCCCAAGGTATGCAATAGAGGGTCTTATTTATCTAACAGAAATGGTAATCTTCTGAGTGTCACTAAAATCAAGATGTAGTCACTGGGTTTAAAACATGAAATCTCATTCTAATACTACTTTAGAACCCAATGGGGGGAAAGCATGGCCACAGTCACTCACCAGAAAGCCAGCTGGGTGTCACATGTTGTATTGCAGCCTTGCCCTTGGTTGTTGGGGTGGTTAACTGAGAACTGACTGTGGAAGTGCCACTCCCTGGGTTATTCAGACACACTTGCTTTGGTCAACTCACCTCATTTCTAGGCCCTTCTAATTTTCCATCCAGCAAATTCCCAGAAATTCAGGTTCTTAAGATGTGAATTTAAATGTTACTTCCAGTGTAGCTAAGTTCTGCATGAGCTATATATGAGATAGCCCCCAGCTGTATGTTCTTACAAACATGGGAACCCTGGCATTTAACATTCTCTAAGGCATGCTCCAGTTTTGTTGAAAACAAATGTAGTGACAATTTTGATAATCTACAGAACAATCTGAAGCTCCAAAGATCTAATGGAGTCAGGAAGTACAATACTGATGTGCTTAGCTCTCAGTGCAGTGCTGATGCCCAAATTCATATGATACTTTAAAGAGTAAACATATACTTACTGAATATTCACTTACAGGTCACTGTGCTAAATGCCACAGAAGGTTTTTATAAAGTGCAATCAAATCACTACACTTAGGGAGTTTGTAATCTAACAGAAAAAATAAGATTACACTAAACACTGAAGAGTGCACCCTGGCACCTGGTTAAGTGCAGGGTCAGAACACCTGCAAGCATCCTCCATAAAATTATAGCTCTCCTTATGGCACCTTGTGTTCCTGACTTAACCTTATGATTGGGATTTAGAGCTAATGACTTATCGGGGTGCAGTAGGTTTAACTGCTATATAACCCCAATTAATCTGGAAAATCCTAATATCCTTCATGACCCATTGCAAACCTGAGATGAGATGGAAAATTAAACTAGAGTAAAAAAATTGCTCAAAGAAGAAACCAAAAGAAAATGACTGTAATATGCTAATCTGATCTACCAGTCACACTTTCATATTACCCATAGATACAGTTCCCACAGGGCACCCTCTCCATGTATATCCTGGCAAGCAGTCCCCCAGCTTTCCCTTCTTGCCTGTGAGCTAATTCAGAAAACTCTGAGTTCCAGTGTCCCTGAGTTTCTCTTCCTGCCAACACCCAGGCTCCTGAATTTGGTTTGCTTCGCTCTTTAATGTCCTCCCCGTGATGATGGACCCCATCACCATTCCCACATCATTCCCATTACTCTGACTGGTGGTGTTACTGCTGCTATCACCAATTACAGAGCATGGTGCCATGCATCAGCCCCCACATAAATTATTGTATTTTATTGTCACCCCAGCTCTATAGAGATACTCCCGGATGGATGGGTTAGGTAAGCAGTCCAAGGCCAGGAAGCACAAACTGGGATGTTCACCAACATTTGTTTGGTTCCACATCTGATGCTCCTAATCATCACCCCACACAGTCCCCCAAGTCCCACCCCATAACCTGAAGACAATTACATCAAACTCTCCCCATTCAAGGGACATGGACCTACATAGAGGCTTGGGTTGAGCACCAAATTATTACAGGGTGAAGATAAAGTCATTATGCTGTGTAGACAGAACTGCTGCCTAAGTGCCCTGTTTTTCTTTATCCCTGATGACAGTAACTGATCATTAAGGTAACTGATGGTCTGTGATGGGTACAGACATCTTTCAGTAAACATACCTGTACCTCTAGGACTCAGATACTGGGGAAGATGAGTCCTTGTCAACCATTGTTGCACTTGATTTTCATGTAAAGAGGTATAATTATTCTCCAGCTCATCCTCTGACACCAAACTTTGGTTTTCAGTGACTCTCATCAAATTCCTGATTACAGGTTTGTTCTTCTGTCTTACTTCTCTCACTGTACTTGGCCAAGGCCATAAACCTAGTATAGTCACCCCCAACATCCAAACAAAATCTCTCTACAGACACTGAGCAAGGAGAAACTTTCAAAGGTATAAATATATAATCAGCTGTCATGGTGACAGCCAGCTTTGCATTCCTTTTTGAATATAGATAGTGTCCCACCAAACTATCCAAATACCAGGTTGGACATTTTGACCCAGATCAACAAATATTAACTGAAAAGTATGGGGCTATGCTATAGGCTCATTTTTAGGGGTAGGAAAACAAATAAGCTTTGTGCCCAGGAATTGTCTGCTGAATGACAGAGATCACTAGACATCACATCATGTCAGCAGAACAACCTAAGTGAAGCCAGGGGGGCAGGGGTGCTATTGGCACCAGGAAGTGGGTTCAGGGCTCCTTGCTGTGTGTTCAGAGACTGCATCCCAGTTAGAACAGTGGCCACTTAGCCACAAGCATGGCCGTCACTAGAAGGTGAACAGATGGCATCTGCAGTCATGGATGGTCCGAAATGGGAGATGGTCTAACAGATGGTGTCATTGGGCTCCAAACATATGTACTGACATGATGAACATTTCTAACTCAGTTTCACACTGTCCCTATGCAGACCAAAAGCAGGTTTTGGCAGAATAGAGGGGCTATTTCCACCATCTCCAGCCTGATTTCACAATACAAAACCTCATTATAATATCTCACAGTGAAACACCAGAGACAGAAAGTTTAAATGTAATCCTTCCCAAGAGAACTAGTGGAAAAGATACATGAAGCCAGGGCCATCTCCATGGTGGTGAGATGGGCTCCAATACCTTAGACAGTCACTGATATTAGAAGAGGTCCAGAGCCCAGTCAACGCACATCCAAGACTTGTTATTAACTTCAGAGGAAACTGGGTTGGGGCAGGAGTGAAGATCATGCAGGAATGACTGACATCAGTAAGTTTCCTAAAGTAGAATGAGTCAAAACAAGAATATTGGAGAAGAGTCAGATGGGGGGTGGGGCTTAGTGAAATTATACCTTTTGGAGATTTGATAAGAGAGAACAAAACCCACCTCCTAGAGAAGGCCTCCCAACATGACCAAAACACCAGCACACACACCCACACAAACTTTGAAGAGGTCTAAAATTCAATTCATAGCCCCTGAGAAAGCCCAGGACACAGCATGTGAGTCTCATCCTAGGAAATGCTCACCTCAGGAAGCAGTTATCCTATAGTATTGTTTCCATCACAGGAATTATCTTCAAAGCTAGTCTTCTTGTGAACAGTGACTGAAGCAACAAATAGCAAGGAACTTCTGCAATAATAACAATAATCAACATAAATTAGAAATTTCCTATGAGACAGGTATTCATAGCACATTATCTTTTCATAAGTTACCTGATTTTCATAACAGTCATAGAGGAATGTATTCCTACACACATTTTATAGATTAGAAACACAGACCTTAGAAAATTAAGTGCCTTGCACATGAACAGACACTTCTCCAAGGAGGACATACAGAGAGCCCAGAGACATATGAAGGGATGTTCAGCATTACTAGCCATTAGAGAGATGCAAATTAAAACCACAATGAATGTGGAGTAAGATGGTGGCGAGGTACATGGATGTGGAGCCCGTTCTCCCTGTGCCCAGTTGGAACACCTAGCCAATATTTGAAGGAACAGAGTGAACAGCCAAGGGAATCCCAGCTCATATGAAGTTTGGAGGCAAAAAATTGCAGAGGAGATTGAAAAACAGATGGTGAGGAGATTGTGCTGGGATGATAAGAGTCTCAGGATCTCTGTGAGGACCAAGGCTGCTGCAGCCCCTCGCCTGACACTTGCCACAGGATACAGGGAAGAGAGTTAGCTCACCAGCTCCCTTCCTACCAGAGCAGGGAGGGCAACCTGACACCAGGAGGGACCTGGATGCTGGAAGTTGCTGGTGGGAATAGAGATGAAGTGGGAAACACACAGAGGTGGTACAAATCCACTGGGACTGTGGACACCAGCATCAGAGAAATGTAGGTGCCAGGCAACACCTGAAGAAAGAAGGAGTTGGGCTGTGTTGGACCCTGAATTAGACAGTCTCTAGACAGGCTGGAAAGTTAGGTTGTGTGAAAAGCTGGGAGCTTGTTAAGAATGGTGGGGAGCTGCTTTGTGGGGAACTGCTTTGTAGGCAGCTCTCAACAGTGGCTCACACGCCCTGAGGGAGATTTCAGCAGCACATGCTGGGAGACTGAATAGCTGAGCAGAACTGCAAGTGCCCAGCTTGTCTCTGGCTCCGTGCCCAAGATTGACTCATGCTGGGCACCAAGAGACTGAGTGGCTGATTTGAGCCTGGAAACTCACAGAGGACCTGGGTCACAAGTTGGGAAACTGAATATTGCAGCCCAGACCTGATCCCTATCCTCTCAAAACCATAGGAAGGGAGAAAAGCAAATCCCAGATCCCCTCTTCCTGTGGCATCTAGGAAGACCAGCAGAACTCACTGAACATGGTTAAAGTCAGCAGGAGGCTTATTCTTTTTTCTTTTTGGATCTTCTCTCATTTTTTCCCCTTTTTTTTCTTCCCCCAAGTGAGACAATAAGACTTGGTGTTACGAAGGGTCCAGAGACAGATTGAAAGGGGGAAGCACAAGGCTAACCTCCCAAAAAACTGAAAAACTGAGACAAATATCACTTTGCTATCCCATAGACCTAGCATTTTTTTCTTTATGTGTATTATTACTATCTTTTCATTATTTTTACCACTTTTATTTTATTAGTTTTTTTATTCCTCTTCCTTATGTTTAGTTTTCCTCATTTTATTTCTCTGTTTAATTGCATTGTTTGACTGGTTTTCTTTATTCTCTCTTTATTGTATTTTAATTTTCCTTCTTTCACTTCATCCATTTTCCAATACACACATTTCTTGATCAAGTACATTCTAATCTGATTACCAAATCATATATTTTTTGTCATATTTGTGTTGTTCCAGTACTATTGTAAATAATTGTTGTTCTAAACAATTTTACATACTACACAACAAGCCTCTCCTATCTTAGTCCACTTCACTTCAATCCTGAGCATCATTATTATAGTGGTTAACTCCATTCTTTCTTGCACTATGCCTACTTTCTATTCTTTACTCCCACTATATCCCATCATCTAACCTTGCACAAGTGCTCTGTTTTCTGGATTCAGCTCACAATTATCCTCCTCTCTAACAACAGTCTTATCTCTCTTTCACATTTTATAAAAAGTGGTTAACTGGGTGAAATATCACAGTTAATGCTATACTTATCCAAAGAATCTCCTATCTCTTCTTTACTTGTTGGTATTTTAAATCTCATAAAATACTCTCCTGCTGTCTTAATCCTTTTAGCTTACCCCCTGTCACTGATTACATACAAGAATAGGTAGGAGCTGGGAATATCAGTATACCTGCTGAAGAAAAACCACCGACAAAGGAACAACCAATAGGTAAAAATCCAAGTACAACAAGAGAGCCCACACAAATAGAAGAAAGGGCATCCTAGAGCATCCACAAAAAGAGATCAAAGAGGCTGCACCATGGAACCTCATATGATTTTTACCATAAAAGTTCACCCTACAAAGACAGTTAGCAAAGAGAAACATCAGGAAGTTCAGAAAAAAAAACAAAAAGAGTCACCTAAAATTAGGAGATGTAAAAAGAATATGCAATCAAAAGGAAGGGAAGACTCCCCACAAAAAGAACTAAATGAAATAGAGGTAACCAATCTAAAAGATATAGTTTCAAAATAATGGTAATAAAGATGCTCAAGAAACTCACAGACAACTACAAGGAACTGAGTCAGAGCTACATCAGAATGAAAAAGGAAATAGAAACTATAAATAAAAACAGCAAGAAATGAACAATAAAATCTCAGAAATAAAAAACACATTGGAAAGAATTACAAGCAGGTTGGATGAAGCAGAAGATTGAGTCAGTGAGCTGGAGGACAAACTAGATGAAAAAAACATCCAGATAGAGTAGGAAAAGGGAAAGAGACTTAGAAAGAATGAAGAGCTGTTAAGGGAAATGCAGAACAACAGGGAACATAACAATATCTGTATAATAGGGATACCAGAAGGAGAAAAAGAAGAACAAGGGAAATAGAAAACCTGTTTGAAAAAGCAATAATGGAAATACAGGAACAAATATAGAGGACATGTGGACAAAACTAGGGGGGTTGGAAATGGGAGGGATGGGTGGGTGGGCTGGAATGGTAATAAAGGATAGAAACTGTACTGAATAATCTAAAATAAAAAAAAGAAAACTTCCCTAATTTGATGAGAGAAAAAGTCACACAAATCCAGGAAACACAGAGAGTCCTCAAAAGAGGAACCCAAAGAGTCCCACTTCAAGACACATCATAATTAAAATGGCAAAATTCCAAGACAGAGAGAATCTTAAAGGCAGAAAGGGGGAAACAGGAAGTAACATGCAAGGCAGCCCCAATAAAGCTAGCAGCTGACTACTCAATGGAAATGCTCCAAGCCAGAAGAGAATGGCATGAAATATTCCAAGTAATGAGAACCAGAAGTCTACAACCAAGGCTACTTTACCCAACAAAGCTCTAAATTAAGATGGAAGACCAAATAATGAGTTTCCCAGAAAAAAGAAGTCTAAAAGATACACCTACACTAAACCAGCTCTACAAGACATACTAAAGAGAGTGCTTTAAGAAAAGGAAGGAAAAGAGTGACAGAGACAGGAACACAGGTATGGAAAAATGACAATGAATAAGTACCTATCAATAATAACCTTAAACATAAATGAATTAAATGCTCCAATCAAAAGACATAGAATAGCTGAATGGATAAGAAAGCATGACCAACATATATGTTGCCTACAAAAGACACAGCTCAGGACAAAACAACCTACACAGGCTGAAAGTGAAAAGTAGAAAGAAATTTTCCAAGCAAACAGACAGGAAAAAAAGCCAGGGTAGCAATACTCATATCAGAAAAAATAGACTCCAAAAAAAGGGCCATAAAAAGAGACACAGAACAGAAGGTCACCTTATAATACTCAAGGGAAGAATCCATCAAGAAGACATAAACATTGTAAATATAGGCACCCAACATAGGAGGACCCAAATCCATAAAGAAAATCTTGGAGAACTTCAAGAAAGATATTGACAGCAACACAATTACAGTAGGGGATTTAAATGTCCCAATGTCAAAAATGGATAGATGTTCCAAACAAAATATCAATGTAGATATTGTGGCATTGAATGATGTCCTGGATCAAATGGACTTAACTGTTATATATAGAGCCTTTCATCTCAAAGAAGCAAAATACATATTCTTTTCAAATGCACGTGGCACATTTTCAAAGATAGACCAAATGATATGACACAAAGCAAGCCTCAACAAATTCAAGAAAATTGAAATCATATCAAGCATTTGCTCTCACCACAAGGTACTGAAACTATAAACCAAACTAAAGGGAAAACTCAAGAACACTCAAACTCATGGAGATTGAATAGCATGCTATTAAATAATGAATGGATCGAATATGAGATCAAGGAAGAAATAAAAAAGTTTCTGTAAAAAAATAAAAATGAACTCATAACAGTCCAAAACTAATGAGACACAGTGAAGGCAGTCCTGAGATGGAAGTTCAAAGTGATACAGGCCTACCTTAAAAAAAAAAAAAAAACATTTAAAATAAACAACCTAACCTTACACCTACCAGAACTTGAAGAACAACAACAAAGACAGCCCAGGGCAAGTAGAAGGAAGGAAATAACCAAGATCAGAGTAAAATTAAATGTTGTAGAGACTAAAAGCACAATTCTAAGGGTCAATAAATGCAGGAGCTGGTTCCTTGAAAAGCTAAACAAAATTGACAAGCATTTAAGCAGACTCATCAAGAAAAAAAAAGAGAGAGGACCCAAATAAACATAATCAGAAATGAAAGAGGACAGATTACAACTGATACCACAGAAATACAGATGATTGTAAGAAATTACTACAAAGAATTATATGGCAAGAAATTTCAAAAACCTCGGTGAAACGGACAAATTTCTACAAAAATATAATCTTCCAAAACTCAATGAAGAAGAAGCAGAAAGCCTAAACAGATGAATGGCAGATGAAATTGAAGCACTAAACAAAATACTCCCAACCCACAAAAGCCCTGGACCAGATGGTTTCACAGGAGAATTTTACAAAGCATTTAAGGAAGAGCTAACCCCTATCCTTCATAGACTATTCCAAAAAATCCAAAAAGACAGAAGACTCCCAAACTCTTTATGAAGCCACCATCACACTAATCCCAAAACTAGGTAAAGTTTTAACAAAGAAAGAAAACTCCAATCCAATATCGCTGATGAATATAGACACTAAAATCCTCCACAAAATATTGGCAAACTGCATCCAGCAATACATTAAAAAGATCATACGCCATGACAAAGGGTGATTCATCCCAAGGATGCAAGGATGGTACAATATTTGCAAACCAATAGAGGTAATACATCACAAAAACAAAAGCAAAGAAAAAATCACATGATCATATCAATAGATGCAGAAAAAGCATTTGATAAGGTACAGCACCAATTTATGATAAAAACACTAAGAGAAGTAGGAATAGAGGGAGGATTCCTCAACATAATAAGGGCCATATATTAGAGACCTACAGCCAACATCATACTCAATGGGCAAAGAATAAAACCTTTCACACTGAGATCAGGAACAAGACAAGGTTGTCCACTTTCACCACTTCTATTCCATATAATATTAGATGTCCTAACCACAGCAATCACACAAGAAAAGGAAATAAAAGGCATCCAAATTGGAAAGGAGGAAACAAATCTGCCATTGTTTGCAGATGACATGATAGTGTACATAGAAAATCATACAGATTCCTCCAAAAAAATGGTCGACCTAATAAATGAATTTGGCAAAACAGTGGGATTCATAGTCAATATTCAGAAATCAAAGGATTTTTGTACACCAACAATGAACATCAGAAACAGAAATCAGGAAAAAAATCCCATTTGATATAGCAACAAGAAAAATAAAATACCTAGGAATAAACCTAACCTAGGAGGCAAAAGACCTGTATTCAGAAAACTACACAACACTGAAGAAAGAATTCAAGGAAGGCACAAACAAATGGAAACATATATTGTGTTCATGGATCCGAAGAATTAACATCATCAAAATCTCCATACTACCCAAAGCAATTTTTAGATTCAAATCAATACATATTAAAGTACCAATGTAATATTTCACAGATATAGAACAAACACTTCAAAAATTTATATGGAACCATAAATGACCCCAAATAGCTGCACCAATTTTGAGAAAGAAGAGCAAAGTAGGAGGGATCACAATACCTGATATCAAACTGTATTGCAAGGTCACTGGAATCAAAACGGCCTGGAGTGGCATAAGGACAGACACATACACCAATGGAACAGAATAGAGAGGCTGGAAATAAACTTAAGACTCTACAGTCAATTAATATTTGACAAAGGGAGCAGAAGCATAAAATGGAGTAAAAAAAAAAAACTAGCCTCTTTGACAAATGGTGTTGGGAGAGCTGGATAGCTACATGCGAAAAAAAATCAGACTCAATCACCAGCTTACACCAATCACAAATATAAATTCAAGGTAGATAAAAGATTTAAATGTAAGTCATGACACCATAAAAGTTCTAGAGGCGAACATTGGCAGGAAATTCTCAGGTATTCCATGCAGCAATATTTTCACTGATATGTCCCCTAGAGCAAGGGACATAAAGGAAAGAATAAACAAATGGGATCTCATCAAAATAAAAAGCTCCTGCACAGCTAAAGAAAACAGCATTAAAATGAAAAGAGAACCAACCTTATGGTAAAACATATTTGCCAATGATACCTCAGACAAGGGTTTGATCTCCAAAATATGTAAAGAATTCACATGACTCCACTCTAATAAGACAAGCAACCCAATTTAAAAAATGGGCAAAGGACTTGAATAGACACTTCTCCAAGGAGGATATACAAAGGGTGCAGACACACATGAAAAAATGCTCAGCATCACTAGCCATCAGAAAGATGCAAACTAAAACCACAATGAGATATTACTTCACAGCATTGAAAATGGCCATCATAAACAAAGCAAACAAGTTTTGGAGAGTTTGTGGAGAAAAGGGAACCCTAGTGTACTGTTGGTGGGATTGCAGACTTTTGCACCCACTATGGAAAACAATATGAAATTTTCTCTGAAAAATAAAAATGGAACTGCCTTTTATCCGGCAATTTCACAGCTGGTATTATATCCTAAGAACCCTGAAACACCAATCCAAAAGAACCTATGCATCCCAATATTCATAGCAGTACTATTTACAATAGCCAAGTGCTGGGAGCAACCTAAGTGCCCATCAAATTTTATAATCAGTAAATGAATGGATCAAAAAACAGTAGTACATTTACAGAATGGAATACTGTGCAGCAGAAAGAAAGAAGTTCCTACCCTTTGCCACAGCAGGGATGGAACTGAAGAGCATTATGCTAAGTGAAATAAGCCAGGCCTTGAAAGACAAATACCATATTATCTCACCTTTAAATGGAACCTAATCAACAAAGCAAACAAGGACACAAAATATAATCAGAGACATTGAAATTAAGAACAAACTGACAGTTACCAGAGGGCAGATGGAAGGGGATAATGGAAGGAAAAGGGTAAAGGGTTTTGAGGAACAAGTACAAAGTATACAAAACTAAGGGGGACGTGGAATCAGGAAGAGTGTGGTGTGGATAGCTGGGGTGCAGGGAGTGGTGGAGGGAAAAGGCATACAACTGTACTTGACAAACAATAAAAGAAAAAAAATTTTTTGCTCTAAATCAGCCTAAGTTGACTTTTATGATTTCAGGTATATTTATGGGTATTATTTCATCTTGCATTTACCCACTTTACTTTATGTTATGTGAATATATTACAAGAGAAAATGGCATTTGGTTCAAACCAAGAAGTAGGGAACCTAGTAAATATTAATAATTATTCATAATTACTATTCATATATTCATAATATATGAAATAATTCAATATTTGAAATATATTCATAATATTCAATATATAGGATATACTCATAATATTCAAATATTCATAATTAAAATAGTAATCTTATCTTATCAAAACATTATGTACAGCAAATTAATGTCAGCAAGCAAGAATTTTTAATTTCTCTGGTAAATCCATACCAGAATAGGCTCAAATTTTATAATAAAAATAAATTTGGTTAAACATAGATGAGGAAATGATTGAAACATTGTATTAGCTTTAAAGAAGTATAATGTGTCTTTGTATAAATATTTTCAAGGGTGACATTTATTATTCTTTAACATGATTTGGGCTTAAATAAATTAAAAGTATATTTTGAAAAAAACTAATAAAAGTGAAAACAAAAAAAGAAAAGAAAATTAAGTACATTGTAAAGATCACACCAAAAAATAACTTCAATTGATCTGTACAGTTCTACAGTCACATTTAACCTGTTCATTATTTTTTTTCTCTAGTCACCCTCTCTCCACCCAGTTGGTGTGTTCTGCATAATGAATACCATGGTCTCTACTTTTAGGTTAGTTCTGCAGCAAAACATCTCACATCTGTACCTGGGACCAGCACTGGTGGAAGCTTTCAGCTTTAACATTCTCTTGTTCCCTTGTTAAAATAGTTAATAGATGTGTGGATCAAAAAGCCAGGTATGTGTATAAAATGGAATATGACTCAGCCACAAAGAATGGAATCTTACCATTTACAACAACATGGGTGAATCTAGAAGGTATTAAGCTCAGTGAAAATATTGTAATAAATATATAAGGTGTCAGATGCATACTAGGTTTATCAGGATGATCACTTAGGAAGTTATATAATGTCCAAACTGTAATTAAAAAATAAAAATTATTTTAAAATCATAGGTAACATCACTTGTCCATTCTGTGGACCACCTCACTTTTTCTTACTGTATTAGGGAAAATAATAGCTAAGGTTTGCTTATGATGCTGAAAAGTCACACAAGACATCAGCCATGGCAGTGTCTATGAAGGCAATCACTGTCATGTTGCTCACTCCTTTATCATATTTGCTAGGAAATCTCCCTTTTTGGAATATAACCATGGCATCAATGCATGTAGTTGCTGCTTGTTTCTGAATCTGTTGTTACTTTTGAAATAGTTCTGCAAATGCCTCCACTCACACCATTACTCACAAGTTACCAAACATTTGTCTCTTTTGGCAATTTGCAGACATGCTTGTACAACTGTTTATGTCCTCAGTGTCTCCCCACATAAATGTGAAATGATTTCTGTGTTCCAAGTCCACTACCACCCCTTTCATCTTCCCAAGTCCTCAGTGAAATAGGCCCTCTTCCTGGTTGACAGTCCTGACATGCATCCACTTTCTTATTGTCCTAACAGACACTATCACAGTGGCTCTCCTTTACTGCCACCCGACTCATACTCAGTGTCATCCCAGCCATTCCAACTTCAAGTTACAAGAATGGCATCACTTGCTTGCCCATGCCCACTTTAATTCCATCTTCTTCAGGGATCTCATCAGCCCCACCTACTGCACAACTGTGAACTAAAGCTGGTTGTTGACATGTCTGCAGGGAGGTTGACATGGAGAGTCATAAATGGATCTCACAAGCTTTGCCAACATCTGTGTCTGGACAGTGCCACATGAGTATGCACATTCCTAACAAGAGTGTTCATGGTGTTTATGAACATGGAGGAACCCTTTAAAAACCCTAAGCAATTAGAGGTAGATGCAAACACAACCAGAGGGTTGAACCTGGAAGATTTTAAAAAACATCTATGGTCAAGATGGCAGCATAGGTAAACCATATCAAAATTACAACTAAACTACAGAAAAACCATCATTCAGTATCACCTGTAATCAAGCTGAACAGAAGTCCTACAACTAGGGATTTAAATAAGAAAGCAAACTGAGACTGGTAGGAGGAGCCGAGATACAAAATGGGCTGATATCACACCCACATGTCAGGGGTAAAAATCAGAAGGGATATGTTGGCTGTAGAGGTTTCCCCTGAGAAATGAGGGGTCCCAGACCCACACCAAACCCTCCAGACTAGGGCTCCAGTGGGAGGAGGAGAAATCCCCATAATTTATGGCCATAAAAACCAGCGAGGATTGAGGCTGAGGGATACAGAGACTTCTAGATTCCCAGGCAGTTACCCTTAAAGGGCATGTGTGTGGACTTACTTAGATTTACTCCCTCTGAGCTCCAGCATGGAGACAGCAGCTTCAAAAGCACCAGGGACATATGGGGAGGAACTAAATTATTTGGCATCAGGGTTAGAGTTGAAAGGGCAGCTTTCTACCACACAAAAGTGCTGGCACAAGCCAATGTTCCTTTGATGAGGCCTCCCCTCACAGATCCAGAAGGTGGGAAACATAACTGAATTTTCATCAACCTGGCTCACAATGCCTACCACAGTGATTCCCTGAAGCCCCAGTCCACCCAAGTTTCAGGCTCACCCAAGCTGTTCCAAGAGGCTTTTCTATAAAAATGGCTTGTCTTGTCTCATGCTTCAGGTTTCCCTAAATTCTCTCAAACAAGAAGCATATAGCCTCAGTGAGCCCCATATCTCTCACTAAGTGGCCCCAGACTCAGCATTAGCAGCAGCCAACCTTGGTTTACAAGTTAGCTTCAACTGGGTGCCTGCAAGCCCAGCACAAGTAGCAGCTATGTAAAGACAGATTCATATCTTCTTCTGGCAGGCCCCAAATGGAACACAGGAAGTGGTTAATGTAGGCCTGTGCCTTCTGGGAGAACACAGAGCCAGTACGACCAGTGAACAACTTAAGACCACACCAAAGCATCACTAGTCAACCACTTCCACAATTAAGGGTCACCCTCTGCTGACACCAGAGGCCCACAGAAGTACCATATTTGGACATGTATAACTCACACTTTTTGCCCAAATTTTGGAGGGAAAAATAAACATGCGCATTATATATTGGTATAACGATCACATATAATGTGTATAATAATCCCATGTAGACTTCCAGCCAAGATAGAGGTGGAGGTGGATACACATTGCCTCCTTGCACAAAGAAAAGGACAACAACAAATTTTTAAAAAATAACAAGAACTACCAAAAAAATGAACTGTATATAAGTCCGACAACCAAGGAGTTAAAGAAGAAACATTCATCCAGACCAGCAGGAGGGGCAGATACTGGCAGCCAGGGTGGAGAGGACTTGTGACAAGAAGGCAGCTAGCAGACCTGGCAGGGCAGCAGCGGGGGGAGTAGGAAGTCTCACATTTGTGTGCAGATAAACCAGGAGGAACAACTGGGGAATAAGACAGACCATGCAACCCAAGTTTCCAGCACAGGCAAATAAAGCCTCAAAACATCTGACTGAAAAAAGTTGTAA
>CM052544.1:61012572-61032913 GCA_028533065.1 Trachops cirrhosus
GAAAGACAAATACCATATGATCTCACCTTTAACAGGAACCTAAACAACAAAACAAAGAAGCAAGTGAAATATAACAAAAGACACTGAAATAGAGGACAAGTTGTCAGTGACCAGAGGGGAGGGAATTTCAGGGGAGAAGGGAAGGGTTTACAGGAAAAAATATAGAGGACATGTGGACAAAACTAGGGGTGTTGGAAAGGGGAGGGAGGAGGAGAGGAATGGGTGGGTGGGCTGGAATGGGAATAAAGGATAGAAACTGTACTGAATAAACTAAAGTAAAAAAAAATTAAAAAAAAGAAACCAACACGAAAAAAAAAAGAATATGATCACAAAATAGAGGAAAAAGTAAAGGCATGAAAAGTTAAATAAAGGAAAATGTATAGCGAACGAATAGTGAAAAGAAAGAATCCAGGACTCAAATCAATAACTTGGAGCAAAAGGAAGAAATAAATATTCAACCAGAACAGAATGAAGAAATAAGAATTTAAAAAAATGAGGGGAGGTTTAGGAACATCCAAGACAACTTTAAATGTTCCAACATCCAAATCATAGGGGTGCCAGCAGGAGAAGAGGAAGAGCAAAAAATTGCAAACTTGTTTGAAAATAAAATGTGGGAGAACTTCCCCAATCTGGCAAAGGAAATAGACTCCCAGGAAATCCAGGAAGCTCAGAGACTTCCAGGAAGTCCAGGAAGCTCAGAGAGTCCCAAAGAAGTTGGGCCCAAGGAAGCACACATTAGGGCACATCATAATTACGTTAGCCAAAATGAAAGATAAGGAGAGACTATTAAAATCAACTAGAGAAAAGGAGACAGCTACTTAAAAAGGAGTTCCCATAAGACTATCAGCTGGTTTCTCAAAAGAAACCTTGCAGCCAAGGAGGGGCTGGAAGAGGTATTTGAAGTCATGAAAGGCAAGGTCCTACACCCAAGATTACCATAACCATCAAGGCTCTCACTTAGAATGAAAGGGAATATAAAGTGCTTCCCAGATAAGATCAAGTTAAAGGAGTTCATCATTCAGCATCACTAAGCTCTTATTATATGAAATGTTAAAGGGATTTATATAAGAAAAAAAAGAAAAAAAACACAAATAGTAAAATGACAACAAACTCACAATTATCAACAACTGAACCTAAAAAAACAAAAACAAAAAATGAACTAATCAAACATCTACAACAGGAAGAGATTCACAGAAAAAGAGATCACATGTGGGGTTATCAGCATAGAGGGGGAGGGGGGACAATGGGGGAAAAGGTACAGGGAATAAGAAGCATAAATTGTAGGCACAAAATAAACAGGGGGAGGTTCAAAATAGTATGGGAAATGGAGAAGCAAAAGAACTTATAGGTACAAACCATAAACATGAACGAAGGTGGGGGACTGATGGTGGGAGGTGGGGGGAGTACAGGGCAGAGAGGAATAAAGGAGAGAAATCAATGGGACAACTGTGATAGCAAAATCAATAAAATATATTGAAATTTTAAAATAGAAGTTCAGATTTGTTGTTAGGGTTCTGTGATGGGGATGTAAAGTGCAGTGTAGGAAATATAGTCAATAATAGTCCAATGGCTGGTGTCAGATGGGTGTGAGGTTTATCAGGATGATCACTTGATAAGTTATGTAATGTCTAATCACTGGGGTGCACACTGGAAACTAATATAATAATGTATGTCAGCTGTAATTGAAAGTAAAAAATGATAAAAATTTTTTCATTTTATTTTTTTCTTTTTAATCATTTTTCTAATACAGTTGTCCCCATTTTCCCACCACCACTTTCCCCCACCTCACACACCCACACCTCCCACCATCAATTCTACTCCCCTTTAGCTTTGTCCATGGATGCTTTATACATGTTCATTTACGACACTTTCCCTTCTTTCCCCCATTATTTCTCTCCCTCCTACCCCCTGGTTACTGTCAGTTTGTTCTTAACTTCAATGTTTCTGGTTATATTTTGCTTGTTTCTTTGTTTTGTTGATTAAATACCACTTAAAGTGAGATTATATTATATTTGTCCCTCACACCTGGCTTATTTTGCTTAGCATAATGCTCTCCAGTTCCATCCATGCTATTGCAAAGGATAGAAGCTCCTTCTTTCTTTCTGCTGTATACTATTCCACTGTGTAAATGTACCACAGTTTTTTGATCCATTACTTTACTGATGGGCACTTAGGTTGCTTTCAGCACTTGGCTATTGTAAATTGTGCTGCTATGAACATTGGGGTGCATAGGTGCTTTTGAATTGGAGTTTCAGGGTTCTTAGGATATAATCGCAGCAGTAGAATTCCCTGATACAAGGCAGTTCCATTTTTAGTTTCTTGAGGAAATTCCATACTGTTTTCCACAGTGGTGCACCAGTCTGCATTACCACCAACAGTGCACTATGATTCCCTTTTCTCCACATCCACTCCAACACTTGCTTGTTGATTTGTTTATGATGGTCACTCTGACTTATGTGAAGTGGTATCTTTGTCATTTTATTTTTCACCTATTTGATGGCTAGTGATGCTGAGCATCTTTTAATTTATCCCTGTACCCTCTGTATGTCCTCCTTGAAGAAGAGTCTGTTCAGATCTTTTGCCCATTTTTCTTCTCTTTTTAAAATTATTTTATTGTTGTTCAATTACACTTGTCAGCATGTACTCCTCCCAATTCCCCCCCCCAACCCAGCCAAACCCACCTCGCTCTCTTGCTTCCACCCCCCTTGGTATTGTCCATGAGTCCTTTATAGTTGTTCCTGAAAACCCTTCCCACCCATTATTGTCTCCCTCCTCCCTTCTGGTTACTGTCAGATTGTTGTTATTTCAGTGTCTCTGGTTATATTTTGCTTCCTTGTTTGCTTTGTTGATTAGGTTTCAGTTAAAGGTGAGATCATATGATATTTATCCCTCACCACCTACCTTATTTCTCTTAGCAAAATGTGCTCCAATACCATCAATGCTGTTGCAAAGGGTAGGAGCTCCTTCTTTCTGCTGTGCAGTATTCCATTCTGTAAATGTACCATAGTTTTTTGATCCATTCACTTACTGATGGGCACTTAGGTTGCTTCCAGCACTTGGATATTGTAAATTGTGCTGCTATGAACATTGGGGTGCATAGGTTCTTTTGAAATGATATTTCAATGATGTTAGGATATAATCCCAGCTGTGGAATTTCTAGATAAAAAACAGTTCATTTTTTATTTCTCTGAGTAAATTCCGTACTGTTTTCCACAATGGCTGTACCAGTCTGCATTCCCACTGACAGTGCACTAAGGTTCCCTTTTCTGCACAACCTCTCCAACACTTGTGTGTTGCTTTGTTTATTATAGCCATTCTTCACAGTGTGAAGTGGTATCTCATTGTGCTTTTAGTTTACATCTCTCTGATGGCTAGTGATGCTGAGCATCTTTTTCACAGGTCTTTGGGCCCTCTGCATGTCCTCCTTAGAAGTGTCTGCTCAAGACCTTTGCCAGTTTTTTAATGTCTTCCTGACACTCAGTCATATAAGCTCTTTATATATTTTGGAGATCAAACCCTTGTCTGAGGTATCATTGACAAATATGTTTTCCCATGTATCTGGTTCTCTTTTCATTAATGCTGTTTTCTTTAATCATGGAGAAACTGTTTATTTTGATGAGATCCTATTTCTTTATTCTTTCCTTGCTCTAGGGGACCTATGGGTGAAAATATGCCTCCATAAAATAACTGAGATTTTCTTGCATATGTTCTCTGCTAGGACTTTTATGGTGTCACTACTTATATTTAAGGCTTTCATCCACCTTGAATTTATTTTTGTATACATTGTAAGTTGGTGATCAAGCTTTATTTTTTTGCATGTAGCTGTCCATATCTCCCAACACCATTTGTTGAAGAAGCTAGTTTTACTCCATTTTATGCTTCTGCCCCCTTTGTCAAATATTAATTGACCATAGAGACTTGGGTTTATTTCTGGGTGCTCTGTTCTGTTCCCTTGGACTATGGGTTTGTTTTTATGCCACTACCAGGCTGTGTTGATTCCAGTGACCTTGCAATGCAGTTTGATATCAGGTATTGTGATCCCTCCTACTTTGCTCTTCTTTCTCAAAATTGGTGCAGCTATTTGGGGTCATTTATGGTTCCATATAAATTTTTGAAGTGTTTGTTCTATATCTGTGAAATATGCCATTGGTACTTTAATAAGTGTTGCATTGATTCTGTAAATTGCTTTGGGTAGTATGGAGATTTTGATGATGTTAATTCTTCGGATCCATGAACACGATATATGTTTCCATTTGTTTGTGCCTTCCTTGAATTCTTTCTTCAGTGTTGTGTAGTTTTCCGAGTACAGGTCTTTTGCCTCCTAGGTTAGGTTTATTCCTAGGTATTTTATTTTTCTTGTTGCTGTATCAAATGGCATTTTTTTCCTGATTTCTGTTTCTGATGTTTCACTGTTGGTGTACAAAAATCTTTTGATTTCTGAATATTGACTATGAATCCCACTGTTTTGCCAAATTCATTTATTAGGTCGACCATTCTTGTTGGAGGAATCTATACAATTTTCTGTGTACACCATCATGACATTTGCAAGCAATGACAGTTTTGTTTCCTCCTTTCCAATTTGGATGCCTTTTATTTCTATTTCTTGTCTGTTTGCTGTGGCTAGGATTTCCAACACTATGTTGAATAGGAATGGTGAAAGAAGACATCCTTCACTTGTCCCTGATCTTACAATGCTTTTAGTGTTTGCAAATTGAGTATGATGTTGGCTGTAGGTATCTCATATATACCCTTTATTATGTTGAGGAATGCTCCCTCTATTCCCACTTTGCTGAGTGTTTTTACCTTAAATCAGTGCCAAACCTTATCAAATGCTTTTTCAGCATCATAGATATGATCATGTGATTTTTGTCTTTGCTTTTGTTTATACGATGTATTACATTTATTGATTTCCAAATATTGTACCATCCTTGCATCCCTGGGATGAATCCCACTTGGTCATGGTATGTGATCCTATTAATGTATGGCTGGATTTATTTTGCCAATATTCCATGGAGGATTTTAGTGTCTATATTCATCAGCAATATTGGCCTGTAGTTTCATTTCTTTGTTGTGTCTTTCCCTGGTTTGGGGATTAGGATGATGCTGGCTTCATAAAAAGAGTTTGGGAGCCTTGTGTCTTCTTGGATTTTTTGGAATAGTCTGTGAAGGATAGTGGTTAGCTCTTTCTTAAATGCTTTGTAAAATTCTCCTGTGAAACGATCTGGTCCAGGTCTTCTGTGTGCCCAGTGTTTTTGATTAGTGCTTCAGTTTTGTCTGCTGTTATTGGTCTGTTCAGGCTTTCTGCTTCTTCTTCATTGTGTTTTGGATGATTATGCTTTTCTAGAAATTTGTTTACTTCAACCAAGTTTTCAAATTTCTTGGCATATAGTTCTTCATTGTAATTTCTTATAATCCTTTGTATTTCTGTGGTATCAACTGTAATCTCTTCTCTCATTTCTGATTGTGTTTATTTCGGTCTTCTCTCTTTTTTTCTTGATGAATCTGTTTAAAGGTTTGTTGATTTTGCTTATTTTTCAAAGAACCAGCTCCTGGATTCGTTGATCCTTAGAATTGTGCTTTTAGTCTATGTCGTTTACTTCTGCTCTGAGCTTGGTTATTTCCCTCCTTCTACTTGCTCTGGGCTTTCTTTGTTGTTGTTCCTCCAGTTCTTGTAGTTGTAGGGTTAGGTTGTTGACTTGAAATGTTTCTATGTTTTTTTAGGTAGGCCTGTATCACTACTCCTTCCTTTTCTCAGGGCTGCCATCACTGTGTCTCATTAGTTTTGGACTGTTATGAGTTCATTTTCATTTGTGTCCAAAAACTTTTTTATTTCTTCCTTAATCTCATTTTTGATCAATTCATTGTTTAATAGCAAGCTATTCAATCTCCATGAGATGAAGTGTTTCTGTGCTTCTTCTTTGAGGTTTGTTTCCAGTTTTGGTCCTCTGTGGTCAGAGAAAATGCTTGATATGATTTCAATTTTCTTGAATTTGTTGAGGATTGTTTTGTGTCTTATCATGTGGTCTAAGATTGAAAATGTTCCATGTGCATTTGAAATGAATGTGTATTTTGCTTCTTCGGGATGAAAGGCTCTATATATATCAGTTAAGTACATTTGATCTAGGACATTGTTCAATGCCACAATATCTTTGTTGATATTTTCCTTGGAAGATCCGTCCATTTTTGACCATGGGGGGTTAAAATCCCCTACTGTAATTGTGTTGTTGTCAGTATTTTTCTTGAAGTCCTCCAAGATTTTCCGTATATATTTGGGTGCCCCTATGTTGGGTGCGTATATGTTCATAATGTTTATGTGTTCTTGATGGGCTTTTCCCTTGAGTATTATGAAGTATCCTTCTGAGCGTCTTATTATGGCCCTTGTTTTGAAGTCTATTTTGTTTGATATGAGTATTGCTATCCTGGATTTTTTTTCCCATCCATTTGCTTGGAATATTTGTTTCAAATCCTCACTTTCAGTCTGTGTAGGTGTTTTGTTCTCAAGTGGGTCTCTTTTAGGCAACATATGTATGAGACATGATTTCTTATCTATCAGCTACTCTATTTCTTTTACTTGGAGCATTTAATCCACTTACATTTAAGATTTTTATTGATAGGTACTTATGCTTTGCCATTTTGCCTCCTTTTTATTGTGTTTCCCTCACTCTCACTCTTTTTCTGCATCTTCTTAAAGCAGCTCCTTTAGAATATCTTGCAGTGCTGGTTTGGTGGAGCTGTGTACTTTCATCCTTCTTTTGTCTGGGAAACTCCTTATTTAGTCTTCCATTTTAATTGACAGTCTTGCTAGATAAAGTAGGCTTGGTTTTGGGCTTTTGTTTTTCATTATTTGGAATATTTCTTAGCATTCCCTTCTGACTTGGAGCATTTTCATTGAGAAGTCAGCTGCTAGACTTATCGGGGCTCTTTTGTATGTTACATCTTGCTTCTTTCTTGCTGCCTTTAAGATTCTCTCTTTGTCTTGGAATTTTGCCATTTTAATTATTATGTGTCTTGAAGTGGGCTTCTTTGGATTCTTCTTTACTGGGACCATGTGTGTTTCCTGGATTTGTGTGCCTTTTTCTCTCATCAAATTAAGGAAGTTTTCTATCATTATTTTTTCAAAGAGTTTTTCTATCCTTTGTTCTTCTCCTTCTGGTATCCCTATTATATGGATATTATTACATTTCATGTTGTCTTGCAGTTCCCTTAACACCTCTTCATTTTTTCTGATTCTTTTTTCCTTTTCTTACTCTTTGTGGATGTTTATTTCTACCTTGTCCTCCCACCCTCTGATTCAATCCTCTGCTTCATCTAGCCTGCTCTTGTTTCCTTCTACTGTGTTCTTCAATTCAGAAATTGTATTCTTCATTTTCTTTTGGTCCTTGTTGATAGTTTCTCTATCTTTTTTCATGTTGATATAATTTGCAGTGAGTTTTTCATGTTTTCCCTGTATATTTTGGTAATTCTCATTAAGCTCATTGAGCCTCCTTACAACCATTGCTTTGAACTTGATATCTGATAGTCGATTTGTCCCTGTTTCATTTAGTATTCTTTCTGAGGATTCCTCCTTTCCTTTCCTTTGGGGTTTGTTTCTTTGACTTTGCATTGTTTTTGAGACTCTTCTTGTTAGCCTTTGCTTCTTACATTGATCTGTTCTGATCTTCTGGGTTTGTGGTGTGAACTTCTATGGTAGGAGACCTGTAATATGTCAAATTTGTGGGTTGGCCTTTTAAATGGCTCTTTGCATCTCCAGCCATCCATCTCTGGCAGAGAGTAACTGTGCCACTTTTCACTGCCAGTTGTTATCTGTGTACATTTTGGGCTCTGGTGTTCTAAGCTAGGCATCCCAGCTTAGGGTTTAGATCCCATTCTTCTCAGAAGGGTCTAATCTGCCACTTAATTATCCAGTGCTGCCACCTGTGGGCACCCAGCCAGCCCTCTCGAGTCTCTACCACACTCCTCTCCAGACAGGTTGTGCCAAAGCTTGTTCTTCTATCTATCTGAGGTTACAAGGCTTCTCTCTCACTATATTTCAGTTGTTTGTTCTGTGTCTTTCTCCACAATTTAGTTGTAATTCCAGATTTGTCCTGGGAGGAGGTTAGTGTGGCTTCCACTCATTCCTCCGCCATCTTGCTGCTCTCCAACAACTCTTTAATTGTAAAATAATTGGTAGAGCCTGTCACTTTGGAGAAGACAAAAGATCATTATAAGCAACAATCACTTAGACATAAACAGCATTTTTCAATTGCAACATTCATGATTGTAATTGTTTATGGTTGCTCAACAAATTACTCACAAACTCGGTAATGTAAAATGATATTTTTTTCTTATATCCCATGGTTCCATGAGTTGAATAGGCTCAAATAGGTGATTCTTTCTGAAAGTTTCACCCACTTACAGTCAGATGGTTGCTAAGACTGAGTCTTAACTAGTCCAGGTTTTAAGTTTACCTCCTTCACTCATACCTCTGTCAGTCCAGGTAAAATGCCTGGAATATTTGGGTTCTGGTCAGACTCACACATTTCTTCCCCTCTATACCCCTCTCTCTCACTCTCCACACAGCAACCCCACAAGGCAGTTCAAGAATCATCACAAGAAGATAGTCTCAGAAAAGACTTCTTTCTTACCTGGTGAACACTTGCTCTAAGAAAATGTGGAAACTGTAAATCCTCTGATGATCTGACTTCAGAGCTTATGTAGTGCAAGTTCTGCATTTACTGGGTGGCCATGGCAAGCCCATATTCAACATTGGAGCTGACTACAGAGGATGTGAAGAGCAGGAAGCCTCTTATGGAGACAAGTCACCATGGTGACTAGCAATGTCGTTCACTCTCTCACAGTGGATGGACCTTCAGGATTGCACCTCAAGGCTTGAGCTTAGACCTGAGTTCCAGATTTTGTATTGTACTATTCACCCCAAATTATTCCTGGAGGCCATGCATTTGCCCATTGTACTCTTCTATCTCCACTATCTTCCTTTTCAAAAAGGCATTAGTTCCTCCAGACCATGCCTTCCATGAAAAGCACTAATGGGCCCACACACAGCATGCACACAGGAAATCACTTTCTTTTTCATTAACATCACCCACATTGGGTCTCCTCACTAATGGTGAAAGTTATACAGAGTTGAATGCCCCAGAAGACTTATAGGATCCATAATGACAATGCTCACAAATCTATAGTTTATCACAGGAAAAGGATACAATACAGACACAGTATTAAATTAGGAATATGCATCAAAGTCAAAGGCTATCTCACAGCAGAAGATCTCGAGAGGCCAATGGCACAATCCTACTGTCATCCCTCTGTGAAGGCTATGGCAAGGTGTGCCTTCCTTCTTGAAACAGGAGCCACCAACATGACACTGAACAATCTGGAACTAGAGATCTTAAAATGAAGTCATCACTAGGGTTTTCTTGTATTTTGCTGGTCATATAGGCATATCCCTTCTATGTAATCAGCCAAACATCAGATTCTCCAGGGATCTCACCAAGTCCTGGCACAATGTACCTATCTCAATGTTATCAATAAACGATAATACAAAACACACAAAACCCCTCAGACTCATGACTAAAAAGCACAGTCTCATGGACTAGGGATCAGTGCCATACACAGAGAAGCAGAACAGTTCAGTCTGTTTCTAAGCTTGTGGAATAACTCTCACAAAACAACCTTACCAAAATACTTATCCAAGTCTGACTTGTGGTATATATCTGTCTTCAAAAATAGACTCTAAGTTCCTTGAAAGTAAGAACTATATTCTATTTATATTGATCTTAAATATCCAAGTCATAACCATGCATTCATTAAGTGTATCCTCCTTTCTCCCTTTAATAAATATATTAAAAACTAAATTAACTAAAGAACCCAACCAGTAGCACATAGATAAGTTCATGGAAATACAATGGAGGTGTGTACCCACACAGAGATTTCATTCTACATAAAAGTCATAGTTTCAAATTTGCATATGACCATTGGCTATTGAAAATATGGTTAGAAGATATATTTTAATTAAAAAATAAGCATTCACAAAGTTAAAAAATAGAAAAGTAAAACCCATCATCAAACTATTATAATGATTGACTCTTGAAAAGCACATTTTTAAATTTAGTCAAGTAAGTTTTAAAAAGAAAATTAAATCAGTAAAAACCTGAAGTTACGATAGCTAAAATTAAATAAATAATATTTTACAAGCATTGGCTATGTTACCTTGGTGTTCTTTGCCATTCTCTAGAAATATAGTGCCCACATCCATCATAGCCTGTCACATCCTCCCTTAATGTAAGTTACTTTTTTAAGAAATAGATTTGTCTTATTTCACTGAGCATAATACCCTCTAAGTCCAACTGTGCTATTGCAAAAGGCAAGACTTCATTGTTTTTCATTGCTGAGGCATATTCCATTGCATATATGTATGGGCCACATATTCTTTATCCAATCATCTATTATAGACACTTGGCTTGCTTCCATATCTTGGCTATTGTTAATAATTCTTCAGTAAACATGGGAAGCATGTATTCTTTTAAATTAGTGTCTTGATTAAGAAGTAAAAATTGGCAGTTACAGAATAGTTATAAGATGTAAATTACAGCATAGGGAACATAATCGATAATATTTTAGTAACTATGTATGCTGTCAACAGGGTACTATGGATATTGGTGAAAACACTGTAAAGTATATGATTGTCTAACCACTATGCTGTACACCTGAAATTAATACAAAATAATATTATTAGTAAACTTTAATTGGAAAAAAAGAAGTAGACTTTTGTTTTGATTAAGTCACAGGAAGGACTATGTACCTTGCCACTAAACTCAGCTTCACAACTGACATGCATACAAACTGCTCAAGGGACTTAATTTCACTGTCACCTAACTTATCCCCAGCATCCAACACACCATACTGAAATAACCAAAAGTAGATAGCACATGTCTTGTGCAGCTAATCACAAAGCTGAAGCTCTAGTTACAGGATCTCCATCACACTCACACAGCACACAGAGGCAACTCTGCAGTGTTCCAGTGGAAATAGGTACATCCTGCTTGCCTCAGCACAGGCTTTCACCTCCATCAGAATATTGTGCTGGTGTTATTTCAATAGGTGCAGAAAAAACATTTGATAAGGAACTACACCCATTTAAGATAAAAATGATCAGCAAAGCAGGAGCAGAGGGAGCATTGTGCAACATGATAAAGGCCATATATGAGAGACCTAAAGCTAACATCATACTCAATGGGCAAAAATTAAAGCTCTCCCACTAAGATGAGGAACAAGACAAGAATGTCAGCTTTCACCACTTCTATTCAATATAGTATTGGAAGACCTAACCAAAGGGATCAGACAAGAAAGAGAAATAACAGGCATCGAAATTGGAAAGGAGGAAGTAAAATTGCCACCATTTGCAGATGATATGAAAGTGTACATAATAAACCTGGTAGAATCCACCAAAAAACAACTTGACCTAATAAGTGAATTTGACCAAACAGCAGGGTTCAAAGTCAATATTCAGAAATTAAAGGCATTTTTATACACCAACAACATAAGATCAGGATCAGAAATCAGGGAAAAAATCCCATTTCCTATAGCAACAAGAAAAATAAAGTGCCTAGGAATAAACTTTACCAACAAAGTGGAAGACCTATACTCAGAAAACTATATAACACTCAAAAAAGAATTTAAGGAATACACAAGCAAATGGAAGCATGTGCCACGCTTATGGATTGGAAGAATTAACATCATCAAAATGTCCATATTACCCAAAGCAATTTATAGATTCAACACAATCTCTATTAAAGTCCCAGATATAGAACAAACATTTCAAAAATTTATATGGAACCATAAATGACCCCAGATAGCCGTAACAATTTTGGGAAAGAACAACAAAGTAGGAGGGATCACAAAACCTGATATTAAACAGTATTACAAGACCACTGTTATCAGAACAGCCTGGTACTGGCATAAGAACAGCCCCATAGATCAATGGGACAGAACAGAGGGCCCAGAAATAAACCCAAGTCTCTATGGTCAATTAATATTTGACAAAGGGGGCAGCAACATAAAATGGAGTAAAAATAGCCTCTTCAGAAATGGTGTTGGGAGAGCTGCACAACTTCATGCAAAAAAATGAAACTTGATCACCAACTTACACCATACACAAAAATAAATTCAAAGTGGATAAAAGACTTAAATATAAGTAGTGACACCATAAAAGTACTAGAGGAGAGCATAGGCAGAAAAATCTCAGATATTTCATGCAGAAACATTTTTACTGACATGTCTCCTAGAGCAAGGGACATAAAGGGAAGAATAAACAAATGGAATCTCATCAAAATAAATAGCTTCTCCATGGCTAAAGAAAACAGCATTAAAATGAAAAGAGAACCAACTATATGGGAAAACGTACTTGCCAATGATGCCTTGGACAAGCATTTGATCTCCAAAGTACATAAAGAACTCACACAACTCCATTCCAGGAAGAAAAACACCATTTAAAAAATGAGCAAAGGACTTGAACGGACACTCCTCCAAGCAGGACATACAAAGGGCCCAGAGACATATGAAAAGATGCTTAGCATCACTAGCCATCAGGTAGATGCAAACTAAAACCAGAATGAGATGCCACTTCACACCAGTCAGAGTGGCCATCATAAAAAAAGCAACAAACAACAAGTGTTGGAGAGTTTGTGGAGAAAAGGGAACACTAGTGCACTGTTGGTGGGACTGCAGACTGGTACGACCACCATGGAAAACACTATGGAATTTCCTTAGAAAAATAAAAATGGAACTGCCTTTTGACTCAGCAATACCACTCTTGGGATTATACCCTAACAATCCTGAAACACAAATTCGAAAGATCCTATGCATCCCAATGTTCATAGCAACACAATTTATAATACCTAAGTGCTAGAAGCAACCTAAGTGCCCATCAGTAAATGAATGGATCAAAAATCTGTGATACATTTACACAATGGAATACTATGTAGCAGAAAGAAAGAAAGAAAGAAGAAGCTTCTGCCCTTTGCACAGCATGGATAGAACTGGAAAGCATTGTAGGAGACCATTCTGTGTGGCATGGGCCCAGTTCCCACTCAGAGATGCCCAGGACCCATGCCCATGGATAGGTTCTCCCATGGGGAATCAGGCCTGCAATGTGCCTAGGCTGCTTTGAGTCTTGCTTTTGCTAAAACTCCCTCATCTTAAATTGAGACAGTAAGTGCTTACTGTAACTTCCTAAAATCCATGCTAAAACTCCTCAGTATGGAGTGTAACCGGTTCAACTATTTTTCCCTTTTCATTTGCAAATATCCTTCTTCTGTGATGTGATTAGCAGAATTGGATCCTTTGTTTCCTGCAAAAGATAACCACCTAAAGTCAATCTCTGCATAATAATATAATGAGGATGATCATGTAATGTGCTCAGAAAAAAAAGAAATATAGGCCTGTCATGGTAGAGGCTGAGGCTTTTTGCTCCCCTTGAGAGCAAAGCCACTTGCCCTTTTCCTCCACAGGACTCAGTAGTCCATGTGAATGTCTCTCTCCCATCCACAATGTCGTGGACCCCACGAGCTAGGGTCTGCTTCAAAGCATAATGCTAAGTGAAATAAGCCAGACGGTAAAAAAGAAATATCATATAATATCACCTACAAGTGGAACCTAATCCACAAAACAAACAAGCAAGCAAAATACAACCAGAGACATTTAAATAAAGAACAAACTGACAGTTACCAGAGTGGAATGGGGACAGGGATAATAGTGGAAGGACTATCAAAGAACATGTATAAAGGACACATGGACAAAGCCAAAGGAAGTAGATCCAAGGGTGGGATGCAGTGATGGGTGGGATGGGGGCATGGTGGGGTGAGAATGGAGACAACTGTACTTGAGCAATAAAAAAACCCAGATATATTCATTTTTTAAAGTCTTTTTAACAAATGTATTACAAAGTAATATATTATTTTAATATTGAAGAAAAAGACAAGAGCTTTCTTAGGTATAAGAAATCAAAAACTATAGTTATATAGCTATATATTAATTTTAAACTTTTTAAGACAAAAGCATGAACAAAATTAGATCAGTAAACAGAAAAATATCACAACATATACAATAAAGAACCAAAATTCATAGTAGAAACACCGTAATATTATATTTCTTAGTATTATGTTATATTGTAATAATATACAATATTTTAATAGGAAAATAGGCAAAGAGTAAACACAAGCAACTTATAGAATAAGAAAAACAATAAGCCAAAAGCCAAGAAAGCCAAGAAGCCAAGAAAAATAATAAGCCAAAAATACTCAATGAGGAAAGGATAGTCTCTACAGTAAATGATGATGAAAAAACTGGATAAACTACATGCAGGAAAATGAAATTGGAATCTACCTTATGCACTCACAAACATTAACTCAAAACAGTTAAGAGATTAAAGGCTTAAACATATACCTGAAACCTTAAAACTCCTAGAAGAAAATGTAAGGGAAAAGCTCCTTGACATTGGTCTTGACAATGGTATTTTAGACATGACATCAAAAGCACAAGCTACAATAGCAAAAAATCAACAAATGGGACTACATCAGACTAGAAAGCTTCCAAAGCTGCTCATTGTTATTAATCATCAGGGAAATGCAAATTAAAAACTTAGTAAGATACAGCCTTACACCTGTCAGAATATCTATTATTAGTAAATTAAAAAACAAGTGCTGGGGAGGATATGGAGAAAGGATAACCCTTGTGCACTGTTGGTGGTACTGTTAAGGTGGTGAAGCAACTATGGAAAACACTATGGATTTTTAAAAAATTAAAAATAGAACTACCACATGACCCAACAATCCTGCTCCTGGGTATCTTTCCAAAGGAAATGAAAACAGGATATCAAAGAGATATATGCACCCCTATATTCATTGCAGTGTTATTTACAATAGTCAAGATATGGAAACAACCTAAATGTGCATCACAAATGAATAAATAAAGATGTGGTATCTAAGAGAGAGGAAGATGGCGGCATGGTAGCAGGGAGCAGATTCCACCTCCCCCTACACACGGGAGAAAAACCTAGCTGATCTATGGAGGAACAGAGCAAACAGCCAACATTATCACAACATATGTGAAAATAGGAGATCAAAAATTATAGCAGACATTGAAAAACGAGATGGTAAGGAGAGTGCTTCAGGATAATAAGGGCCCAGGGATCAGCTCGGGGTCCAGGGAGGTTGCAGCCCCAGGCCGGGTGCTCCAGGGTCTGCCTCAGGGTTTTCAGGAGATAGCTGGGTCAACCGCTCCCTTCCCAGCCAAACAATGATTGAGCAGCATCAGGGGAGGCCTGTTTACTTGAAGACACAGAGAGGGGAGTGAGGACTGAGAGGCACTCACACAGGGGCTGTGAGCACCCACACATAGCCCTGGGAAGAGTGTGCACCCCAGCCTGTGCGACCAAGTGTGGCCTGGCCATGTGCCCAACCCCGAACCCAGAGAGAGTGTGATTTTGTGGAAGACCCAGAGCCCACAGCTGTGAACAAGGAAAAGGTGCGGACGCTCCACGGGATAGCCAGTGACCAGGCCGTGAACTCAGGGGAAGTACTCACCCCTCGGGATCCCTACAGTTCACACCCTTGAACCTGGGAAAGGCCCAGGCACTCCGCAGGAACCCAGAGCCCATGGAAGTGAGCTCTGGAGAGCGTACTTAGGAGCACCCAGATCCCACACCCAGAGCCCTTCAGAGAGGCACCAGACCGGCTCTGGGGAGAAGGAGGCTAGCCCTGGGGACAGTACACCAGAGGCTGACTGAGTTCTGAACAAGAAGGGAGAAAAGTTACTCCAGTTGCCCCTGAGCCTGCTGAAGCCAGCAAGACCAGAAAAACTGGTTTGGGCAGTCTGAAACCAACAAAAGGTTTTTTTTTAATTTGACTTTTTTTTTAAGTAACTTTTTATTTTTTAATCCTTATTATTTTTATATCTCTCAATTCCTTATGCTTCTATTTCTTTCATTCTAGTGTTGGTACTTCTCCCTTTCTTTCCAAATTTATCTATCTTCCTTCCATCTTCTGCTTTTTCCCTTTTTTTTGAAACTGCAAGTAATTGCATATCTCTATTCTCATTATTTCATTATTTTTACATTTTTTATTTTAATAGTATTTTGGTATCCCTCCTCTTTCTGTATACTCTTCTTTGCTTGGCTGGTTATAATGTATCATTTGATAGGTTTCCTAGTTATCCCATTCATAGTATATTGCTAATCTACTGTCCTTCATTTCTGTTCCATTAGGACACTTCTCAAGGCTCCACACTTCCTATTCTTGTTCTCTAGATCTCATATGATTCTGTCATATGACTCTGTCATATCAGTGTTGCTCTAATATTACTGTAAATAATAGCTATTCCATACAATTGTAAATACTACACAACACCCTTCCCAGATCTTAGCCCACTTCATAGTTCCCTGAACTCTATTACTGTAGTGGTTAACTATATTCTCTCACACACTACACCTATTTACTACTCTTTATTCTCACCCTACCTGAGAATCTGACCTCCCACAACTTCACTGCTTTCTAGATCCAAGTCGCAATCCTTTCCTCCCCAACAAGAGTCTTATCTTCTTTCCATCCTTCCTAAAAAATGGCTAGTGAGGTGGAAGATCACAGTTAACACATTACATAGCCAAAGGATCCCCTATCTCTTTTCTATTGGCTGCTACTGTAAATATCATAGAATACTCTCTTCCTGTCCTAAACCATTTTGCCATACCCCTCCAACTCATCACAAAAAAAGAATAGGTGGAAGCTGTGAATACCAGGAAATCCAAAGGAGACTGCACAACTGAATCTCACAGGCATTCTACCAAAGAAGTTTACACCATAAACCCATGGAGTCAGAACAGGTCACTTTAAGAAGCAGAGGCTAACAAGAAGAGTCTTACGAACAATGAGAAGACAAAGAAACAATCCCCCAATGAAGGGAAAGGAGGAAACCTCAGAAAGAATGCTAAATGAAATAGAGGCAACTCAACTATCAGATTCTGAGTTCAAAGCAATGATTATCAGGAAGCTCAACAAGCTCACAATGAGCTACCAGAAACTACAGGGAAGCTACAATGAACTCACTGCAAACTATATCAACATGAAAAAGGAAATAGAAACTATCACCAAGGGCCAAGAGGAAATGAAGAATACAATTTCTGAACTGAAGAACACAGTAGAAGGAATCAAAAGCAGAATCAATGAAGCAAAACATCAGATGAGTGAGCTTGAGGACAAAGTAGAAAAAAGCACCCAGAAAGAGCAAGAACAGGAAAAGAGGCTCAGAAAGAATGAAGAGGGATTAAGAGAAATGCAAGACAATATGAAATGTAATAATATCTATATAATAGGGATACCTGAAAGAGAAGAAGAAGAGCAAGGGATAGAAAACCTGCTTGAAAAAGTAATGATGGAAAACTTCCCTAATTTGATGAGAGAAAAAGTCACACAAATCCAGGAACACAGAGTCCCAATCAAGAGGAACCCAAACAGGCCCACCTCAAGACATAATTAAAATGGCAAAATTTCAAAACAAAGAGAGAATCATAAAGGCAGCAAAGGAGAAACAGGAAGTAACATACAATGGAGCCCAAATAAGGCTAGCAGCTGATTTCCCAATGGAAACACTCCAAGCCAGAAGAGAATGGCAAAAAATATTCCAAGTAATGAGGACCAGAGGTCGGCAACAAAGGCTACCTTACGCAGCAAGGCTCTCAATCAAGATAGAAGGCCAAATAAGAACTTTCCCACACAAAAGAAGTCTAAAAGAATACACTTCCACCAAACCAGCTCTGCAACAGATGCTAAAGAGACTGCTTTAAGGAAAGGAAGAAAGAGAGAGAGAGAGAGAGAGAGAGAGAGAGAGAGAGAGAGAGAGAGAAACACGTATTCAAAAATGGCAAGGAATAAGTATCTATCAATAATGACCTTAAACGTAAATGGACTAAATGCTCCAGTCAAAAGATAGAATAGCTGAATGGATAAGAAAGCATGACCCACACATATGCTACCTACAAGAGACCCACCTCAAGAGCAAAGACATACACAGGCTGAAAGTGAAGGGCTGGAAACAAATTTCCCAAGCAAAAGGACAGGAAAAAAAAAGCCGGGACAGCAACGTTCATATTAGACAAAATAGACTTCCAAAAAAGGGCCATAAAGATAGAAACAGAAGGTCACTTCAAAATACTCAAGGAAGAATCAACCAAGAAGACATAAACATTGTAAAGATATATGCACGCAACATAGGAGCACACAAATACATAAAGAAAATCTTAGAGAACTTCAAGGAAGATATTGACAGCAACACAATTATAGTGGGGGATTTTAACAACCCACTGTCAAAAATGGACAGATCTTCCAAACAAAATATCAACAAAGATATTGTGGCATTGTCAATGCCCTCGATGAAATGGACTTAACTGATATATAGAGAGCCCTCCATCCCAAAGAAGCTAACTACACATTCATTTCAAATGCACATGGAACATTTTCAAAGATAGACCACATGATAGGACACAAAAGAAGCCTCAACAAATTCAAGAAAAGTGAAATCATACCAAGTATTTTCTCAGATCACAAAGGACTGAAACTAGGAAAAAAAAAAACCAAAACACTCAAAATCATTGAGATTAAGTAGCATGTTATTAAACAATAAATGGGTAAAAAATGAAATTAGGAAAGAAATCAAAAAGTTTCTGGAAACAAATGAAAATGAACTCACAACAATCCAAAACTTAAGGGACACAGCGAAGACAGTCCTGAGAGGAAAAGTTCATAGCGACACAGGCCTACCTAAAAAAGATAGAAACATTTCAAACAAACAACCTGACTCTACACCTACAAGAACACAAGGAACAACAACAAAGACAGTCCAGAGCGAGTAGAAGGAAGGAAATAACCAAGCTCAGAGCAGAAGTAAATGACACAGTGACTAAAAGCACAATTCTAAGAATCAACGAATCCAGGAGCTGGTTCTTTTAAAAGATAAACAAAATCGACAAGCCTCTAAGCCGTCTCATCAAGAAAAAAAGAGAGAAGACCCAAATAAACACAATCACAAATGAAAGAGGAGAGATTACAATGGATACCACAGAAATACAAAGGATAGTAAGAAATTACTATGAAGAACTGTATGCCAAGAAATTTGAAAACCTAGGTGAAATGGACAAATTCCTAGAAAAATATAATCTTCCAAAACTCAATGAAGAAGAAACAGAAAGCCTGAACAGACCAATAACACCAAATGAAATTGAAGCAGTAATCAAAAAACTCCCAACGCACAAAAGCCCTGGAACACATGGTTTCACAGGAGAATTCCACAAGGCATTTAAGGAAGCGCTAACCCTTATCCTTCAGAGACAATTGCAAAAAACCCAAGCACATGGAAGATTCCCAAACTCTTTTTATGAAGCCGTCATCATCCTAATCCCAAAACCAGATAAAGACACAACAAAGAAAGAAAACTTCAATCCAATATCCCTGATGAACATAGATGCTAAAATCCTCAACAAAGTATTGGCAAACCGCATCCAACAATACATTGAGAGATCATACAGCATGACAAAGTGGGATTCATCCCAGGGATGCAAGGATGGTTCAATATTTGGAAATCAGTAAATGTAATACATCACATAAACAACAGGAAAGACAAAAATCACATGATCATATCAATGGATGCGGAAAAAGCATTTGATAAGGTACAGCACCCATTTATGATAAAAACACTAAGCAAAGTGGAAACAGATGAAGCATTCCTCAACATAATAAAGGCCATATATGAGAGACCTACATCCAACAACATACTCAATGGACAAAAACTAAAATCTTTTCCACTAAGATCAGGAACAAGACAAGACTGTCCACTTTCGCCACTTCTATTCAATACAGTATTGGAACTTTTAGCCACAGCAATCAGACAAGAAAAGGAAATAAAAGGCACCCAAATCAGAAAGGAGGAAACAAAACTGTCACTGTTTGCAGATGACATGATAGTGTACATAGAAAATCCTATGGACTCGGCGAAAAAAATGCTTGACCTAATCAATGAATTTGGCAAAACAGCGGGATACAAAGTCAATATCCAGAAATCAAAGGCATTTTTGTACACTAACAATGAAACAGCAGAAGGAGAAATCAAGAAAAGTCACATTTGATATAGCAAAAAGAAAAATAAAATACCTAGGAATAAACCTAACGTAAGAGGTAAAAGACCTGTATTCAGAAAACTACATAACACTGAAGAAAGAAATCAAGGAGGATACAAATAATTGGAAACATATACCGTGTTCATGGATCCAAAGAATTAACATCATCAAAATGTCCATACT
>CM052544.1:61033413-61059877 GCA_028533065.1 Trachops cirrhosus
AAAAATGCCTTTGATTTCTGGATATTGACTTTGTATCCTGCTGTTTTGCCAAATTCTTTTATTAGGTCAAGCAGTTTTTTGGTTGAGTCTATAGGATTTTCTATGTGCACTATCATACCATCTGCAAACAGTGACAGTTTTGTTTCCTCCTTTCCAATTTGGATGCCTTTTATTTCCTTTTCTTGTCTGATCACTATGGCTAAACCTTCCAGTACTCTATTGGATAGAAGCAGTGAAAATGGAAGTTCTTGTCCTGTTCCTGATCTTAGTGGAAAAGATTTTAGTTTTTTTGCCCATTGAGTATGATGTTGGCTGTAGGTCTCTCATATATGGCCTTTATTATGTTGAGGAATGCTCTCTCTATTCCCACTTTGCTGACTGGTTTTATCATAACTGGGTGGTGTACCTTATCAAATGCTTTTTCCACATCTATTGATATGATCATGTGATTTTTGTCTTTGCTTTTGTTTATGTGATGAATTACATTTACTGATTTGTGAATATTGAACCATCCTTGCATCCCTGGGATGAATCCCACTTGGTCATGGTGTATGATCTTTCTAATGAATTGTTGAATGTGGTTTGCCAATACTTTGTTGAGGACTTTATCATCTATGTAGGGTGAGAGTAAAGAGTAGTAAATAGGTGTAGTGTGTGAGAGAATAGAGTTAACCACTATAATAATAGAATTCAGGAAACTGTGAAGTGGGCTAAGATCTGGGAAGAGTGTTGTGTAGTATTTACAATTGTATGGAATAGGTATTATTTACAGTAATATTAGAGCAACAATCATATCACAGAATGTATGAGATCTAGAGAACAAGAATAGGAAGTATGGAGCCTTGAGACGTGCACTAATGGAACACAAATGAAGGACAGTTAATTAGCTATACAGTATGAATGAGATAACAGGGGAAACCTATTAAATGATACATTATAACCAGTCAAGCAAAGAAGAGTATACAGAAAGAAGAGGAATACTAAAATACTGTTGCAATAAAAGTGTAAGAATAATGAAATAATAATACAGATATGCTATTACTTGCAGGTTCATAAAAAAGAAGGAAAATAGCAGAAGATGGAAGGAAGAGATAAATTTGGAAAGAAAGGGAGAAGGATCAACACTAGAAAGAAATAGAAGCATAAGGAATTGAGAGATATAAAAATAATAAGAATTAAAAAATAAAAAGTTACTTGATAAAAAAATCAAACAAAAAAGAAAAACAAAAAGAAAAAATGTGGTTCTACCAAAAACAAAGAAACAAACAAAAAAAACACCTTTTGTTGGTTTCAAACTGGCCAAACCAGTTTTCCTGGTTTTGCTGGCTGCAGCAGACGTAGGGCGAATGCAGTGGCTTTTTTCCCTTCCTGTTCAGAGTTCAGTCAGCCTCTGCTGTATTGTCCCCAGGTCCAGCCTTGTGGGCCCAACGCCCCTGGAAGTGCCCTGGGCACCAGATCTGCACGCTCCCAAGCACTCCCTCCAGAGTCCACTGCGGACTGCCCAAGCCCCTTCCAGTTTCACAGGTGTGCACTCTGTGGATCCCAAGGAGCATGCAATTCGCCCCCAACCCCCCACCCACCCCCACCCCCGCCACACCAGATTGCACGGCCTGGGCACCGGAGATCCAGCTGAACACCCGCGCCTTTTCCGCACTCATGGCTGTAGGCACCAGGCCTTCCACCAAAAATCACTCTCTCCAGGTTGGGGCGCTGGCTCAAGACCCGGCCATCCCCGGACCCATTGGCTGGGCCATGATCTCTCCAAAACCTGTCTGGCACCTCTCACCTGGGTGCGGGATCCAGGTGCTCTTCAACACTCCCTCTGAAAGCTCACTGAGGAGTGCTCGCGCCTCTTCCGGGTTCACGGGTGAGCACTCTGTGGATTCTGAGGGGCTGGCCCTTCCCCCGAATTCATGGCCTGGGCACCGGGTATCCCGCAAAATGCCTGAGCCTCTTCCATGCCCACGGCTGTGGGAACCCAGCCTTCCACCAAAAAATCACTCTCTCCCGGTTGGGGGGCCAGCGCAAGGCCCAGCCATCTTTGGTCCCACCCGCTGGGTTGTGATCTCCCCCAAAGCCTGCTCCACAGTCCCCCGGATTAGCACTGCTCAGTCCTTGTTTAGCCAGGGAGGAGCAGCTGACCCAGCTCCCCCACCCCAGGAGCCCTGCGGCAGACCCCAGTGCTCTGGGGCTGGGGCTGCAACCTCCCTGCTCCCGGAGCTGATCCGTGGGCCATTATTATCCTAAGGTAGTCTCCTTACTGTCTGGTCTTTCAATGTCCGCTACAATTTTTGATCTCCTATTTTCATATATGCTGTGATAATGTTGGCTGTTTGCTCTAGTCCTCCGTAGAACGCTAGGTTTTTCTCCCATGTGAAGAGGGAGGTGGAGTGTGCTCCCTCCTACCACGCCACCATCTTCCCCTCCTCCCCATTTTTAATTTTTTGAGGAAACTCCATACTATTTTCCACAGTGGCTGCACCAGTCAGAATTCCCACCAACAGCGCATGTGGGTTTCCTTTCCTCCATAACCTCACCAGTGCTTGTTGTTTGTTGATTTATTAATAGCAGCCATTCAGGAAAGTATGGCTTTTATTTGCATCTCTCTGATAATTAGAGGACATACAGATGACGATGGACATGAAAAATGTTCAACATCACTAACCATCAAATAGATGTAAATGAAACCTGTAGAGGATTTTTGTAAGATTTTGTTTGAGACAAACTGATGACATTGACAGGGAGCAAAATCTCAGACACTTTTGAGAATGACAGTTTGCTATTTCTTTTATGCATTGGAGATTAAGGAGGGAATGTAAGAAAGAGTCCATGGAGGTAGGAGAGAACCAGGCCAGGACTGGATTACAGGACACTTCCGTGCTTCATGCGTTATAAGGGGATTTTGCAAGAGGGCATTTCAGAGGTGTATTAATGTATATGTACAGAAATAATAAAGAGGCATGGCTTAAGGTGAAGATGAGATTTTCAGTAAAGAAGTTGTGTGCCTGGGGCCTGACTGCCCACCATGACCTGTCCAAGTAGGAATTTATAATCAGATCACCCTGTGAGTTTACTTTCCATAGAACACTTTTTTAATCTAAACCTGGGTCTGCACAACCTCTCCAACACTTGTTGTTTGTTGATTTGTTTATAATGATCTTCTCACCAGTGTGAAGTGGTATTTCATTGTGGTTTTAATTTGCATCTCTCTGATAGCTAGTGATACTGAACATCTTTTCATATGTCATACTGGGCCCTCTGTATGTCTTCCTTGGAGAAGTGTCTGTTCAGGTCTTTTACCCATTTTTTAATTGGGTTTCTTGTCTTCCTGGAATGGAGTCATATGAGTTCTTTATATATTTTGGAGATCAAACCCTTGTCTGAGGTATCATTGGCAAATATGTTTTCCCCTATGGTTGGTTCTCTTTTCATTTTAATGGTGTTTTCTTTAGCCATGCAGAAGCTTTTTATTTTGATGAGGTACCATTCATTTATTCTTTCCTTTATGTTCCTTACTATAGGGGTTATATCAGTGAAAATTGTTGTGTGGAATATCTGAGATGTTCCTGACTATGTTCGATTCTAGGACTTTTACAGTGTCATGACTTCTATTTAAGTCTTTTATCCATCTTAAATTTATTTTTGTGTATGGTGTAAGTTGGTGCTCATTTCATTTTTTTTACATGTAGCTGTCCAGGTCTCCCAACACTATTTGTTGAAGAAGCTATTTTTACTCCATTTTATGCTTCTGCCCACTTTGTCAAATATTAATGGACCACAGAGACTTGGGTTTATTCCTGGGCTCTCTGTTCTGTTCCATTGATCTATGTTTCTGTTCTTATGCCAGTACAAGGCTGTTTTGATTACAATGGCCTTGTAATAGAGTTTCATATCAGGTATTGTGATCCCTCCTACTTTGCTCTTCTTTCTCAAAATTGCAGCAGCTATTCAGGGTTGTTTATGGTTCCATATAAATTTCTGAAATTTTTGTTCTATATCTGTGAAATATATCATTGGCACTTTAATAAGGATTGCATGGAATCTATACATTGCTTTGGGTAGTATGGACATTTGGATGATGTTAATTATTCCAGTCCATGAACATGGTATATGCTTCCATTTGTTTGTGTCTTCCTTAAATTCTTTCTTCAGTTTTGTGTAGTTTTCTGAGTACAGGTCTTTTACCTCCTTGGTTAGGTTTATTCCTAGGTACTTTATTTTTCTTGTTGCTATATCAAATGGGATTTTCTTTCCTGATTTCTGTTTCTGATATTTCCTTGTTAGTGTACAAAAATCCTTTGATTTCTGAATATTGACTTTCTGTCCTGCTGTTTTACCAGATTCACTTATTAGGTCAAGTAGTTTTATGGTAGAGTCTATAAGATTTTCTAGTGCACTGTTGGTGAGAGTGCAGACTGGTGCATCCATTGTGAAAAACAGTATGGAACTTCCTCAGGAAACTCAAAATGGATCTGCCTTTTGACCTGGCAATTCCACTGCTGGGATTATATCCTAAGAACCATGAAAAACCAATCCAGAAGAATCAATGCACCCCAATGTTCATAGCAGTACAATTTACAGTAGCCAAGTTCAGGAAACAACCTAAGTGCCCAACAGTAAAGGAATGGATCAAAAAACTGGTACACTTACATGATGGAATAATACACAGCAGAAAGAAAGAAGGAGCTCCTACCCTTTGCCACAGCATGGGTGGAACTGGAGAGCATTATGCTAAGTGAAATAAGCCAGGCAGTGAAAGACAAAAACCATATGATCTCACCTTTAAATGGAACCTAATCAACAAAACAAACAAGCAAGCAAAATATAACCAGAGACATTGAAATCAAGAACAATCTGAGAGTAACCAGAGGGGAGGTGAGAGAGGATAATAGGGTGAAAGGGGGGAAGGGTTTTCAGGAACAACTATAAAGGACAGATGGACAAAACAAGGGGGATGAAATTAGGGGAGGGAGGTCAGGATGGCTGGGATGGGGAGTAGAGGTGGTAAATGCAGACAACTATAATTGAACAACAATAAAATAATTTAAAAATAAAAATAAATAAAACTGTGTCTGACTTAGAAACCAGATCTGACCTAGAAACAGGACTGGTCTACACACAGACTGGATCCTCCTTATAAACCCTAATGGGTTTGGGGTGGGACTTGGTCCAACTTAAGATGGATTTATCAGTGTGATACTTTGGGTGAACAGAATTTTGTTTTAAGGCTGAATATGCAGGTTAAACTCCCCAGGGATAATCCTGAAACATAGCACCCAACTCAGGACTTTTCATGATGAGAAAATATACTCTTGCCCAGTTTATAGACAATACTGTCCAGTTCCAGGAAAGGGCCAGGGAAAGTATCCAAGCATGGTGAGTGTGGCTGTGGGGTATAAGGGACAATGACATTTCTCTGACCATGCAGGAGGCAGAGAAAATAAACATGTCAGCATACACCCTGCCCTGTTGCTCCTTCATGGCCCTGGGGGCTTCAAGGGCTCAATCCCTTATAGGTGAGATTATGCAGCCTGCAGGGAAGCTTGGCCCAGTTAGGGGCTCTCCCTGGGCATGTGTGACCCTGGAAATCTACAAAGGAGGAACAGTGAAGTCTTAGAGAGTTAGGAGTGAGATAGGCCATCCACACCCTGTCTTTGAAGGCCTTCCTCTGGCCACAGTCACCTCAGAAAAAAAAAAAAATCTCGATACTCCAGGCCTCTCCCAGAACCTGAGATGAGAATAGAATTTCTTGCTGAGCCCAATCTTGGGGCAAAAAATTCATGATGTTGGACAACCCATTGTTAATGCGGGGGAAATAACTAATCCCAGGACCAAGGAAAGACTGTGGGAAAGACCTTCTCAAAGAGAGAATTAGACTAATTGGCTGAAAAGGATCTGGCCAACTCTTACGAAGTTTAAAATGCCTGTTTATGTTTTCACAGTTCACATACATATATATGTACATATGTGGGTCTGTGGATACTCAGAGATCACTTGTGGATATGCATACATTTGTGTTCATAATACACATGGTGTGTATGTGTGTGTGTGTGCACATTAAACAGATAGATAAGTCCCGTTCCCTCTAAATCTCATCATAGGTCAATCCTCTCACTGAATCCCACATTTTACATGATTGGGACACTTTTGTTAACCAAAGTTCCTAATCAGCCTATGACTTCTGGTAACTTAATCTCTGCCTACATACAACATTACTAATAATGTTTTAAGGTTTACAGTTTGAATTTAAAGGGATATTGAAAAATCTAGTCTCCTAATCATTAGCAAATAAACAAAAAGACCTCCAGGAATAGTGGTCAGCAAATAGAAAGGAAAGAAACATTTTTCTATCATTTTGTTTTGTCTCACATTTTGCAATTTTTTATAACTGCAAAGGGAAATAATTTTCCTTCACTATTTACACTTCATACCCACTAACGTTAATGAAAATGATATTTGGGAAACAAATCCCCCACAGTGCCTGGCTGGAAACATGTGGAAATGATGATGGTAAGAAAATGTCTTTGGGGTAGTTTCACAGTTGAGTAACAAGTTTGCACTAGCAAATTCTAATTATGCAACTAGTTTCCTTATCACTCTCCAGGCAATACAAACCTGTTTCAAGTTCATAGGGGTCAAGTGATGAACTAGTTAGCCTTTTAGTGATGAACTAGTTAGGCTGGGTACTTTAGTTATTGTTTTTTCCATTATAACACTTTATTGAGTTGCCAGTCATGAAATGCATTTGCTTTTGAATCAAAAGCAATTGATTTTCTCCATAATAAAAGCATTTCAAATTACATAATTCAGAATCGAGTATTTATTTCAGGGCTGCTGTGACTTGTTCACTAGCTCCAACATGTTACTAAAATGAATATTTTCTCAAGGGATAATTGTGACATCTTGGATACTCACAGGTGCCTAATGGAATTACATTAAATACACATATGCAACATTTATGTTTCATAAGTTGAGATCCAAGTATTGTTAAACAACATCAAATAGTTTTTGTTTAAATTAATTAACACATTTATATTACTCTTTTGTATTGGTGTTTCAGGATTCTTAGTGTATAATCCCAGCAGTGGTATTGCTGGGTGAAAAGGCAGTCCATTTTTAGTTTTCTGAGGAAATTCCATACTCTTTTCCACAGTGGCTGCACCACTCTGCTTTCACACCAACAATGCACCAGGGTTCCCTTTTCTCTACAACCTCTCCAGCACTTATTGTTTGTCGATTTGTTTATTATAGCCATTCTGACTGGTGTGAAGTGGTATCTCATTGTGGTTTTATACCCTAAGAATCCTGATATACCAATTGAAAAGAACCTATGCACCCTGATGTTTATAGCAGCACAATTTACAATAGCCAAGTACTGAAAGCAACCTAAATGCCCACCAGTAAATGAGTAGATACAAAAACTATAGTACATTTACATAGTGAAATACTACATAGCAGAAAGAAAGGAGTTTCTCCCCTTTGCAACAGCATGGATGGAACTGGTGAGCATTATGCTAAGTGAATAAGCTAGGTGGTGAAAGACAAATACCATATGATATCACCTATAAGTGGAACCTAATCAACAAAACAAACAAGGAAGCAAAATATAACCAGAAACATTGAATTAAAGAACAATCTGACAGTAACCGGAGGAGAAGGGGGAGAGAGATATTGGGGGAAAATAAGGGAAGGTCCGTGAAGAAACATGTATAAAGTACACATGGACAAAGCCAAAGGGGGTAGGCTCCAGGATGGGAGGCGGGGATGGGTGGGGTGGGATGCTGAGGTGGGAAGAAAATGGAAACAACTGCACTTTAAGAAAAATAAAAAATAAGTAAAAACATTTATATCACATAAAAGCCAATGTCTTCTTTTTACCTGAGGATTATTAAGTATATAAAAATTATGTTTGAGCTAAATATTAGAGATATTTTTATTTATAACTGGTTGTAGAGTTCTGAATATGCTGAAAACAATGTAAATATGCAGAAGACATGGCCTAGTCTCTGGGGCTTCTGAAGCTACTTGGATACATAGCCTGTGTCTGGCCAGTGTACCCCACTTCTCAACCTGCTATGGGGCCTAAGGGCCACCATGATTGCTGGGCAGTCTTGGCAAAGTGGCTGTTTTCAGGACATCACAGAACTTCACATGGGAGCAGAATTTGCTTTCATCCTCAACAGTCATGATACAGAACATCTACCCACCTGCAGAGACTGCATTTCTGATTGGTTTTTACTTTGTTTTTCCTCAAATTTTGAAATCAAATTTTCCATCCAGGTGTCTTCTAAGGTAAAATTTTTTTTAAGGCAGGAAGACAGATATGGTGTAGGACATTTTCAGTGCTTCAAGAAGCCAACCACCCAGAAACATCAATGGGAGCAGAAAAAAAGTTCCAAGAAAATATGCCCTCTCCAGTCCAAGGGTCAAAAAAGGGGGTTGCTTAGCAAAACAGTAAAATTTTAGACAATAAGCACCAAATCCAAACAAACATCACAAACTATGCCCCCACATCTGACTCCCACCCTGTTCTGTGTGGCAGGGGTCCACAGGGTGGTGTCAGTCAGGGTGAAGTGGAGGCAGGACTCTCCTCCCTGCCTGGTAGCCAGCCCCACAGAGTCAGGGTAGGCCAGGGGGTGATGGAGGCCAAAGGAGAACCTGTACTTCCACCCCACCAATTGTAGGGATGTTGTATCCCACTGCCCAGAGGCTCAGTGTCACGAGAGGCCATCATACCACAGATGGCACATCACACATTTGGCCCAGAAATGGGCAAAAGGAGCTATGGTTCAGAGAGCACTTTCCTCAGTGGGCTTTGTGCCTTTGCTAGCCCCTCCCCCATCCATCCTCACTTCCTGCCATCAACCTCTCTCCTCATTAGATCTCAGATATTCTTCACATGCAGGCCCACACCCACTCCAGCACCCTCTTGCCTCTATGCTTTTGTGCATGTTGCTCTTTCTGCCTAGAATACCCTCTGCCAACACTCTCATTATTAACTCCTTATATCCACAACCATCACCAGGCCCCCAGGTCCACCTCCAAACATGCTTTTGCCCAGATAATTCTTCCCTCCCTGTGCTGAGATACCAATACCGTCTCTCCCATGAACCTCTCCTTGTCCCAGTAGACTGAGCTGGGGACATTCTGAACTCTCCCATAGTAGTTGGCATCATCTTTTTACAATGTATAACATATAGTGTTAAAATTATTGTTTTATTCTCTTGTCTCTAACTAAAGGATAAACCCCTTAAGGATAGAGAGCTTATGGTTTAGCATTAAATCCACACTAATTGTTGAAAATTGTTCTGAAATAAAAATGTTATTAACAAATTCCAGACCAGTATTTGCTTCTCAGCTTCATTATTTTCCACAGAAAACACTTCTAACTTCATGAGTGGCACAGGTTGGAAAGTAGGATTTGCTTTGTGGGAAATCACTTTAAATTTCCCTGATGCTAAAGAACATTCTCAATGATCTGTTTCTGGAAAACACACTCACCAAGACGCTAGAATATGATTTGTTTTGTGACAGGAAGATTCTCTTTGTTTGCTTTTGCTTTATTTGTTACCAATTATCTTCTCTTACCCTCACTTTCATGGAGTCCTTAAAACACCCCTGGCCAGTGTGCTTAGTTCATTAGCGCATCATCCAGTAAACCAAAGAGTTGTGGAGAGTCACAGATCCATTCCCAGACCAGTGTGTTCAGGAGGCAGCCAGTCAATGTTTCTCTCTCACATCAATGTTTCTCTCCTTTCTCTCCCTCAATTGTCCTCTCTCTAAAATCATTGGGTATGCCCTCAGGTGAGGATAAAAAAATACTCTTTTCATCTTCCATGAAAACATTTTGCCCAGGAGATTTCTTGATTTTATGTCATGGCTGATTGAAAGAAGACATCCTGAGTCACTGAGGCTGTGCTTAGCTTTAATAATCACAAAGCTCCTCAAAAACACCAATTGTCTCATCATCACCCAAAGAGCTCACCTTCATGTTTAGATTCACATTGTTGTGGCAGGAATGCAGGAGTCAGGTCCCTCAATCAGCACCTCCAGCTAACAAGTCATGATCCATGAATGGGAATTGACAACAGCCATCTAATAATCACGCAGCAATAGGTTGCATGGAATTTGCTACCACAATGGGTATGGGGATGGTTCCCCAGCCAATGATAACAGATCAGTATTAGATGTAGCTTAGGATATGAATCTTGGATTTATCTGACCACTTACACATGCTAACATGAAGAGATGTTTATAACTGCGTTGATCGCTAAATTCTTGACCCAGCTAGCTCCCTACCAGACACTTTCCTTATGATGTTTTTAAATTTTATACCACTGTGAGACAGATATTGCCATTTTACACATTGTAGAACTACTCTTAAACAAGTTCACAAAATTAATCAGCAAAATCAGGATTTTAAATAGGTCTTCCTCACTGCAAATCCTGTGCTTTTCCTATTATCCTATTGTTCCTAATAAAGATAATATATTTTCATTGAGTGAATAACAGAATAGCAGTAAAAGAGGTTGATTTTTTAAAATAAACTACCCATACACTCAAAAAAATGGATTGTCATACTGGATAAAGAAAGCAAAGCCCAATCATATAGTGCCCAAAAGAGACATACCTTAGATTCAAAAACTATAAATAGATTGAAAGTAAGGGATTAAAAAATATATAAAATGCAAACAGTAACCATAACAAAGCTGAAGTAGCTATACTAACATTAGACAAGTAGGTTTTAAAATAAGAAATATTAAAGAGACAAAGAAAAATATTTTATAATAATGAAAGTATCAATACACCAGGAATATATAATAATCATAATAATTCTATATGTATACACATTTAAGAATGGATTATCTAAATATATGAAGCAAAAACTGACAAAATTGTATCCTTTATGATCAATTGATTTGCAACAAAGGCATCAAGGCAATTAAACAGGAAAAGGAAGCTCTGGCTGGTGTGGCTATGGATTAAGCACTGGCCTACAAACCACAGGATCACTGGTTCAATTCCCAGTCAGGGCAAATGCAGGCTAAGGTCAGGTCCCTGGTGGGGGACATATAAGGGGCAACCACACATTGATGTTTCTCTCCCTCTCTTTCTCCCTCCCTTCCTCTCTGTCCAAAAATAAAATAAAATCTTTTTAAAAATAGAAAAAGGAAAGTATTTTTCTTTAATGCTAGGAGATTTTGATATCCATACATGAATGAATAAACTTAGTCCTTTAACTCACACTGTACACAAAAATTAACTTGAGTGCCCATCAATAGATGAATAGATAAAAAAGATGTAGTACATATATACAACAGACTATTATTCAGCCATTAAAAGAATAAAATCTTATCATTTATGGCAATGTGGATGGACCTCAAGGACAGTATGCTGAGGGGAAAAAATCAGACAGAAAAAGGCATATAGAGTATAATCGCACATACATGTGGAATCTAAACAAAAAACAAAAAAACAAATGCTCATAGAGTAAAACAGAATGGTGGTGATTGCCAGAGGGGAGATTGGGATGAGAGGTGGAAAAAATGGGTAAGTGGGGTCAAAAGACACAAACTTCCATTTATGAAATAAATAAGTTCTGGGATCTAATGTATAACATGGCAACTGTGGTTAAAAATATTGCACTGCATATTTGCAAGTTGCTAAGAGAGTAGATCTTAACAGTTTCCATCCCAAGAAAAAGAATCGGTAGCTATGTGAGTTGATGGATGTTAACTAGCCTTATTTATGGAGGTGGTGATTTTGCAATATACACAAATATCAAATCATTATGTTGTACACCTGAAATGAATATAATGCTAATTGTCAGTTACATCTTAATAAAAAATTAACTCAAAAGGGTTATAGCCCTAAATATAAGAACTAGAGTTTAAGAACTAAAAGATAATTTTGGGGGAAATTTTTATGACGTTGGGTTAAGCAAATATCCCTCAGATACAACCTGAAATACAAGCCATAAAATTTTTTACAATTTATAAACCTCATTAAAACTTAATATTTTTGTACTTCAAAAGATATCATTAACAAAATAAAAAGGCAAGCTTCAGACTGGAATGAAATATTTGCACATCATATATCTAGTGACAGACATATACAGTATAAAAAGAAAAGTCAACACTTAACAAAAAGACAAATCCAACTCACAAAAAGACAAAGGCTAAACAGACATTTCACCTAAGCAGACACATGGTTGACTAACAAGAATATGAAAGATATACAATCATTACTCATAAAGGAAATGCAAATCATAAAACCACAATGAGGTTTTTCTGCTTAATTGTTTCACCTTTTTCACCCAACACCCACCCCCACCATTATAGTGATTACCAGAGGAAAAGGGGGAGTGGTAGAAGAGGATGGGGCTGAGAAATGGGTATGGAAGGAGACTTGACTTTGGGTGGTGAACACACAATAAAATATACAGATTGGTGTATTACAGAATTGTACACCTGAAACTATATGATTTTATTAACCAATGTCACCCCAATAAATTCAATAAAAAAAAAGCACAGAGGAATGAACCTTCTTTTGGCTTACCTTATATCTGCTTTTTATACAAAAAAGAAAATGATACTTGTACAAAATTTGCTTATATAACTAATGGTGGTACTGTTCTTCATTTGAAAATTTCTATGTGGGCTATATGGGGTCATTCAGGGTTTGGGGAAAACTGCCTGTGAAGAAGGAATTTCTTATTCCAAATTTCAAGACAAAGCAAGCTTTTGCAGAGGGTACTATCAATGGCTTTCTTTTCTAGGTCATGAGTAGGTCTGCTTCTTTCCATAATTATTTAATGCAACCAGTTTTATGTGGGGTTTATGGTCTTTAATTTATATATGAGGGGATACCCAAAAGGGCAGAATTTATTTATTAAAAATTGTGTATTTATTCTGACATGTTTAAACTTCAGTTACCTTCAAAGTACTCTCCACTTGATGCAATACACCTATCAAGACTATTTTACTACTACTCAAAACAGTTTTTGAACTCGTTAATTTTGATGCCTTTTAGTGCTTCTGCTGTTTTTTATTTCACCTATTCCACATTGGCAAAATGTTTCACTTGGAGCCCTGGTTGGTGTGGCTCAGTGGATTGAGCACCAGCCTATGAACCAAAGGGTTACCAGTTTGATTCCCAGCCAAGGCACATGCTTGTGTTGTGGGCCAGGTCCCCAGTAGGGGTATGCAAGAGGCAACCACACACTGATATTTATCTCCCTTTCTTTCTCCCTCCCTTCCTCTCTAAAAATAAATAAATAAAATCTTTTTTAAAACAGTTTCACATTCAGTAATTTTTTCATCAAGGGAAACAACAAAGAAAGTTGTTTGGGGCAAGATGAGGTGAACAAGGAAGGTGGGGTACAGGGGTCATGCCAGTGTTGGTCAAAAACTGCTGAACACTCAGCACGATGTGGACAAGTGTGGTCATAAGTTACCCATCATGAAATGGACAACACATTGAAAGAGTCTTCACAAAAAATTCACTGAAGCCAAAAGCAGCCTCTCACAACAATGCCAGCTGGTACACTGATACAGATGGGTTCCTAGAACACTAACCTAGCAGGGTAAGCCTGTACTATAAAGAGCTTGTCCTCCAGAAGATAATTACTCTTTTGGGGCCCCCCACATCTCTATTATGTGTATAAATATGGGCTGGTAAGCAAGAGTATTTTAAAAGAATGCTTTATTTTTGTATTATATTTTAATAGTAAAATTCTGGAATTCAAAAAAAAGAAAAGAAAAAAGGACCACAAAAACACAATGAGATACCACTACACACCAATTAGAGCAGCCATAATCAAGAAGATAGACAATTGCTGGTAAGAATGTGGAAGAACTACCATCTTCACATTGGTAGTGGGGGTAAATGTAAACTATACCGCCACTTTGTAAACAGTTTGGAAGTTTCTTAAAAGTTAAATCTATCCTATAATTTTACAATTCCATTCCTGAGAATCTACCCAAGAGAAATTAGAATATATACCCACAGTGTAAGTGAATGTTCACAGCTGCATTAGTCATAAATATCAATAACTGGAAACAACCCACATGCTCTTTGAGTGGTAGCTGAATGAATAGGTATGCTGTATCTGACCACACAATGGGATGTTACTCAGCAACAAAGAAGGGAATATTGACACATTCTATAGCATGGATAAACCTCAGAGCATTAGAAGCAGATGCAAAAAGACTACACATATTCCACTGATATAAAATACCAAGAAAAATGAAATTTGTAGAGACAGAAACAGATTGTCAGCTGCCTCTGGCTGGTGGAGTGTAAGTAGACCTTTACAGCAAACAGGCTTAAGATAAATTTGGGAGGTAAGAGTAAAGTTCTGAAATTGTATTGTGGTAGTGGTCTTACACTAGATAAATGTATAAAAATTGCTGAATTATGCACTACCAGTGGTTGAACTTTTTGCTATATTTCAATAAAGCCATTAAAAAGTACTAAACAAGGAGGATTGCCCAACATTGGTTGCATATTTGAATCACCTGGGTACTCTTATGATACATTTATGTCTGAGGCTCACTGTCCAATATTATGATTCAATATTCTTGGGATCTGGGCATCAGAAAAATTTTTAAAGCTTTCCAGGTGATTCAAATATGCATTCATGTTTGAGAACCAATGCTGTGAAGGTTTGTTCTTTCTTGAAGCCCTTGACACATGGTGTAATGACCCCACCATTCCAATTCTTTGTTAATATATTCAACAATTTACTGAATATTCATTGTATGCCAGGCATGGTGTTCCACACTGAGGAGCAAAAAATAAGGAAAACCTCATCTCTGTCTCCACAGATTAATGGACCATAAACAGGGACAATCCAGTAAGTATAGCACTGTAATGTTTCATAACAAAGTACAAGGTTAGTGAAAGTACAGATAAGGACTTCTGGCTAAGATGGAGGCACACATAGACACATTGTGCCTCCTTGCACAACCAAAAGAAGGACAACAACAAATTTTAAAACTAAAAACAACCAGAACTGAGAGGAAATTGAACTGTGTGGAAGTCTGATAACCAAGGAGTTAAAGAAACATTCATCCAGACTGGTAGAAGGGGCAGAGACTTGCAACTGGGTGGAGAGGACTCGTGGCAAGACGGCAGCTGGTGGACTAGGACAGCAAGGCAGTGGCTAGTGGACTCAGTGAGGTGGTGGCTGGAGGAGTGGGAAGTCCCATATTTGCATGAGGATAAACTGGGAGGAACAACTGGGGAGTGAGATAGACTGCACAACCCAGGGATCCAGAGTGGGGAAATAGAGCCTCAAAGCCTCCAACTGAAAAAAATGTGTGGGGGTTGAGGCAGCAGGAGAAACTCCCAGCCTCACAGGAGAGTTCACTGGAGAGACCCATGGAGTCCCAGAACATACACCCCCCTACCCCCCACTGGGAATCAGCACCAGAAAGGCCCAATTTGCTTGTGGGTAGTAGGGGGAAGTGACTGAAAATCAGCTGAGAGCAAAGCAAGTTGCATTGTTCCCTTTCAGACCCCTCCCCCACATACAGCATCACAACACAGCCACATGGGGTGCTCCACCCTGGTGAACACCTAAGACTCTGCCCCTTATATGTAATGGGTGTGCAGAGACAAGAAAAAAATGGCCCAAATGAAAGAACAGTTCAAAGCTCCAGAAAAAATACAACTATGTGACAAAGAGATAGCTAACCTATCAGATGCACAGTTCAAAACACTGGTTATCAAGATGCTCCAGGAACTCACTGGGTACTTCAAGAGCATTAAAAAGACCCAGGCAGCAATGAAGGTTGCAATATGTGAAATAAAGAAAAACTTACAGGGAATCAACAGTGACAGGAAGGAAACTAGGACTCAAATCAATGGTTTGGAGCAGAAGGAAGAAGGAAACATACAAGCAGAACAGAATGAAGCAACAAAAATTCAAAAAAAATGAGAGACTTAGGCACCTCCAGGACAACTTTAAATGTTCCAACATCCGAATCATAGGGGTGCCAGAAGGTGAAGAGGAAAAGCAAGAAATTGAAGATTTAATTTCTGTAAGAGTTTCCGTAAGACTATTACCTGATTTCTCAAAACAAACCTTGAAGGCAAGAAGGGGCTGGAAAGAAGTATTCAAAGTCATGAAAGGCAAGGATCTACATCCAAGATTACTCTATCCAGCAAAGCTATCATTCATAATAGAAGGGCAGATAAAGTGCTTCCCAGTTAAAGGAGTTCATCATGACCCAGCCCTTATTATATGAAATGTTAAAGGGACTTATCTAAGAAAAGAAGATCAAAAATATGAACAGTAAAATGACAACAAACTCACAGCTATTAACAACCAAACCTGAAAAAAAAAAAAAACACGAAAGTACAAATAAAAAAGAGTGGCCAATTCTTAATATCAAAAGAAAAGGTTAAGAGTAGCTTAAAGGAGTGATTCTTAATCCTGAGTGATTAGAAGGAGAGGAAATGATGGCAAAAATATACAAAGCGAAGCATATTGGAGGAGAAGCAAGTATTTCAGAGCAGCTCAAAAACTGGGAAACAAAAAAGACAATTGAGAGAACCTATGACAAAGAGCAAAATGAAACTGCAGAGGGTCTCAGATAGCTTGTAATGGGGAGCCACTGGAGGTGACATGGTCACATGTGTCCTTGAGCAAAAGCACCTGGCAGAATTGTGAATAAGGAATTGGAGGATGTTCCCTGAAGGCCAACATGGAACAACAAGAACCTAATTCACACACACACAGACACAGACACACACACACACACACACACACCTTTTTTAAAAAACAGAAAAACTGTATAAAAGATATAAAACCATACTTTTCAGACGCTGGCGATCAGGCAACAGTACACAGAATCTCAAGACAGGAGACAGTGAGGTGAACTCAGCTATTGTTGTGGTGACTGCCTGAAAATGTCCCAGTTCATGGAGCAAGTAAAAGGAATCCAGATGGAGGATAGCAGGCATCTGAGTGGAGGGGACAATGCCAGAAGTCTGAGGAGAAACAAGGTGGCTCTAATTTTGAGGCCACAGCCCTGGAGAGGAGCAAGTTCTCCAGAGAGAAGACTAGAAACCCACAGAGGGTTCTTCTAAACTTTTGAACTCAGTGCTGACAAGTCCATACCAACAAAAGGGCCAGGTAAGGCCGAAATAGTGCTTGTTCTCAGAAAGCAGCCCAGAAAAACCTTGCCATTCATGAGGTAGCATCCACAAGAGGGTCATATCTTAGTGCTGGGGAAGATGCAGCCTCACACCAAACACTAACCTGGCCTCCACTACAAGTCTTTACAACAGGATCCCAACAGAGCAAAGAGCTTTCATGATCTTAGCTGTGTCTCACAACAGTGGTTAAGGATGCGTATAGAAATACAGAAATATGCAACACTTGACAAGGTAAAATGAATAATGTCTGGAATCCAATAAAAATTACCAGACATGCAAAAAAAATGCAAACATTATCCATACTGTGGACATAAATCAATTGGTCAAACCAGAAACTGACAGACACTAGAATTGGAAGATGAAGACACTGAGACATTTATAACTCTATATAACTAAAAAATTAAGTAGAGACATTGAAAATATAAAACACTCCCACTGAACTACTAGAGATGAAAACTACTACATATGAGATAAAACATACACAGATAACAGTGGATTAGGGATTTCAGGAGAAAAGATTAGCAAACTTGCATGCATAGCAATACACTGTAAAAAATGAAACAGAAAGAAAAAGTCATTTTAAAAGTAAACAGAATATCAGTAACCAGGGGACAAGTTAAAGTAACCTAATGTATATGTAATTGGGTTTCCAAAAGGATGGGGGCGGTGAAGAAAAAATGATCAAAAATTTTTTGGATGGCAGAAATGTAAGTGGAAGATACACTAACCTCCTCCCAGGACCAATCTGGAAATAAACTAAATTGTAGAAAAAGCATCCTGAATAACCCACTGAATACTAGCTGGAGAGAAATCTTATAACCAAGAACAGACAGAAGAAACCACTTAACTACAACAAGACTGGTAGGGGGTGTGGAGGAGGCATGTGCTGAAGCTCTGGAGGGATATTTCAGTGGCCAGGGGGTTCCCTGTGTGAAGTATGGGGTCTAAATCCCAAGCTGGGCTCCCCAGCATACACCATGAAAGCCAGAAAGGAACCTAGATAACATCCAGCTGTGAAAAGCAGCAGGGGTTCTACTGGCCAGGGAGAGATGGCTGGAGATGCAGAGAGCCTCTTAAAGGGCCAACACAAAAATTTTTGTCTGCAGCCACTTACCCTGGGCTCTGGCAGAGAGAGGGTAGAGTGGACTAGAGATGCTTGAAGAGAGTCTGGGGATAGTGGCCCTGGGAAGAAAACTGATAGAACAGCCACCAGGATCCCTAAACTGAGTCATATTCCATACTACAGAAGCCATCTTTCTCAGGAGAACACTCCTCTGTAAGAGACTTCAGCTTGAGGAGAAGTAATAGCCCCACCCATAGGATTACCCCACCTCACTCGTGGTGCTTAAACTGATTACAGCTTGATTAATTTAACAGCTGATTAGTTTAACAGCTGATGCAGAAAATACAAAGAAACAGCCAAAACAGGAGGAGAAAGAAACAGAAACAGACCCCAAATGAAAGAACAAGAGAATTCTCCAGAAGAAGAACAAGATGAAATAGGGGCAAACAAGTTATCAGAGAGTTTAGAATAATGGTTGTAAGGATAGTCAACAGCATGAAAAAAGACAGAAAACTTAAAAAAGACCAGTCAGAGATAAAGAATGCAATATCTGAAATAAATAATACCCTGGAAGAAATAAACAGTAGGTTAGATACAGCAGAGGACTGTATCAGTGATTTGGATGACAAGGTAGAAAAAACTATCTAATCAGAGCAACAAAAAGAAAAAAGAATTTTTTAAAAAAGAGGAGAGCTTACGAAATATTTTAGACAACATGAAGCATAATAACAACTGCACCATGGGAATACTTAAAGGAGAAGAAAGCAGGCAAGGGATGGAGAACCTATTTGAGGAAATAATGACCAAAAACTTCCATGATGTAAAGAAGGAAAAAGATACACAAATCCAGGAAGCTCAGATATTCCAAACAAGTTGGACCTGAAGAGGCATACATCAAGACAAATAATAATTAAAATGACAAAGCTTAAAGACAAGGAAAAAATCCTTGTCTTTAAAATCTATCATTTAAAATTGAAGGAGAAATAAGGAGCTTCCCAGATAAGAAAAAGCTGAAGGACTTTGTTAACACCAAACCAGTACTGCAAGAAATGTTAAAGGACTTTCTAGAAGAAGAAAGAAAGAAGAAAGAAGGAAGAAGGAGAAGAAAGAAGAAGGAGGAGGAGGAGGAGGAGGAGGAGAAGAAACAACAGTGGAAAACAGCCTAACAATAAAACGGCACTACATACATATCTATCAAAAATCACCTTACATATAAATGGTTTCAATGTTCTAACCGAAAGACATAGGGTCTGAATGAATATGAAAACAAGTCCCATATATATGCTGTCTCCAAGAGGCACATTTCAGATCCAAAGATACACACAGACTAAAAGTAAAGGGATAAATAAAGATATTTCATGTAAATGGCAAAGGAGAAAAGCTGGGGTAGCAGTACTTATATCTGACAAAATAGACTTTAAAACCAAGGCTATAGCAAGAGACAAAGAAGGACACTACATAATGATAAAGGAAACAATCCAACAAGGAGATACAACCCTAGTAACATTTATGCAACTAACATAGGGGAACCTATATATGTAAAGCAAATCTTAATGGACATAAAAGGAAAGATTGACAGAAATACAATCATTGTTGGGGATTTTAACACCCAATTAACTTCAATGGGTAGATCTTCCAGTCAGAAAATCAAAAAGGAGACAGTGGCCTTAAATGACACACTAGATCACATGAATTTGTTATGTTCAGAGCATACTTCTCAAGTGCACATGGAACATTTTCTAGGATAGACAACATGTTAGGACATGAATCAAGTCTTAATAAATTTAAGAAGATTGAAATCCTATCAAGCATCTTCTCTGACCACAATGTTATGTAACAAGAAATCAATCACAAGAAGAACACTGAAAAGCATGCAAAGACATGGAAGCTGAAGAATATGTTATTAAACAATGAATAGGTCAACAACGAGATCAGGAAAGAAATTAAAAGATATGTTGAAACAAATGAAAGAGGACACAACATTCCAAAATCTGTGGGGCACTAGGAAAGCAATCCTAAAATGGAAATTTGTAGCATTACAGACCTATCTGGAAAAAAAATAAGAAAAAGCTCAAATAAACAATCTCACTTTATACTTAAAGGAACTTGAAAAAGAACAACAAACAAAGCCCAAAGTGAGCAGAAAGAAGGAAATAAAGATAAGAGCAAAAATAAACATAATATAATCTAAAAAATCAATGCAAAAGATCAATGAATCCCAGAACTAGTTCTCTGAAAAAATAAACAGGATTGACAATTTTTTTTTTAGGATTGACAAATTTTTAACCAGACTCATCAAAAAAAAAAGAGAGAGAGAAAGGAACCAAATAAATAAAATCATAAGTGAAAGAGGAGAAGTAACAACTGACACCAAAGAAATACAAAGGATTATAAGAAAATATTATGAACAATTATATGCCAACACACTGGACAATCAGGATGAAATGAATAAATACTAGAAATATACAATCTTCCAAAACTAAATCTGGAAGAATCAGAGAATGTTAATAAACTGATTACACCTACTGAAATTGAAACAATATTCAAAAAACTCCCAACAAACAAAAGCCCTGTACCAGATGGCTTCACAGGTAAATTTTACCAAACATCAAGAGAACTAACACCTCTCCTTCTCAAATTATTTCATAATATTCAAGAGGAAAGGCTCCCAAACTCATTTTACAAGCCAACATTATCTTAATTCAAAAAACAGATAAAAACACTACAAAGAAAGAAAATTATAGGCCAATATCCCTGATTAACACAGACACTAAAATCCTCAACAAAATATTAGCAAACTGAATACAGCAATGCATTAAAAAGACCATACACCATGATCAAATGGGATTTATTCCAGGAATGCAAAATTGGTTCAACATTTGCAAATCAATAAATGTGATTTGCCGCAGAAACAAAATGAAGGATAAAAACCACATGATCATATGAATAGGTGCAGGGAAAAATCACTTGATAAAATCCAGCACCATTTATGATAACAACTCTAAACAAAGTAGGAATAGAGGGAACATATCTAAACATAATAAAGGCCATATATGACAAACACACTGCCAGCATCATACTCAGTGGGCAAAAATTACAAGCACTGCCCTTAAGATCCAGAACAAGACAGAAATGTCTGCTTTCATCTCTCTTATTCAACAGAGTACTGGAAATCCTAGCCACAACAATCAAACAAGAAGAAATAAAAGGCATCCAAGTTAGAAAGCAAGAAGTAAAAGTGTCATTATTTGCAGATGACATGATACTGTACACATAGAGCCCTATAGATTCCATCAAGAAACTACTATAACTAATAAATAATTCAGCAAAGTAGTAGAATACAAAGTTAATATCCAGAAATCAGTTGCATTTTTATATGCCAATAATGAACTAACAGGAAAATTAAGAAAACAATCCAATTCACAATTGCTTTAAAATGAATAAAATACCTAGGAATAAACCTAACCAAAGACATAAAAGTCCTACACAAAGAAAATTCTAAGACACTGAAGAAAGAAATTGAAGAAGATACAAATAAAGGGAAGCATATACTGTGTTCAGTGATAGTTAGAATTAACATCATTGAAATATCCTTACCACCCAAAGCAATCTATAGATTCAATGAAATTCCTATCAAAACTCCAATGATGTATTTCACAGAACTAGAACAAATATTTCAAAATTGTATATGGAACAACAAACTGTCCCACATTCCAACAGCAATCCTGAGAAAGAAGAACAAAGTTGGAGGAGCCATGCTACCTAATATCAAACTATACTATAAAACCGTATTAATCAAAACAGCATGGTACTGGCATAAAAACAGGCATATGTCAATGGAACAGAGTAGAGAGCCCAGAAATAAGCCCACACCTTTATAGTTAATTAATATTTGACAGAGGAAGCAAGCACATTCAACTGGCTAAAGATAGTTTATTCAATAAATGGTGTTGGGAAAACTGGACAGATAGGTGCAGAAAAATGAAACTAGACAACCCTTACACCACACACAATAATAAATTCAAAATGGATCAAACACTTAAATATTAGCCCCCAAACCATAAAAATCCTAGAAGAAAAGATGAGCAGCAAAATCTCAGACATTGCTTGTAGTAATATTTTATGTGATGTATCTCCCCAAAGAAAACAAAAGAAAAAATAAACAAATGGGACTACATTAAAGTAAAAAGTTTTTGCACAGCAAAGGAAATCATCAACAAAATAAAAACAGAACCCACAGAATGAGAGAACACATTTGTGGATACATCTGATATCCAAAATTTAAAAAGTACTTACAAAACTGGATGTAAAAAAAAACGATTAAAAAATGGACAAAGGACCTGAATAAACACTTCTCCAAAAGGACATACAGATGGCCAATAGACATGAAAAGGTGCTCAACATCACTAATCATCAGAGAAATGTAAATTAAAAACACAATGAGATACCATTTCACACTGTCAGAATGGCTATCCTCAATAAATCAACAAAGGGAAAAAAGAACAAATTGATAGTAACCAGAAAGGAGGGGAAAGGAGATAACGGGAAAAATGGGGAAAGGACAAGCCAAGGAACATGATTAGAGGACTCTTGGGCATAGACAAAGGGTGGGGATTGACTATGGGAATGTGGTCATAGGGGTGAGCGAAAGGGGGAAAAGCAGTAGAACTGTAACTGAACAATTAAAAAAAGAATTTAAAAAAGGAAATATCTGCCAAAATTCAAAAAAGATTAAAGAATAAAAATATTTATTTATACACTTAAAAATAAATAAATCAATAAACAATAAGTGTTATCAAAGATATGGAGAAAGAGGAACACTTTCACACTGTTGGTGGAAATGCAGACTGTTGCAGCCACTGTGGAAAGCAGTATGGAGATACCTCAAAAAATAAAAAAGGGATCTGCCTTTTGCCCCAGTGATCCCACTTCTGGGAATATATCAAAGGAACACAAAACACTAATTCAGAAGAACATAAGCACCCCAGTGTTCATTGCAGCATTGTTTACAATCACCAAATTATGGAAGCGGCCCAAGTATCCATCAATAGATGAGTGGATAAAACTATGGTACATTTACACAACAGAATACAACCATAAAAAAGAAGAAAACTTTACAATTTGTGACAGTATGGATGGACCTGGAAAACGTTATGCTAAGTGAAATAAGTCAGTCAGAGAAAGACAAATACCATATGATTTCACTCATACGTGGCATCTAATGAACAAACTGAACGAACAAAGAAAATGGGGACAGACCCATAGATGGAGAACAGGATGACAGGTAGTATGGTGGTGGGGGTTAGGGGATGGAGGGATTGAGCAAAAAGGAAAAAGGACTCATGGACATGGACAACAGTGTGGTGACTGCTGGGAGCGGTGGGTGTAAGGGGACTAAAAGGTAATGTAAAAAAAGTAGAATATAGATTAAATTAAAAAATAAAGTTAAAAAAGACAAGTGAGAATATAGTGGAGCCAAACAAAAACATAACCTATAAAAGAATATATTGATAAAATAGACGTCATCAAAAGTTCTGATCTTCAAAAGATAGTGTTAAGAAAATAAAAGCACAAGTAACAAACTGAGGGAATATTTGCATATCTGTGGCTTGAAGCACTGAATACCTATTAACAAAAATGTGAATAAAGAGCACACTGGGTGAGGTATGGTATGCATTGGTATAATGAGTTCAATTTAGGTGTGAATTTGGTGAATTTCATAACCCAGAGTATTTGCAGCCACTCTCCCACATCCACTTGCTTTAATAAGTTTTTACGCTTACATTGAATGATTGTGCCTTTTCCCCTAAACTTTTCTCCTTACCCTCTCCTGTTCATACTCTCTACCATCAGAAGTTAGAAGGGCAGAACCCAATTTTTAAAAGATAAGATCTGCACTGAAGGTTCAGATCTATAATTAAAACTCATTTTTTAAAATATTTATTGATCATTTACTATGTGCCCAGCACTTATGGAGCAATGAAGGAAATGATAGACTTGGTCCTTGTCCTCATAAAACTTAGAATCTGGTGAGAAGAGATGTTACGTTAGAGTGAAGAGTATCATGATGAGGATTGTGCAGGGTGCTGACCAGGAACACCGCAGGCATCATTTAGGAAAATGCTCCCTGGAAAAGTGATGCTTAATTCTATTCCCATGTGATGGTTAGGGGTCAGCCCAGCTAAGAGAGGGCTTGGAGAAGCTCCTGTGAGATGGAGCAGGTGTGCAAATTCCTGGAGAAAAAGGGGTCAGTACAGACAGAGCACAAAATACAATAGGGCCACCTGCTGGAGGGGGCTCAGAGAGAAGTCAGACCCCAGATTTTGTGTCTTTGATCCTTGAACTGTAGTACTTATTTCATTGATTAACTAGCTATGCATATCGATTTCCAATTACATTTTTAAGGTTAATTTTTTAATTCATTACATGTATTGATGAGAAATTTCCACCCTGTGTATTTTTAAATTTTGTAAATGTCTGCTGGGGGAAAAAGTACAATTATAAATTCAAAGACATTAACATATAATGACTTTTTTCTTGTCAGGTATTATGTACAATTAAAATCAAGATGTGATAAATTTCCTGCCATTTATTAGTCAAATTAATTCCTGAATATAGTCTCTGTTATCTGGGCCTTTAAAACCATTTTATAAATTAACTGCATAATTCAGTTGAGAGGCCAGACAGAAAAGACAGAGAAGCTCAAGCTACTAGGAGTTACTATACAGACAGAAGCCTTATCTCCTGGGAGAGACCCAGAGCATAGTGAGAGCTATGGTGGGCAACATGGAGGAAAACATGGAGGGAAGAAAAGGCAATTCCCAAAGAAGAGAATGACATGAGCAAATACATACTCAAATATATAGGTGGCTCAGATATGGAGTTAGGTACTGTAGGAATGGAGATAAGGATGGAAATACATCATGCAGGTCTTTAGATTCCAGGATGAGAGATTTAGATTCTATTCCTCATGTAAATGGGTACTCACTGAAATTTTTTGAAGGTAATTGTTTCCATCAGAGTTAAAATGCCATTAATTTAAGATATGTATTTGCAGACCACAAGTTGTAAAATGACTCAACTCAGTATCAAAGACAGTAACATGAGAAAAAATAGAGTTCAGAATTTTGGAAGCTGTTATCAATTGCAGAAGTCTAATGACTTTAGCTATCTATCCTAAAAGAAGTTAATTTTTACATCTTTTTCTTTCCATAGATTAGAGAATTCTATGTCTTTAAAAAAGTGAAAATATGGTTAACATAAATGAAAATATTTGGAAGGACTTCCAGCCAAGATGGAGGCATAGGTAGACACACTGTGCTTCCTCGCACAACCAAGATAGGGACAACATCAATTTAGAAACAGAATAACAACCAGAACTGACAGAAAATTGAACTGTATGGAAGTCAGACACCCAAGGAGTTAAAATAGACACATTCATCCAGACTGGTAGGAGGGGTGGAGTCAAGCAACTGGCCAGAGATGGGTCAAGCGGCACAAAGAGCATTGGGACCTGGCGCATAAGACTGCAGCAGGCGGACCCTGGGAGCACAAGCAGCGGCTGGTGAACACCAGCGGAGGGGTGGCAAGCGGCAAACCCAGCAAGGTGCCAATTGTGAAGCAAGGCAATGTGTGCAACCCAGGATCCCAGCACTAGGAAATAGAGCCTTGGGGCACTCATTGAAAACACCTGTGGGGGGTTGCGACACAGGGAGAGACTCCCAACCTCACAGCAGTGGTCGTTGGAAAGACCCATGGGGTGCACAAGCCCACCCACATGGGAATCAGCACCAGAAAGGTCCAGTTTGCTTGGGGGAAGCAGTGGAAGGGACTTAAGTCCCAGGGAGAGAGGAGCAAGTGCCATTGTTCCCTCTTGGACCCCATCCACACACATCATCACAACCCAATGACTGGGTTGCGCCACCTTGGAGAACACGTAAGGCTCCACCCTTCCTATATAGCAGGCGCAACCAGACCAAAAAAAAGAGGAGATGTCTCAAACAGAAGAACAAATGAAAGCCCCAGAACCCATCCTTTCAAGCGACCAAGAGATAGCCAACCTATCAGATGCACAGTTCAAAGCACTGGTGATCAGGATACTCACAGAATTGGTTGATTTTGGTTGCAAATTAGATGAAAAAATGCAGGCTACAATAAATGAAATGAAGAAAAATACACAGGGAACCAATAGTGATAAAAAGAAAGCTGGGTCTCACATCAATGGAGCGGACCAGA
>CM052544.1:61060377-61143940 GCA_028533065.1 Trachops cirrhosus
AGCAAAGCTTACATTTAGAATGAAAGAGCAGATAAAGTGTTTCTCAGATAAGGTCAAGTTAAAGGAGTTCATCATCACCAAGCCCTTATTATATGAAATGTTAAAGAGACATCTAGGAAAAAGAAGATAAAAAATATGTATAGTAAAATGACAGCAAACTCACAATTATTAACAACCACACCTGAAACAAAAACAAGAAGAAACTAAGCAAACCACTAGAACAGGAATGGAACCACAGAAATGGAGATGACATGGAGGGTTAGCAACAGGGCAGTGGGAGGAGGAATGAGGGGGAAAAGGGACAAAGAATAAGTAGCATGGATGGTAGGTAGAAAACAGACAGGGGGAGGGCAAGAATAGTAGGGGAAATGTAGAAGCTAAAGAACTTATGACACATGGACATGAACTAAAGGGGGGAATGTGGGTGGGAGTGGGTGTTCAGGGTGGAGGGGAATGAAGGGGGGATAATAGGACAACTATAATAGCATAATCAATAAAATATATTTTAAAAAATAAAGTTACAGGGTAATATAAAGACTACAGTCTTTTTTTCTGCAAAAGCAAATAACCACCAGAATAAAAACCCCATACATGTGTAATTTTATGTTTGTATGAGCATGAAGCCTTTGATGCTGATTTCCTCAGCATGGTGAAGGCTTTAGATCTCCCTAATCAAGGGTCTCTCCACATAAACATAAAAAGAAGTAAAAAGAGTGCTTGCTACTTGCACAAATCTCCCTGCATTGGAGTCTGCATTTAGGTCTGGTGAGACCTAAACATTGCAACATGGTAATTCTGAAGTCATTGTGGTTTCAGAGACTTGAAATGGAAAAGTGATTGCTTTTTCATATATATATATGAAAAATATATACATATATATTTCTGATTTTTAAAAAGATCATATAATATTTTTGGAACTTAATATGAAACTCTAAAAAAATTGTGGTGGAACTATTTAGGAAATTTTATCACTATGTGCAAGCTGGGGTTGGGGAGCAGGAAGAAAATTAGTTGTAATTACCAAAAAGACTAGAAATTTTATTTCCCTTTCCATCAGTTTGTTCACGTTCCTTTTTCTCCTGCCTCTGGCCTGTTTGTCTCCATTGTATCCAAGTCTAGACATTGTTCACCACAAGGACTAGAAAGTGTCAGAGTGCTTTTCCAAATCATTACCTATTCAATGATTTCTCAGCCTGTCTTCAAGGTTTATCCTCTAGCATTTGCTTCCAAGTCCACATACCACATTTCTCATCTAAAGATCCTGCTGTGAATATAGTGAAAAACAAGGCCTTTTGAAGAATTAGTTTTTCAGGAGTTTCAATGGGCTGGCTGGCACAAGCTATTGGTCTTTCACTCCCATGACTATTTCTCCTTATAACCAACAGTATTCACCATGGAAGGCTGTGCTTGTTCTCTAAGCAAATTTAGATAATTTGCTTAATTCCACATGTTCAGAAAAATTAGGAGGTTTATGCAAACATAGTTACTTGTGTGAAAACTTCTGTTATATCAATATGTCCTGTCATGTGGGCATTTGGCCCGATCCCCATAAATCTAAACTTTTATAAAGCAGACACCAGGTCTTTTACTTCATTTTTTTCAGTGTCTAGCAGAGTGCTTGATATAATAAGTACTAATTAATGTTCACTGGGTGAATGAAAATATAAATAACTCAGCATGTAATAAATGCCTATTTAGTCCAACAATACATTTTATTTACATCTTGTATAAAACAAGAATAAAAGTATAGCTCTGTATAACAACTTCAGAGACTAAATGTGAGCATCAGATAAGGAAGGTAACTGCAGTACAAATAATTTGTGCAGTGAAAGTGTTATGGAAGAGAGAACACTGTTGGGAAGATTGTTGAGATAGACCAGCTTTGAAATGATGGGTCTCTGAAACAGGATACATATAAGAAGTTCCTCAAATCCACTACTGGGAGAGACATAGTCTCAGAAACACAAATTTGAGAGTCCTCATCTTCAATTACGCAAGGATAAAAAACAGAGCTTAGTGAATTCACTTTAATTTACTTTAAATCTGTATTGGCTATATATGGATTATCTCTTGTGCCTCCACTTTGCTTTTGTACCATTGTAATCATAATATACATGTTCAGTGAACTTCAAGTTCTCAAAATATTCAAAACCAAATATTTCTTTAGAAGTATTTATGTAAATAATAAATCACATTAATATATCATTTATTATATTAGAATACAAAATATGTATTTACTTAGGTGGTTTTTTCCAACTCTGATGGTAATTTTCAATTTTTGAAAAATTCCTTAACAAGGATTGCTCAGCACAGAGAGAAGAAGGAGTTCATGTGCTCATCCACTGACAAGGCCTTGTCTGAGTCACTAATCCATGTGGGTCACTAATCCATGAGTTTGGGCCAGATGCTTAATTTCTCTTCGCTTTACTCTTTCCAAAATCAAGGAAGTAAGCTGTAGTATCTCCCACATCACTTCCTTCTCTAACATTTTAAGATTTTATCATCTAATCCTATTCTTTCCAATTATAATTCCACTTCAAGCAGAAAAATAACATAATCCTCTACCTCAGGTTAGCACAGCTTGTTCATATAAACCAGTTTAAGGAAAATTTATGTGATGGCCTCACAAGCACAAATTAGAGTGGGTTACTGATATAAATAACTTCATTGTGTTCATTAATCAGATCAATCTAAAACTTGCCTTGCTTTCTTCTGACTTTGTTCAAATAAACACTTAAATGTCTTGGGGAGATCACACTTACACGCACACACTTACTATGAGCATTATTTATGTGGTTCCACCCTTTATCAGCTTGCTTCCTCCACCTGATAATCAAAACCTGTGCACGTACATTTTACTGTAATATTCAGGATAGAGATATTTTCTGGAAAAAGCGAATGTGGCGGAATGAGTGCCTGAGCTAGGATCCTCCTCCCCACCCCACCTTCCACCCCCACCCCCACCCCACACCCCACCCCCCCCCCCCCCCCCCCCCCCCCTGCTGCTTCCAGGGAGGGGAGGGCAAAGAAAAGGGTGATGGGCGGGCAATGGGCGGGGCAGGCGGTGGGCGGGAGATAAAGGCTGGAGCCTTCGGCGTGACCAAGGGCGCGGAGCTAAACTAAGCTGCGCTGGGCTGAGCAGCACCTCGGACAGCGCCCGGCCCGGGGCTCCTGCTCGCGCTGACACGCTCATCCTGACACACACTCCGCTGCACAATGGCAGAGTCCCACCTGCAGTCGTCCCTCATCTCAGCCTCACAGTTTTTCGAAATCTGGCTTCACTTCGACGCTGACGGTGACTATGTCCTCTCTTACCTATCTAACACCCCCGCCCCTTTGTCCCCTTCTCTGCCAAGCTCTCATCCCATTCCCCTGCTTCTTTTCTTTACTTCTCCCCCACCCCTCAGCTCCCCAGTCTTACCTCCCGACTGGCTGCTGGCGGGACTGTCAACTTGGGAGTTTATATATTGCTTCTACGTTACCCTAAACCTTAAATTTCTTTCTCTCCAAGTGGAAGGGAGCAGGGATTAGGGAACACTGCTCTCCAAAGGTCTTGTGGCCATACTCAGCATCCCCAACTCTGGGTAATTCAGGTCCCAGCAGGAAAGAACCTCTGTGGTGGCAGAAAGACACCTGTCCTGGACACTGAATGGGAAAGGGACTGGGATGTCTGACAACTGGTGCCTCTGTCTTTGCAGGAAGTGGGTACCTGGAAGGGAAGGAGCTGCAGAACCTGATCCAGGAGTTGCAGCAGGCACGGAAGAAGGCCGGGCTGGTAGGTTCAAGTTGCAAAGGAAAAATATATAGATATTTTACCCTCTCATAAAAAGCCAGGGAGCGTCCAGTGGTTTCCAGGGCATGTAAACATCTATTGACTGAGAAAGGGCCTTTCCAAATTGTGTAGGGGAAAGAGGAGAGACAGACAGACAGAGGGAGATAGGGAGACAACGAGAGAGGGAAACAGAGGGGGAGAGACACAGAGAGATACAGAGACAGAGAGAGAGAGAGAGAGAGAGAGAGAGAGAGAGAGAGAGAGAGAGAGAGAGAGATATTCCCTAAAGAGAAAAACCTTGCAATCTAAAACCAGAGCATTTAAAGTGTGTGTGCTGGATACCTAGCAAGTCAGCACCCCTGGGGCTGTGTCATATTAGGTAATTTTTAACTTCTCTTTAACTGCGTGAGAAGCAAGGGGGTAGAAATACATCTCTGCCCCTTGGTGGTCAGGAAGCAGATCTACAGATTGTGGATCTTTTTCTATTGCTGTTTATTGGTGTTGTGATGTCAATGTGGTTGGAGAGACTGGAAGATGCCTGTCTTGACCTTCCTCACTGAGGGAAAGCTAGACAACTTGCACCATGATAATAAGCAAGAATTTAACAAGAAAGGTGTTCATTTTGTCAAAAGGGAGAAACCCAAAAGTTAGAAATGTAAAATGTAAAGCAATTGTAACAATTCAATATGTTTTTAAAAAGTGATACTTTGATAATAAGCATTTAATGACATTTTGGAAATAACCTATATTTGTAATTTAAGTCAGTTATTTAAACAAATGACAATTCTTGCTAATTCTGAGTGACTTCTTTTGGTCATAAATTAACTTGTTAAGAAAAGATGTTGTCAGCATAAAAATAAAATATACCCAGCTTTTATCATAGATGAGGTGATAGTATAAAGGAAAATAGGTTAAGAATTTTACTAATCTATAGGGATTTATGTAAGACTGTATTTCAAAAGCAGTGATGAAATTGTGCTAGTTAGATGTTAATCCTTGGCTTTTTGGACTATCATTAGAAAGAGATTTTTAAGTATGGAAAATAATAAAATAATAATAATATGAAAATGAACTCTGCATTTCACATACTTGTAACTGTAATCTACTTTTGCCCCATTCTATGGGTGTTTGTATATATGAAAATATATTTATATATATTTATATAACATATATTATAAATATATATTAAATTAATTGAATTAAATATATACTATAAATATATATATTTATACACACACACATTTGGAGGAAAATATAGGTGTGTGTGACCTTTAGGCAATCATCACATTTAGTTATATATAATTATAAAATGTTATATCTATATACACACACACAACTTACTACTAGAGATACATTTTGTTCCATATTTGATACACATCTTTGTCTAACATATTCCAAAGACTCCCAGAGGACTTGAAAATGTAATGCATTACAGAAGTATCAGTTGCTAAAATCATTGACTGAATCAATATTAACCAGACAATGCTCTGGGGATTGTTTTACCCAGATTTAATATTATATAAATCTGAAAGTATAATTGAATGGGATCAAATAAAGTAGAAAATGTTTTATACATTCTTTCTCTTTACACCCTCCCCATCTTACATGTTACCATGTAAATAAATTCATGCAATAATATCATTATAGCTCTATGTATCTTTGACTAATAAAACAAAAACAAGTCTCTTTGTCATTTAAAATATCTGGTTGAAAAACTCATACTTGTTAAAAAATTTCAAAGTGAAATCTTGTAAGTTGTTTCCAGCAGCTAAATGATTATATTTAATTTTTCTAGAAGTAATTTTAATATTGAGATTTATTTTCACCTTAGAAAATCAAATATTTAGACACTACACATTTTTCAGGTTTTTCTTTTCCTCTTCCCATTTTAATATTTGTACTTTTTTGTAAATAATGACTTTATGTTAGGGTTTAAAGATTGTAGACCTTAATTATTTTTTCTACGGCCTAGACTCCAATTTTAGAATATTAGAAACTAATTATTAGATTATAATCCAACAATACCAAATCTGAGCACAGACGCAGTATTATATCAAGTCGCCTAGTAGCTTGATTACTGACCATTTTCTGGATTATGAATATAGTCTTTGGATAGTTAAAGTCTAAATAATGATCTGAAATGAGAGGTTCATGTACCAGAAAAATAGTTCAATGTGCTACTGGCCTCATTGCAATAAACCTATTTTTACATATTTCTTCCTTTTTTACCTTAGAACATAAAGATTGACTTTCTGTACAAGGTTTCTTTGCATTTTTGGCTTTAGGATAACAGATTTTGCTGTATTAATGGAAATGTTGTTTGGCTCATCATATGAATAATGTGAAATTTCAAAAATTTCACTAATATTAACTACAATTAAATATAATATTTATGAAGCATAACAACCCAATGTATCTTCTACCCTTTTATACTACACATTGTATTTAGTCCTTACATTGCATTCACTTTTAAAAGCTTTAATTTATTATTATAATTCTTTTCATTATGTTTTGCACTATTTAAAAATAAACATTGATTTTGACATCGTTATCATCCACAAAGCTCAAAAACTAAATGTCATTTCTGCTAGTTAAGCTAGTGGTAATACAGGATTTTAAGATTTAAGAACAAATGCCTTGCCTTCTGTTTACTTTAATAAATAATAGTTTGCAGTAGAACTTCCAGTCCCACTATTGCCACTTTCACTTTCTTACAATTGTTGCTATAGTAAAATTTAACAAATGCAAGTTGAAAGTGATTGATACTAGAAATGTTTTTTTTAAAGACTGTGTTATAATTAAATTGCTTAATTACTATGTGGTATCTCAGTTCTACACACAATATTTAGTTTGGTTCATAAAGAATTTTGTAAAACTTGCAATAATGATATTCAGCCTCAATATAGCCCTTAAATTGTACTAATCAGTCTGTCTCTGGATCAAATGGCTGGTAAATACCACCTTATTTTAGTTATGACAATAACTGAGACCTTAATTTAGTCTGCAAGGACATAGAACAGGATATTAATAAAGGCTGACCTACTTTAAACAGGCTTCAGTGAATGCAAAAGGGCTGTTTTAAACAAGCTGTACTGGACAGACACCACAAGTCTACATTCAACCTCCTGAATACTAGCCCTTTGTTCAGATCACCACTTCACAGTTCATAGATCTCTAACCTGTCAATATGGGGAGATATTGTATATGAAACAGAACAGATTGGGGGGGCGCGTAAAACCAAGTGATCAAAGAATTCACTTTATCACTCTTAAACATGTCTCTCATTGAACTAAAATTCATGGGAGAGAGAACATCATCTCAGAAAAAAATGGAAAGAAGGAAACACTGGAATACTATGCACATAATCAGTGCCCTAAAATAAGATCATCAATGTTGTCTGTCTCTAATAAAAGTACAAGTTGTTTTTTTAATCTGACATATTTTCTGATGTTTAATTTTTTTTACTTATTCAATTAACTAATGCCACTTTTATGCTGTAACATTCTTTGCTTACAAAGTGAGTCACACTTTAATGCTCACTTTTTTTGCTTGTCCAAACTCAAAACATATATTATTACCTTCCACAGGGGAAATGCGTTAAACAAGGGCAATGTTATAGTACAATTAGTATGGAAATAGAAAGAATTTCTTCTGAAGCAATGTTTAAAAGTACATTAACAGATAATTATATTTAAATTCACTAAAGGTTGTAAACTGAATAATTCTGATGATATTTTAAAGATAGTATATTCTCAAAACTAATAACAGAGATAAATCATAATGAGTGATTCAGAAATGATCATGATAATTATAATTCCTTCATTGGAAACAAGCAAATACTGTATATCATTTGTCTCTAATTTTCATGAAACTAGTTAATCAATATACATAATTCTAAAGGGTTCTAATTCTGGTTTTTCTTGGCAGGAAGGTATTAACACTATCACAAGCATAATTTGATTTGGGTTTTATTTTTACAAACTTTTTACTTATTTTTATGTAATTTTAGGAGTTATCACCTGAAATGAAAACTTTTGTGGATCAGTATGCGCAGAGAGATGATGGAAAAATAGGAATTGTAGAGGTAAGAAACATGCACTTTTTAGACAGTTTTTATAAATGAGCTTCATTTTATTAAACTCAACTCAAACATGATATGGCAAGACCCATTCGGAGAGTCTTATTTTGCTTAAGTAACAGGTTACGTTCTGTTCATAAATATAAAATAAAAAACTGTTGAGAAATTAAAGGGATCCAAGAGTTTTTGGAGTCCAGCCTAAGTTTGGCACGAGACACTTGAGACCTGGATGAGTGAAGGGCTTTCCCAGCACAAGCCAAGTGTCCAGCTTCCAGGTGCACACCCATCCCATGACCTCACCTGCCTCACTCAGTACACCAGCCATGTGCATGTTTCACAGGTGTTTTTTTATCATTCAACAGAACAGACTTTTCTGTTAAATATAAAATGAAATGTTTGCAGTCCCTGTGACAACATTAGAGCCAAAAGCTGAGTCCTGGTTTCTGAAATTCTATTTTAATTTGGCTATGAGCCTTAGTGAGGGAGTATGTTATGGTCTATTTAAGGTCTCTAAAAGTTCAAAATGTGAATGTCAAATCTTATCTTTTGATGATGACTTTTGTCCATGAATCAAAGGCCAAAACCATGATCCCATATTAGTGCTTCCACATTCCCTCATTTCCAGTTTTTCAGATGGAAGTGTCTCAGCTACTCCTTAAAATCTCTCCACCTATTTTTATTTCTGTTTCTATTAGAGAAATTGAGTGGACAGCTTTCAGAAAAATGAATAAACTCCTATTTTAAAATATGCTGTCACAAACATAATTATGTTCTTTATATAATGTATGTTATATACATTGTATTAGTGTATTAGATTGTGACATATTTGGGATATTAACAACATGTAGTCACAATTTACCTTTAATTTAGAGATTTACCTGGTTTACAAATAATTGATCTAATAGGACAGCTGTGATATCAATGTGAAATAGACATACTTTTAAAGAGCTACTACAAATAGTGTTAAAGGACATATCATTATTATCTTTGTAATTAAAGTATTTCTCTGGAATATGCACTTTCCCTTTGCTTATGTATAGTTCATTGCTATATACAGATATAAATTTATAATAATGGGACTTACAAATTAAGAAAGAGGCCAACTGATCCAGAAGTGGAATCATGGAACATAAGATAACTTTCAGATCAGCTGAAACAGAAAAGTTAAAGGGAGAGAAGCGAGACATATAGGATGGATTGGAAGGCTTAGGTATTCCATCACATGGAACTTTTGCTAGATGGGATATTTGGGGAAAACTAGCCAAAATTCCTCATTTTAATGATGAGAAAATTGAAGCCAGAAAGGTTGAATAACACATCCAAGTCCCCACTGATGGGGGTGAGAAAACCTAGATCTGACTCTGACCCCAGAATGCTTTTCATCAATCTGAGTTCAACAGCCCAGGCTCAGGAGGTGGGGGTGTGGTGACAGGTGGAGAGGAGAGAATCAGGGACCTGGTGGTGGGAAGGCAGGACAGTAGGAGGGGAGGAAGGGAGGACACAGGAGAGAGAGATTACTGCAGTGGTACCTGTGAATGTCGGTTTGTCCAGGGCAGTTAAATCAAGGTGAAGAGAGAAGGAAGACCAGGAAAAAGAGATTGAAACTGCCAAATCACAGGTAGAAAGTGGGTTGGAGAATGGGAGTACCTGCACTTACAAAATGCCTTCTGGTGTCACAAGGAAGTAGTATTAAATCAAGTTCATCTCTTCTGTTTTTCAACCTGTCATAAAGTGTCACTTGCCAAATAATCCAATATATAGCATGGGACACAAACACAGATATCCCAGCCAGCTATGAAGGAAAGGAAAATCTATGTCATCCAAAATTAGTACTGACCTACCCACTCACATCTTGCACCATGAGTCTAGTGTTCATAGAGAAAAAGTTGGATTTGTATAAATGTTGTGCCCATTTAATAGGTGACTTGTGGCTCATCAAAACCTAATCTGAAGCCCTGACCAGCATGGATCAGTTGGTTGAGCATCATCTGTCAAAGCAAAAGGTTGCCAATTTGATTCCTGGTCAGGGTACATGCCTTGCTTGTGGATCTGGTGCTCAGTTGGGGCATGAGTGGAGACAACAGATCAATGTCTCTTTCACACATCAATGTTTCTCTCCCTTTATTTCTCCCTTCCCTCTCTCTAAAAATAAATAAATAAAATATTTTAAAAATCAAATCTAAATAAACCCAATGACATTCATGCAGCAGTCTGCTCTCCTGATGGGAACAGGCCAGATTGATTAGCTCTAACTGAAATATGTTATGGAAAAGATCAGGAAGGATAGTGGTTAATTTTCAAAGTTCTATTCTGGTGAAGGTGACTTGACACTCTTCAACAACGTGCTTTTCATACTTGAAAACACATAACAAGAGTGCTTTCTTCTGAAGTTTTTAATTTCATACGTTTAAATAAATTTTAAAATTCACAGATGATGATTAAGTAATAAAGAGATTGTTAATTTGAAGTCAAAACAGGAGAATTTAAATTCTGAGATAATTTAACAAATACCATGACAGTTAAAAATGCTCTAAATTGATGGAGACTAATGGCTCTATTTCAGAGAAAGCTGATTAAAGTAATTAAAGAAGAAGATGAATGATTTAGCAGATAATGGAAATTCTCTCCAGGTTCACATTAAGTGTAGGTACTTCCTTTGGTGGGATGTAGAATCCACAAGCTTTCACCTGACCCCAGGGCATGAGTGGGAACCCACCCACCCCTCTGCTCTCATTGTGTCTATTTGTGCAGGTCACTGAGTCCACTGAAATGATAGACCTAAAAGCTATTTTAATCTCAAAATAGTAACAGCCTTCCCAGGGAAACAGGCATTTCCCTAGCCATTCCCTCTTTCCATAGTGGGATGTGACCATGTGAATTCAGACACAGTGAATACAATTTTCTGGCAGATTACTTTTTCACCTGAGAACTTGGAGAAATGACAGACAATGAAATTTGATTTAAAACTGCACTTGGGATAGATTTTTTAAATGATAGATTAGGAAAACTTTTTTAATTGAAAGTTTAACTGAAGGTCATGGTGGTAAAGAACCAGAGCCTGAAAATCAAGAAAGTCAGGCTGTCTAACCTCAAATCTGGCTCAAACTAAAAGCTATGTGGTAGTAGCCCATCTGTCCTCAGAGCCTCTGTCTCCTTGGCTGTGAACAAGGGTGACAACTGAGTATTGACATCAAATGTGACAATACATGCCAAGCAAATAGATAAACTCTGACACACTGCAAAATGCAATGAATGTATTTGCTATTATTATTTAAAATAAAAATAATTCATTGGAAAACCTACTACACTCTTCTGAATGCCAAGCCTTTTCCCTACATCTTATATAACTTGTCAAATTCAAATTGTTAAATTCAACTAGACTTAAATGTATATGAGCTGCGTTTTCCTCCAAATTTCCTAGATCCCCTTTTCATTGGCTAGGAAAATCCATTTCTCTGGTCCCCAAATGGAAACTGAATGCTTTGCCTATCCTTATGGAAGGAGGTCAACACACACCAGGATTGTCTTAAACATTAGGGTTAAGCTCTGTGTGCGCTTTGCTGTGTCTCGTTCAGTCACTGTTTCTAATGAAATTGTTCTTCTCCTTCCTGGTACTTAGAGCTACTTAGAGCAAGAGCTACTCTTGCCCTATCTACTTCCTGCTTTGAACTTGTCTGCCTCCTTGTAAGATTCTTCCTAGGGTAACTGGGTACCCAGACCCCAGCACATGCTCACAGTACAGCTCCATGTCACAGCAGGGATTTCAGATGACTCCAAACATAAAGCAAAGGCTCTGGTATATGACAGCCACAAAAGAGGGAAGTAGAGACTCACTGCAGGGTCAGCTCCCTGGGAAGCAGGCCTGCCTTGAAGATGAGAAATAAGGAGTTTTATCAGAAGTGCTCTTGGGATCAGTACCTGTCAAAGGGGAATGGAAAGAGCAGGACTGGGCAGAGGGAGACACTGGGCTGTGATACAACCCCTCAGAGGCTTCAGCAGACGCCACAGTGTGTTCAAGCTGGGAAGACCCATCAAACATGTCCCAAGTTTTAAGTGAGAAGGTTGGGCTTTTTTTGTCCTTATGTCTTTGGAGACATAGTTCTTTTCAGCCCGGGTCACCTCCTAGAGACCTGAAAGCTGAGACCACAGCAATGCTCCCAGTCCCTGAAAGCAGCTCTGGATGATGTGTCACCATGTGCACCCTGCCCCACCCACAGCTCAGTAATGTCTGCAAAGGAACTGTACTTCACTTATACTAACTGTAAAAGGAGTGAGCAGCCTTCACTCAGTTGGTCAGTAAAATGTTGACTGAAAGGGTAGAAGGTGTTTGGCAAAGAAACAGTAAGCGAGGAACAGACCACGTCTTCCCAGCTTGTACAGACTAGTAGGGCAGTCAGGCAAGTGGGAAAAGATGTTTGCTTCCCCACACTCAGTGACAGTCCACCCATGCTCACAGATGAGTCTCTGTGTGGCCACATCCATCTACCTCCCATTCATTACCTTGACATTGTTCACCTCATCTCCAGCCCATGAAAATGTTTTTGGAGTTCATAAAAGAGTAGACAGGAAGCCTAAGGATTAAGAAATCACTGGTAATCTTGGGACAGGCAACAGGACACTTCTCTGGTCTGCAGTAACCTAGCAAATCTGAGACAAGGCAATACTGCCTAACACCTCTACTGAGAGACCCTGCATTTCACACACATGTTCTGAGGCATGGGGCCACCACGCTGAACAGCACACCTGGAAAAGGTGGTGCTCATTGTCACTGCAGGCCTGTGCTATCTACACATTCACTGCTTCTCTCTTAATGGTTTTTGTCTTTTATTACCTCCTACATGTTTATAATATCTAATGTCTACAAAATAGGATGGTACTGTACTCAGTTTAACATGAAGAGTTCAGTGAAATTAAAAGATGGAATATGTTGCATGTAGATATAATGCTTTTTAAAAAATAATTAAAACAAGTAGGACCAAATGGCATGGGCAAAGAAATGTACATATACACAAAAATTAAAAGCAATTTTGCCATCTCTAGGTCTGACATTCTGAAGATCTCTGAACTTCATGTGAGTTATATTAATTTTAATTTTTGAAATAAAGATGGTTAAAATTTTCCTAATTTACCTTAGGTCATTGCTTACTAGCTTATTCTTTTATTTTTTTCTGTTTTCATGTAGTTGGTGGATTTTGATAACTAGAATTTAAGAAAAAGTATTCTTTTTTGTTCAAAACAAAGCACAATAATTATGAAAATCCCGCAGAGAAAATGACAATGAGCATAGGAAAAAAATTATTCACTATAAATCATGTTAAATGGGTATCTTCACAAAGTAACAGTATCAACCAATCCACAGCATCTATGTCAGGCACATAAGGTGCTGAGTGCCCCATGGGACATTTAGGGGTTGGAGATCAAGAATGACATCTGCCCTCCTGAAGTGGACAGTCTATGGGGACATCCACCAAAACCTTGCAAATATATCTCATTAAGTCCCATACCAACAAATACAGGAAGAGTTGGCTTTGGCCAGTTCCCATTTCCTAAATGAATGCTTTTGTTAATGCTCAGCCAACCAATGGCCTTTGTTCAGAATAAATAAACAAATATTTTCTGACTGATTCACACTAAACATCCTTATAGATGTTTGTTTCCACCCCTTAGTTTCAATCCCCTTTGTAGTGCCAATAAATAGAATGGTTCTAATTTGAGATGTTATTTTAAAAATCTAAAAACAAGGTAAGTTAAAAGACCTTCTATATGGGCATAAAAGAGCTGAAATCACTTGCATATAAGGTAGACTAATACATTTTACATTAAATTTTAAAATTTTTAGTGGACCTAAATGGATGAAAATTGGGAAAAAAAAAAGTGTGAGGGTCTTTTTGATAGTTTATTAGGAATTTTGAACATATACTGACCTTAAGGTTAATCTAGACCCCAGGTTCTCAGTCTGACATCCAGTGACCAGAGTCCATGCCTGAAGTTCAGCGTTTTTCAACTTCTGGAAGTTACAGATGTGGTGTGAGTGCATTCTTTAATGGTGATAATGTAGCCATTCTAACAGATTCTCACAGTCTTTTTGCACTCACTACATTTAAAAGACATTGGATTTTATGTCAACTCTTTTTAGTGGTGAGGGTAGAAATAGCCCAGGGAGTTGCCAGGACCACAGCTAATTAGCAGCAGAGCCAGGAATAGAACCCGGGCTTCAGTGAGGCCATCAATCCAGCTCCCTCCCTCCATGCACACAAGAGATAAATTATATTCATCTTAGAATGGGAGCCGGAGCCCTTTTTCTCTCAAAAAATAAAGGAGGCATTTAAGTTACGAAATGAGATCTAAGGAGAAATGTTACAAGGTCACGAAAAGGAGTATAAATTAAGCCCAAGTCCTGAATTCAAGCAACAGACCCTGTCACTCCTCAATCCCCACTGTTGATCAGAGTTGTCTTCTTCACCTCTCTCTTGAGCCTTACAATTGTCTTGGGATCATCTTCCTCCTTGGACTTAAGGGTGTGCTTCTCCCTAGGACCCTTTCCCTACATTCATACTACTGTTTCTTTCCTGCCACATGAAGTACATGACCCTCATGTCCTGTTCTTTGTGCCTGAAGGGAGACTGTGACATAGAATAGAGGGAAGGGACAAGCCACTGGCAGGGCTGTATGATGTCCAAAAAGTGGAGTGGCCAGCTGCAGCCACTGCCCTCACCAGGGAACAGTCCAACAGAGCAGCTAGGCTGGGAACCATGGCTCTCTGGGAACAAAGTATCAAGAAGGGGAAGTCGAGCCTAAAGTGTTTCCTCTCCTGGTTTTCTAGGCAATGAAACTGCCACCAAAGCACATGTTCAAGAAAAACTGAGCAGCAGCAAATTCCACAGATTTGTTTTCGGGTCCTCAAACACTTTCTAACTCTTTTGCAGTTGGCTCATGTGTTACCCACAGAAGAGAACTTTCTGCTTCTGTTCAGATGCCAGCAGCTGAAGTCCTGTGAGGAGTTCATGAAGGTAAGAGACAGCTGTCACTGGGCTGAGGCTCAGAATGCTGCTCATATTAGGCAGAGTGTGGGCTTTGTTGTAACATTTTGGTTTTCCTTGTCCACAATTACTTACAGACATGGAGAAAGTATGACACTGACCACAGTGGCTTCATAGAAACAGAGGAGCTGAAGGTAAGCAAATTCTTCCCTTGCAAACGCAATTATGAACTTTGCAGCTTTTTATAACCCTCCCACAAAAGAAACTGGTGTTGAGCAATGGCACATTTTCACCCACATTTCCACATTGTTAATGAAGAACCAGATCAAAAAAACAGTATTCAAGTACTTCTTCAAATTCTGTTTAGCAATGCAAGAAATTAGCAATTTATATAACACAAATTGTCATATAAAATAGATATAACAAATACTAAGCAGAATATGCCACTCCTTTTCATTGAAACTTGATAGTTATTATATAAATTAAACAACTACATAAATAGATTTCTCTTTCAAGAGAAATAAAAATTAGCAATTATTGGACACCTACTATCTGCCAGGTACGTTACATATTACTGTGTCTAATGTCCGAGTGAGCTATGTGAGATCAGTTTTACCCCCATGAGGAAAAGGTAAGATGTGGAGTGAGCTCCTGATGGCCTCTAGAAATCAGAAGCAGGGCCAGTATGTAGACCCAGCTTCATTGGCCTCACAGCCTGGACATCCATATACCCAGCCACTTCTTGACAATAAAGTCCTTATAAGTATAAAATATGTAATTGATCAGACTGTTGAAAAATACTACTTTGAAAATGAACATATCTGTTCATATCCACAGACTAATGAGCTGGGGAGGGGCAGGAGTATATAACGGAAAGGCCAGAAGATCTGAAATTGTTGTCCCCTGGACAAATCTTTGTACCATTCTGTCTGATTTTTACATCTGTACTATGGAGGTAACAGTACCTTCTTCTCAGATTTATTGTAAAGCTCAACATATTGCACACAAAAGATTTTGTGAAATTCAAGGTAAAATAAATTCTATTACTCATGAACTCAATATTTTACTAGCCTTTCAGAAATATGGAAGCATCAGTTTTTTATCTCCTTATACTAATGCTAAGACTTCTCAGTCCAGCAGACCCTATTTTCACTATCTTCAAAATATGGTGATCAAAGGGAAACACATTTATATTTACTGAGCACCTACTACATGGCAGGAACAGTATGAGGTGCTTGAACTGTATTTTAACATTTATTCCTTACAGAAAATTTGCCAAGCAGGTGTCATCATTCCCATTATACAAACAAGGACACTGAAGTTCAGGGATACTGGGTAATTTTCAAGATTATACAGCTGCCTGGGAAAAGAACCACATGTGGACCTAGACAGAATATGAAATGATGTCACAATGTTTTTACCACCACTGGGGGCCACGCCTCCCTCCTGAAAGCTGCCTCCTCTTCAGCCATAGGGAAATACGAATATAAATGCACATTCTTGGTCATGTTGGACATGGTTCAAGTGATACCTGGAACTTGGACCACTTCAAATTGCTAAGACATATTCACCTATAGCTTCTTGAAAATGTAAATATTTTAATAGGAAGTCACCAAAAACAAGGTCTTTGATAAACTTGCAGTTCAACAATGGAAAGCCCACAAGGTGACAGCTAAGCTACTGTGTTTTTATCCCACTGAAACAAAAAAAAATTCTTTTGAAAATTACTTCAAGTTTATAATGAAAAGCTTAGCTCATTTCCAACACTTGACCTCAAAATATTCTAAAAGTCTCCTTCTTTGTTCTAAATTTTGTTCTCAGAAAGAGATTCTAAATAGAAACCCTCCTCTCTGGGGATTTTGAAGATAAGTTGGCATTCTTTTTTAATGGATCTTTCAAGAAAGCTAATTTTAAGATCTATAATAGAGTAAAACGTCGCTTGCTCTCAGACACAACTTCGAACTTCAGTCCCGAGGTTTCTCCCAGGCTATTTTTGTGACCACCATTTTTGTCTCTGGTGAGGATTTTTAACCCAATTAATCTCTGACAAAAGCTTCTCATAAAGTTCACCGCTAACAGATAGTTTTAAGTTTTCCATGCTTACTTTGGATTGGAAGTAGAATGTTTGAAGTGAAAATAAATTTATCATCCCCCACCCCAAATGTCTCCTCTTGAAAAAAGAATGAAGTTATATCAGCCCTGAAGAACTGGTGCATTTGGGAGGGACAAAAACCTCTTCAGAACCTAAGACATCCTATCCTTCCATAACATCCAGCCACAGATATGCTTATATTCCACAACAGCATTAACCATTTTCCGAGGAGGCAAGAATGAACTGCACTAGACAAAAATGAAAGACTGGTGTTTGCTTTTGTTGTTATACTGTCATTTCTATGACAAGCTTTTGTAAAGCTTTTAAGTTTGTTTCAAAAAATTACATTCACTCTTAACTTCCAGCTGTCAAATTAACAGTCATCTTTTTCATCCTCTCCACATTAATATGATCACATATCTTCCAGAGATAAGAGGACATCTCTGTTGCCCAAATGTGTTAGAAAGTCTTGGTGCTGTGACTGCATCCTGAAGCTAATGACTATCCTCTGGGGAAAGGAGCTTCATGCTGGCTGTAAATGATATACTTGAAATTAGGGTTCACTGATAGTCTCTCACACAAGGTATGAAGTACAGATATGAACCTCATGTTCCTGCAGATTCACTCAAGTATTGGTGAGGGTATCAATATCTAGAAATGCATCCATGGAGGTGGCTGGGTTCACAATTACTTACTCAGATTCCTACGCAGTGTGCAATTCAGATACTCCATTGATTGAAACCATAAAAGCAGACTGTTGCACAGAGTAGGACAGAGCAGCTCAGGGAAAGGCAGACACCATACCTGTCAAGGGCAGCATCTCTGTCAGAATGCCAGGAGGACCACATGGTCTAATCTCCTTTCTAACCTCTTCACATAGTTCCACCCCTAAAAAGAGACCTTCTTTGCACTCTGCAGATGTTATGCTTCATAGCATGTGAAACAGAGGCCCACTGTTTGTTATTGATGAAATTTACCTGAGTGTTCTGTTTTAACAGAACTTTCTGAAGGACCTGCTGGAAAAAGCAAACAAGACTGTTGATGATACAAAACTGGCTGAGTATACAGACCTAATGGTAAGACTGATCCTGAAAAGACTGTGGCCAAGAGCCTTGTTTATTCCCTGGCTGCAGAGAATGAAATAAATAACCTGTGGTGTGGCAACCACATTGCATAGGTCTAATTTCACTTGAAAAGCTAAATATGTAAGGATGCCAAGTCTCCCTTACAGGTTCCTTAAGGTTCAGTGCTACAGACTCAACAGAAGAGCACTTCCCTTCCTATAGAGTTGGTAATTTTATCTATCCAAAAATCACTTGTTTTTCTTAAAAGCCAGTGTAATTATGTCACTCAATTCTATAACTTACACATATGTATTACATTATAGATATATAAATTATATCACTAAAACCTCATTTATTATAGAAGTTCTGAATCAATTTTATCATTATGTAGGAAATCAGAGATTTTGTTAGAGTTTCCAGAGAATTTATAGCTACCTTAAGTTCTAAAGGTAAAACTTTGAGAGACTAAAAACAGGTATTTCTACCCCTTACTTTTGATTTTTCTAATTTTGGAATATTATCTTGGTGCTTTGGGTGAGGAAATCCAAATGTAGCTTTATTCTGATATTATGGTGAACACTGTTAAGTGAGATCTATTGTAGAATGTTGAAAATAGAGCCAAGTAAACTGCTCTACAAACAGGCACTTAATATTTTAGGAATGAACATCAAATAAATTTATGAAGTCCCAGGTAAAGTCATCCCATGATCTTGAAGGTAATTAGTTTCAAGTGGGTAAAGTTTGTTAATTTCAAATGGGTAAAGTTTGCTAATTTTGACTCACAATAGCATTAGGACTAAGAGGATTTTTCCTAAATTGATTAAGCTAGTGTTTTGGCAACATTATTTTGTTTACTTTTTGAAATTCAAAGTTTTATTATTCAGATCAGTACATGTTTATATGTCCATGCTTTAAGGACTGTAAAGTTACAGTGAATTCTTACCTCATGGATTCAAACAAATGACCCAGAAAACAAAGAGCTTATATAAAAACTGTATTATATTACATTGATTAGTCACCCTGAGAAGTAATCTTATAAAAGATTTGATTATATTTGACTTAACTGAGGTTCACTTTCAGCCTGTCAGCCTATTTCATGTGGAGATAAAAACCTCTAGAACCTAACTGTTGCCTTATTCATTATACAGTGATATTATAAAGTGGTAAGAAAGTGTCCACATTGAAGCATCAGCATACAACTGTGTCACAGAGGGCAGAGCTAAGTGCTAACTTTTGGAAAAAGGACAATAACCTACATTTACCAATTTTCTGTATTGCACCAATCTTAAGGGATATCTATTTAAAGTAATGATTCCTTTCCAGGTAGAAATTTGAAGCAATCTTTTTAAAACCACTCAGATGGGAGTTTTCCCCTGTTGGATTGGCCTGGCATATCTGATTAAATGTCATAAACCAGTTCAAATCTGGGAAGCAAATTAATCAAGAACTAATTAAAATTTAAATATATATGTGGGGAAATATTTCCCTATGGACACTAAATGTGTGATCTGGTGTCCAGTTTCTTAGTACTGATATTAGTGTAACAATGTTAGAACTGATGATCAGTGATTTATAAAACACGTCAGCATAAGACCATGAACAAATCTGCCTCCCACCACAGCATGCCTAAAGAGGCCTCATTCTGACCAGGATCACATTCTTTTATGAACAAAAATAATGCACTTTTTCACATATTTATATATTTGATACACTTCATACATAATTCTTCCATCCAACATAGCATAGTATTTCTACCTGCCTCCCAGTGAGGGTGTGTGGGTGTTTGTTTACATCAGGTGTGTCTGGTGTATATATGTGCCGTGGGCAGGTTGGGGGCTTTAGTTTCCTTTGTCCAGCATCCAAGGGAAACTAAAACAATTACACATTACTCAAAACTTCTATTCTCCAAGAATTTGTTCATAGTATGTGCCTTTTGCTTCTGTGTGTACCCTATTATGCTCTAAAAGAGAAAAACAAGTATTTATTTTCATACCATTGTTTGGAGAGTCAGGATGTGCTGTACATTGTTAGACAGCATCTCCCCCACATCTTGACACATACAGGAGTGGGTAACCACAGTGTGAGTATGTAAAAAACAGAATTTATTCTTGTGTTATTTATTCTTGTATTAGTTATTTGTTTTTTATTTATTACAACAGTAAACCTACTTTTTCCCACCCCTGTATATGGACATATTTGCAAAAAAAATAAATGACAGTATTCTAGAAGCCTAGTTAAGATCACTAGTCATTTTGACTATTCTAAATTGTTCTTAGAAACTTTGGCAATTACACAAGTTACACAATTGAAAATTTGCACTGAAAGTGTAATAAATGCTATTTTCTACAACTTTGATATCTATATAAGTAATTGGTAACTCAAACTGCTTTATTTTGTATTTTCTTCTCCTTCATGCAATAAACTATTCTTCAATGGCTATAATAATGACACTCTGTCTTTCAGCTGAAATTATTTGATACAAATAATGATGGGAAGCTGGAATTAACTGAGATGGCCAGGTGAGTTTAGGAACTGAGCAAATATTATCATCATAAGCTGTCCTTGTCAAAAAATCTAATCTACTAATGTTATGTTTTTCTCTGAAAAGATTACTGCCAGTGCAGGAGAATTTTCTCCTTAAATTTCAGGTATTTCTCATTTTTTTCTATCATAAATAGTATTTTTCTTGAACAGTTAGAATGTGGGAGAGTTGCTGAGAAAAACACAATAAAACTTACTAGCAGCATTTTAACCTTTGCTTTCTTCTCTATCTTCCAGGGAGTCAAAATGTGTGGGAAGGAGTTCAATAAAGCTTTTGAGTTATATGATCAGGTAAAAGTTTGTTATTATCTATAATTCTTTAGAATTTGGAAAATGTTGACTGAGGGAAAAAGCCTCAAATTCAAGGTTCATATTAAAAGCAACATGATCTATTAAAATCACCCAGCTGATTCATTCTCTTCATAGGAAATGTATTGTGGTATGTCCCAAATTAGGCAAGTCTTGATGCTAATCCCATGCTATGACTTACCTGCTGTGAGGCTTTGAGTTAGATACCAAACTCCTCTGAGCCTCAGTTTCCTCACTTGTAAACAAGAGACAGTAACACTCACTCTGCAGGTGGGATGAGGATTAATCTGGATGAAAACATCCAGTGGATTCCTCTCACCTAGTGGAAGGCACCACCGTGTGTATGCATGTGTCTGCACGTGTGTGTATGTGTGTGTGTGTGTGTGTGTGTGTAAAAGCTGTTTGCAAGGCCACTAGTTAACTTCTGTTATTTGCTCTAAAGTCTGTACTCTGGACCAAACCACTGTGACATCAGGCCAGTCACATGGCTTCTCCAGGCCACTCATGAACACATGGTGACCACTTACTTCAACAGGAGGTGATGTGAACATTAAGTGAAACACTAAATATGAAGTTCTTTGAAAAGTTCAAAGTATGTTACAAATGTAAGGTGTTGAATATGAGGCACTTCAGATCTATTCTGGAACCTCAGAGCAGGTTTGACAGAAGGGTTCCAACACTGCCCAGGATGCAGGAGGGGGTTTTCTGAGCATTTCAGTTTTTTGCATTGCCTTTCATTGCGAGCAGGTTGGGGAACCTGCTCTATTTCTCCTTCCTCAGGATGGCAACGGATATATAGATGAAAATGAACTGGATGCTTTATTGAGGGATCTGTGTGAGAAGAACAAACAGGTAATTAGTTAATATGCACTTACTTCCTAGGTAGACTTTATGGATCTATTCAGACACAACACACCACTTTTGGAACTCTTAACATTCACAAAGGGGCAGTAGATTTCAATTCTTATCCTGATTTGGTAACTGATCAAAAGATCTTAAAACCTTGTGATTACCCACATTTGCATAAGAATGTAATCCAGCTCCTCTCAATAGATCAATGTTAGGAAGAGTGTCCATGTCACATTTTTTCACTGGGCCATAGTTACCTCACTTCCACATGTAACTGGACCACATGCCCTCTGTGTTCTGTGCAGGATCTGGACAGTAACAATATCCCCACCTATAAGAAGAGCATCATGGCCTTGTCGGATGGTGGGAAGCTGTACCGGACTGACCTCGCCCTCATTCTCTGTGCTGAGGACAACTAGGGTCATGACCAAAGCCACTCACTAGTGATACACTGTGTCTAAAAATAACTGTGCACTATAAGGGAGTAGTCTGTATTTCCTTTTATATATGTAAATTTAACTGCATATAGATAACTTACCAGGGTGTGTGGCACAATCTTTTCTGCTTGTTTCTATACTGTTTGAAATGTACAGATTTTGTAACCACACTGAAAAGGAAATTGTCTATGCATAGGCCAGTCAATACAACCATTTAAAAAATAATCTGACATATTCTTGCTTTCATACATAGACCTGGAGAAGATTTCCCTAAAAATTCCACCAAGATTATTCTCTAAAATTCTAGTCTGATGTGTTCATACAAATTTTTCACTGAAGCATTCTTATTTCAGACAATCATAGGTCTATGCCACAAAACAGTTCTAAGCTATATTTCCAATTATTAGGAGGAAGTGCTTTTGCATCTAAAATACCTTAATATCTATCCATAGTTAGTTAATTGTGGCTCTGTGACAACAAGATTTAGTTCATCAACAACACAACTCCTGCTTGCACCCACACCCATCTACTGGTACAAGGTGATTTGGTGACAGGACAGTGCTAGACGATGCATACATGTGCCTGATTGTGTCTGCATTTCCAACAAGCCCACTGTCAAAGAGTATGGCCTCAATCCATTTTGAAACTGTTTTCATGTGTTGCAGATGATAATTATTCTAGTAAAATGTGATTTTATGTCATATTCTCTGATTAAAATATCATCTCTGATTAAAATATATGTGCTGAGTATCCTGGTGTCTAGTTTGTGTCCTTCCTGGATTTTCTTTCCATGCAGAAGTGTTCATTTCCACCAAGCATCTCTGCTGCCTCCAAAATTACTTTGTAGTTCTAATGACTCTACTTTTTACTACATCACTGAATCCTAATGTAAAATCCATAGCACCCTGATTGACGAGTGTTACATCAATAACTGTGTATTCTATGAATTCTCTATTTCATGTTGACATGAGCATTCAAAATAATTGTATCTCTATCTTCAAATAGTTTCAGATAAGTTAAAAATAACATGGGAAGAGAAATGCTAGTGTAACCATTCATCTTGTTTATAAAGGGAAATTTAGTACATCCTTTGACCCCCAACTCTCAGTCTGTGTGTCTGTTGCTTCAGGTGAGTCCCAGTGGAGGTTGACTCTCCTGCTGTGAAAGCCATCACATCCAGGAGTCCCGCAGTCCATAGCTCTGAGTCAGCTTCAGTGACTCAATTCAAGAATTCAGTGCCAACCTTCTTAATTCATAGAAGTAACAGTAAAAAAATGATGTGCCTCTTTATCCTGAATGAGCAGAGAGCACATCTATCCAAAAATGGAATTTAAGAAACCATGTGGGTGGGAGGAGCTTCACTGCTGGTGAGTGAGCACTAACAATAAATAAGGAGAAAAGTGAAGCTAATCTCTTGTATTTATGTTGAAAATGTCAGTGGCACTCATCCACTACAGAAACACCTGCAACTGTGAGCTGCCAGTGCTTCATGGAAGGGGATAGGAGCCTCCAACAGGGAGGGTCATACACAGAAACATCAAATGTCCCAGTATTTGGAGATTTTTATCCAACTTTAAATGTTTCTTCATGAAGGGTTTTTACAGGAACAGGAGGGATCACAGTTTCCTCCATTTCATCACCAGGGCCTGGACTGTCGCCAGGAGGCTATGTCATAGCAGAGAGGACATGGATGGGGTGTCTGTGCCCAAGGCCCCTGTCACCAGTCGTCTCTGACCAAGGTGACTGTCACTCCTGAACTAAGTCTGCAAAGTGACCACAGTGATCACTACTGCACAGCTGAACCAGCACAGTGACCACAGTGACCATCACTCCCAGGCTGAGCCAGCACAGTGACTGTAGTGACCATCATTCCTGAACGAAAGCAGTGACCAGTGACCATCATTCCTGGGCCAAGGTGTCGGGCTGACTGCAGTGACTGTCACTCCTGGACAAAGCTGGCAGTGACTTCATGGACAGCCACTCACCAACAGTGACAGAGACAAGTGAAGAAGCCAGACAGGTTCACACCTGGAGCGCTGTCTACAGAGGTAGTGCAAGCTGAGATGTGACCATGTGAGGAGAAGGTGCTGTGCGGGGTGAGTCTGCCTGTGTCTAACATGGGAGAGGCAGGTTCGGGTCCAACCAGGGAACCAGAGCCATGATGAGAGCATCTGTGCAGAGGACGTATCACATCTGCCATGCAGTCACTTTATCTTCACACCTTCGGCTCCCGAAGCTGTGCCTTTGAAAACCACTCTGGCTATGGAAACCTGGGCAGAACCCACATTCCACGGCTGGGAGCCTACAGGGCACCCATTACTAGTGCAGCTCCAGTTCACTGAGGGTCACTCTCTCCTTGTGAACTCCAACAACCTAGAGTATATACAGCTGACAAAAGCACATGTCCAAAGCATGTGCACATCACTCCACAAATAAATTACCAAAATGCAACCCAAATGAGAAGTGGTTAAGAAAGCTGGCTCCCCACAATAAAAGGATGTCCAGGTGTATACAAACAATGGAAGTCACTGAGGTTATCAGAGACCAGGAGAAACCGATCCTGCACCCATCACAAAGGCTAAGATTGGGATTTGGATACTGAGGATAGTGCGGTTGGGGCACAATGACACAGCCTGCTCCAGGGAACATTAGATGGAGAAGACACTGGACCAGGCAGCAGAATCCACTTAATCTGAAAACACGTCCCTCACACCAACGTCCCTACAGGTCATCAGCCCAATAAGCAAGGTAACTATATCCTTCACTCACACTGGAAGGTTGTAACAAAGAGGATACAAAATGAACTGCTGCACACAGAAAAGGCAGAAATGGAGAATACAGTGTGATTCCACTGACATCATGTTGAAAGCAGCCAGCCCTGCTGTCAGAAACAACACTGCTCTGTTTCAGGGACATAAGGGTCTTGTTGGGACACAACAAGGCTTTGACTCCTGGTGGCATTTCTTCCCTGGGCAGTGGCTACTCACATATATTCATTTTGTAATAATTCATGATTTATGTCCTTTCATTTTCTCACACCAAGTAAAAGGTTAAACCATTCATGGTATGGGACCTGCATGGAGGGGACAGTGTGCCAGGGGCAGAGCTGTCAGGATCTTCCTCAAAACCACATATTCCACATGTTCTGTCTTTAACCCAACAATTATTTACCTCACAGTGTAGAAATGTAAGATCTTAGAACAAATTAAGGGACTGAGGTTGAGAATGAATCTATGAAAGTATAATCATTTTTACATTTAGGGAATAAAATAACATTGATCCAAAAGAAAAATAATAGGTTTTTCCCCTGGAAAGACATTTGTAATAGAACTGCATCTCATGAAGACCCTGTTACTTACTGTTTGTTGATTTAAATCAAGATCCCAAGAAATTGGTCCAAATGGGCAGGAGACATGAGCTTGACTAACTGTGACTTTGGGCAGTCATGCCTGTGGTGGCCTCAGCTCACTCAACTATACAACCAAGGGGTTGATCATAGTGTCTTCTAGGCCTTCCCAGCTCTAGAATTCTATTACTCAAAATCACTTAAATTCCCACTGACTTAGTTCTCAACAAGAACCATAGTGAAATACCTGTTACTCCATACATGAAACATTTCCTGGAGGTGTTTTCATACATTAATTGTCAAATGAGTGATAATTGTTACAACAATCCTTACTGTAATTTTCTAAGTATTAACTCTTCTATCAGTGTAGTAGAAGCAGGACTCTTAGCAAAGGTACTAACTAACTGAAATGACAAAGTTATGATTCTTAAGGTGAACACTGATATGGTTACATCCCAAAGGTGGTATGTCACAAAATACAGTGACTATGCAAAATACTTCTGAAGTATTCTTCTGAAGAAATTTCTTTTTTAGGGACAATTTTCAGTCAATTGATATCCCATGATCTCTTTTCTGTTCTTTCTCCATGCTTGCAAGCTTTGCAAAGTCATTCATCATTTGTAATAACAAATAATGAAGCAAGTGCTAAGAGATGATTAATACAAGAAAAAATTATATACAAACTCAGACAAATCAAAATTTACACTACACATTAAAACCCCAATAGGTTAAAAGAGTAGAAAAGTATTCAATAACTAATAAACATGTTGGAAGGAACTATCATTTTTTACTCATAAATTGGTAAATAGTTTGAAAGTGAAAAGATTCCATATTGGTAGGTATTTGTTGAAATTGGCATTATCACATAAGCTCAGGGTGTTTTAAATCCATACAAACCTTAGGAATAGCAATTTGGAAATGTATGTTGAGGGTCTTTAAAAGCTTCATAACCTTTGATTAATAATATTACTGCCAGGAATACATCATGAGGAAATAATTTCAAGTTCCAAAAATGTTTTATGGCCAAGGATTTTATATATTACATTGAAAAATTAAAATAACCTAATTCTAAAAATAATTAAAATATGATAAACAATAAAATATGAAAAATCATATTTATGAAAAACAGGATCTGATTTATCATGCAATCTCAACTGTTCAAAAAAAGAGAGAGGTTACAAAAATATTGGGGAAAAACAATACTTATAAAGTTAAAAAATATGAACACAACAGTAACCAAAATAGGGACATAGTTATATCTGCAGAATTAATGGCAGGGAAGAGTGTATATTCCAGGGGAAAACAAAACAGTTAAAAGAGCTGAAGATGGTTACTATGAGAAGAGATCTTAAGAGCAGGCACTACAGAAGTACTTTTGTATAAATTATACAAATTACTTTTATACAAATACAAATTAAAAGACAAAAACTGAAAACAAATATAGCAAAGTATTAACAGAAGTTTCTTTTTAGAAAGTTAGTATTTTACCTTTCCTATTCTATCATATTCTCACATTGTCTATGATAACTGTGTCTCAGTAAGACAGGAGGACCCACCTTTTACATGTATGTTTTCCATTTTCCATGTTTTTTTTACTTCTTGCATTTCACTTAATCCTCATAAAGACTCCCATCAGGGGAAAAGGGGAAGGGTATACAGGAACAAGTATAAAGGACACATGGACAAAAACTAGGTGGGTTGGAAATGGGAGGGAGGTGGGGAGGGATGGGTGGGTGGGCTGGGATGGGAGTAAAGGAGAGAAAACTGTACTTGAACAATTAAAATAAAATTTTTAAAAATCTGGCAAAAAAAAAGAGTCCCATAAAGCAAACATTATAGGCCTGAATTTATAATAAAAAAATAAATGAGGTAATTTATACAATGTCTTTTATATAACTACTGGCACTGTATTTTTCCTACACCACAGAGGTATCTATAATTTAAAGAAGAGGAAAGATGTATACAGATGAAAGCTAGAGTTAGTGTTAAAGGGGTGGAGACTGAGCACCTGCATTGCAAGTATGAGGAAAAAGGTGATATACTAAAAGGCCAGGTCAAAGAGGGTACAGTGGGATGTCAAGGCTACTTCTTCCAACCCTAGAACACACCCTCCTGGGTACACACCTAACTGCTAGTGCATGCAGTAAGGGTTTCCATGTTAGCTTAGAGCATTTACATTCAAACAAAGGAACTAGACTCCTTGATAGATCAGAGGTGGCAGGGTACAAGCTATTCCCCTCTCCTGGGAGGCTGGGCAGGCTGGGGGCAGTCAGTCTGCTGAGTATGCAATAAGTGATTCCTGTGAAATTAAAACAGATCTTTTAAAAATGTAAGCTGAAAATTATAGCTACATAGACTTGAGACTGTGGCTTTCTTATTTGATTCCCAGGATGCCAAATATGAACTCAAATGAAATGATACACAAAAATATTTTATAAGCTTTGTGCATCTTCTCTACAAAGAGAATCTATTTTTCTTTTGAATCTGAGGTGGAATTTGACCTCCTTGGTATCAACCTTCTCTGAACTCTGGAAACAGAATGAGTTACTCCCTCCTGCACACATTACTACTGGTGGTAATTTATCACAATGCATCATAAATAACTATTTACACATCTGTCTATCCTGATAGTGAGTTCCTAGAGGGCAAAGGCTATAGATTAGTCATATTTTTTTCTTAGTACCAAATAGAATTCCTGGCTACAAATTAGGTCTTGGTAAGATGTGTTTGAATTAATACTGAGCTATTGAAAGAGAATAACTCACAAGTTCAGTGAAAAGGAACAATATAGGAAAGGCAGAGTCCATTAAATCCACCCTAGAACCTTGACTTTCCTTTTAGGCCTCATCACTATGCACATGAATTAGTATGTAACTCAAATGCTACTTCCACCACTAAGAGTCTCCCCACTTTCTCAGGTCCCTTTCCTTGCACTTCCAGTTACTTTTTATCTCTATCTAAGCCTTCACTTGCTTTTCTTTTTTTTATTTTAAAAGTAATTGTAAAGGGATGAGATCTCATCTCATATATCTCTGAATATACAGTGTCTACCTACCACTGGCCTGACACACAGCACACACTCAGTGAATGTCAGTTAATTATTTATTAGACTTGAAAATATTCAAAAGATTATAGGCAGTTTGTGTCATTTCCATGGCAACTAAAATGAAGGCCAGAGCATCTTAGGAGCCTTTTGTCTTCCTGATTAGTCCTTCTATGGTGTCCCACTGCTCCTTCGTGACCTGAAACAAAAAGAAAGGTCAGCTTAATGTAGTTCTCACATGTTTTTAAAGCTTAGTATTCTGGCTTCTAATATTATATTATATTCACAAAATGGATTACCTTCCTCAGGCTATTGAATTCCCCTGAAATAAATACTTCCTCTCCACCATCAAATCTAATAATCTGAAAATAAAAAATAAAAACTGAAACTAACTACTTTTTAAAGTCTCTGAATCATTAGCCACTTTCCCACCCTCAGCACTTTCAATCACATCCCAGGTTTTAAAGGCAAAACTGATGATTAAACCTAAATTGATTTATTTTCTTTAGAATCTTCTTTCCACCATCTCTACAATTTCAAATTATACCCAACCTTAAAGATTATCTTAAAGACATAGCTACCAAACTCATTTTAATTTAATAAAATTAACTTATCAATGAATTAATTCCACAGGCTAAACAATGTATATTAATATTGTTATTGAAAGCTAAATATTTTAAATCCTTTTTTAATTCAATATTAAGATTAGTTCCACAATATGCCTCCCCCTCCCCCCACACCTCCCCAAAGTGAAGAGAAAACAATGTTTACAGCCCCGTTAATCCAAGAAGCATAATCGCTGCACAGAAAAGCAGCAAGATTGGCAAGTTCTTCCACAGTCCCCAGCCGACCACAGGGGATTCTGTCGACCATTTCTTTCTCAAATGCTCCAGTGGGGTCCAGGCGGCTAAAGGCACCCTTAAAAATTAAGAAAATAGTTAGATTGCATTTTTTAATGTAACCCCTTTTTGATTTAAGAAGAATTTGCATAAAATGGAATGTTACTATGGCAGCCTGCTCATACTTTAGGCTTTGTAAGCAGCAGAGAATTTTGCCAAATTCTTCCATGTAACTTTAGTTCAAAACAGGTCATTATATAATATTGACATAAAATCACTATAAAATCACTACATAATCACTAGAAAGTGTAACCTTTTTAACCTTAGTTTCTTCATCTGTAAAATCAGGATACCTATATCAGCTACCTCACACAATTGCTATAAGCATCAGATGAGATGAGAAAAAGTGATGACAGTACTCTGATATGCAAAAGCTTAGTGTGTGGGGGTTAAGGGACCACTCTTGTGTGACTTAGCAAACACAGAAAATGACTCAAGTAGGAAATATTTAAGGGGAAATTCCTTTTCTTTTCCTTTCTCCTCAAGTAATAGGAGAGGAAGAAAACAATTTCTGCTTCCTGTGATGGTGAGGAGCAGACCAGGGTGGGGTATGGATGTGCCATGAAGAACAAAAGGCCTGGATTTTGCTGCACTAGAGCCTGGAGGTGACAGCTGCCCTTCATGACACAAATGACCCCTGATCCAGCTGCTGTCCGTGAGTTCTACTGTCACTCTAGGAGTTTCTATACTTTGGTTTTCTTTAATCTCTTTTAAACTATATGCTTGTTATTCATACCTCTACTACAAACATTGTCACCAATGTTTTTCTATGTTTCTCAGCACCTTTGCACACAGTAGGCACTCAATAAATGTTAAATAAATAGTAAAATGCAGAGGATCCTTCCTAGATTGAGATCATATGATGAAGATCATTTGAAATCATTTTCAGATAGTGCTTAGCACAGTGCCACCCTGATCATGTATTTAGACATAAGCTTTTGAGTTATTTTCCAGTACCTTTATTAGACTCTTTATTACCACAGTGCCAAACAAGCTATTCAATGACATTTCACTCTTTCCATCCTTTAAACAGCTAAATAAACTAATACAGCCATTTCTATGTTAATACTTAATACCCCAGAACTACCTACAATCCAAATGCTCCTTAGTGTTATCTTCCAGTATGTTTCTACACCTGGAACAAGTTACAAAACTTCACTTCAGCCTCCAAACTACATCTGGACTGGGATTATAAATTCCTGCTTTACATAAAAAGAAAAAGTGTGAGAGTGACATCATTTGGGGTAAGGTAAGGGAGCAGAGCACCATCTGTAATGGTGGTTGTGAGGATCTCAAGCTGCAGAACTGTCTGCAGGATTACTGATACAGGAGAAGTGCATGCTGTCAGAAAGATTTAATCAGATGGGAATCGTGTGACTTGTACAGTGAGTATTAAAAGTGAACAGGCAAAGACAATGATCAAAGAAATGCTACCTAGAGAGAGACTAGTCCTCTAGGATAAATTTCTATAGCACTTCCTAAACTATAATATACATTTCCATTATTTTTTAAAAGCATGTCATAGTCAGAATCTTTAAAACAGGGTAAAAATTAAGAACTATAAAACAAAAACATATCACTGAAACAAATCAGACAAAATGCCAAATAATGGCATAAAAGATCCCAACAGATGAAGACACTGACAGCGACGGGATGAAGAGTCACAATGCTGAAACCCTGCCCCTCCTATTTCTCAGATTGGATGACGCAAAACACTTCTTACCACCAACACTCCAAACTCAGGCTTCCTAAAAGTCCTTCACTCACAATCTGAATATATCCACTCACATTTCCTTCCTTAACCACTCAAAAGGTGATAGCAAGCAAAAATATGACTTACTTTGGTTTTTATGGGCCCTGGTTGAATCACATTGAATCTCATTCCATATTTACCCCATTCAGCAGCCAAAGACCTAAACATTAAACCACACAAAATTTAGACTATATGTTAAAAATAATAGTAACCACGCTAGAGACTATTACCCCAGCTGACAAATACTATTATTATCTCCATGTTACAGACAAGAAAGTGAAGGCACAAAGGTTCAATCATAAATCACTATGACTAGTGAGTCATCTCAGTGGCCTTGCTTCAGAGTTCATGCCCTTGGTCACTGTTGCACTGTCACTTACATTGTTATGTCCATAATCACTCTGCTATTCAGATTTTAGACGCAAGTACAGTATCAACACTCATCTCTTGAACAGGTATCAACACTGGGCATAAAACCATGAGAGAAGCATGGCCCCTCATGTTCTGAAGTCAGTCCTGTATTTTCAGGTTCAGTGTAATCATGACAATACATTGGATTATGTTTCCAATTTCACAAGTGCTTCGATTAAGTAAAGGATGGGCTACAAAGATGTAAAATATTGACCAAGTACATGATTAACTAGGTTTTAATACCATTGTTGGACTGCACTCAAAAGGAAACAGGAATCTAATCAAATCTTGCTAAGTGCCCTGAAGCAAACATAACACCAAAAACAAACATGGAACTTGAAAACAACCTGTGTGAAAAGCTTACTGGACAGAAAGGTCTAACTTTATTACTTAACTTATTTTAGGACTATATTCATGTGTATACACTTAATCTAGTTTCAAAAACTGGCTTAAGGTAACTTATAAGAATATATATATATAATGCAAATGAGGAAGATAAGGTCATTTGAAAGTAAGAAAGAAAAAGGACCAACAATAAGAAAATATAAAGGAGCAAGGGATAGAGCTATTCCCTAAACATATTGTGAGAATCCACATTATTAACAACAGGAAGGTTACAAATTTGTGTCACTGTTTCCATGATGCTACAAAGAAAGGTGAGTCCAGTCAGTTACATGATGAACAGTGCCCATAAGAAAAAAAAAAGCCAATTTCTCAGGGAAAGCACACTGTTTCTGATAAATGATTTTTTAAAAAAGCATTTCTTCCAAGAACATATAAAAGGAAAATTGTGTAATAAAATACTGTCTTTAAGACAACGTCCCCTTGCAATAGATACAAGGGGATATTTTTATGAAATTGTAACATACCCATTCATATATCCTAACAGCAGCCCTTCAGCAGCCAGTTCTAGAAGGAGGGGTATGTGTGCCAAACAGTCTTGTCTGACTTAATCCTCAGAAGCACTTAGAGCAATGTGTGAACTATGTGTCCTTCAGGCAAATCATACATAAAAGTTGATTTTCTACATGGTGCTCTGACAGATTTCATGACCATGCCTTCCCTGGGTGAGCCCCCCATACCTACTCCAAACTGCTGCGGATGTAGTACCTTCACTCTCAGTAGAATTCCTGAGCTGAGCAGAGTCTGTAGCATCCTGTGAAATGCTAAGCAATTCAGTAAGGAGACTGTCTGGAGGAGAGGTATCCTTTCTGGTCATAGGTGCCCAGGTTAAGTCCGCCTAATGCAGGCTCTTGACAATGAGCTGCATCTGAGGAATTGTTGTGACATGATGGAACCCACCATGTCTGCTCATTCTTTGTCAGGATGCCAATAAGCATAACATGTTCAACATATGTCACCATTACTGTTGTTCAACCCATAGATATCCTGTCAGGAGTGCAGTCCCTCTTTCTTGACTGTCTGATGAACCAGTTACTATCCGGAGAAGTAAGTAATGTGTGTCATGGCTGCTTAAAGGAAGAAGTGCCTAAGTCTACCAGAGTGATGGGAGGGCTTCCCTGAGGAGGTGACACTTGAGCAGACACTTGAGAGGATCAGAAGTTTGTGTGAAGGACAGGATGGGAGATAATAGAAGGTAGGTTGGAGAAGAGGATAGCCAGGCACTGGGCCAGTAGGAGTAAAGGACAAAGGCCAGAGAGCATGCAGGATTGGGGGTCTGCCAGCCCTATCCAGGATGACTGTATAGCACAAGTAGGAGAAGAGGGCTGCTAGGGACTTGGCTGCAGAGAGTGGCACACATTTGCTGAGCACCCATTATGGAAAATCACTATGCAGTGATATAAAAAAAGCTGCCCAGAATCAAGGTCCTGAAAGGACACAAAATTGAAACCTCAAACAAGATTGAAAGATCCAAACAAAACAAGTTTGATATTGTACAAACAGTGCTGAAGTAGTCAAGTTCCAATCCCTTATTTCCAGTACCATCTGACTTTAAAAAAGGTAATTATCTCTATTCAGACAAAGATTGAATTTCTGACTAAATTAATTCTTCTCTTTATCTGAAACAAATGTGTATGACATTTAAATGTTAAAAAAGTACATTGAGACTATAGGAAAAAGATTAATCATGCAGCTCTACAAAGCACTGAGTCCAGCTGTGCTCCAGATCCCACAATAATGAGTTGCAAAAGTAAGCACTGAGCCCTGCTATGTTTTGGATCTTGCTGCAATGGGTGTGCAATGGTGACCCTGAGCCTGGCTCTGTTCTGGATCCCACCATATTGTGTGTGTGAAGGTGGCATTGAGCCTAGCTATGTTCCAGATCCCACTGTAATGAGTGTGAAGAGATGACACTGAGTCCTGCTGTGTCCTGGATCTCACCACAATGAGTGTGAAACAATGACACTGAGCCCCACTGTGTTCTGGATCCTGCTGTAATGAGTGTACCAAGGTGACACAGAATCTGACTGTGTTCCAGATCCCACTATGATAAGTATGCAAAGGTTGCACTGAGCCTGGCTGTGCTCCAGATCCTGCTGTGATAAGTGTGCAAAGGTGACCCTGAACCTGTGTTACAGATCCCACTGTGATGAGTGTGTGAAGGTGGCACTGAGCCCAGCTGTGTTCCAGATCCCACCACAATGTGTGTGCCAAGGTGAATGACCAAACGTGGCTGTGGGAAGCCAGCATTCTAATGACATATGTAAAGTTGTCCCTGATGCCCCTCTCTGTGCCCCCACTGGCTTGGCCCATGGCCTACATCTCAGAATCAACAACACTGGATGGAATTTATTTCTTAGAGTATTAGTCTTCCCACTAGATTGGAATGGTTTTCAGGATACACAGAATAGAAAACAATTCTGTTCCAGAGAAATGAGAGAAAACATCCCAGAGGGGGTGATACAATGCAAAATATCACAGCAAATTCCAACAGGAGCAGAACCAGCACAGAAGTGTGACACTATGTGGTGTGTTTAAGTAGGTGTGGAGCAGGTGAAGGGAAATGAGAGCCCAGGATGACTATGATGTGAGAACATGGGCTCAGATGATGATGCAGCTGGTTCTGCCCCCATCACCATCATATCCTCAGAACCCAGCACAGTGCCTGGCACACAGTAAGCACTTATCTAGTAAATCAACAAATAAACAAGGCCAGGGACAAGTCTGTTGAGAATGCCATATCAACTTTTGGCTTTAATTCCAAAGAGTAATGGGAAAATGATGTAAGGTTTTAGCAAGGGAATACATAAGCAGACACATATTTTTAGAAGATGACTCTGGTGGGAAAATGTAAATAAAACAGAAAAAGGGAGGAGTTGGGTCACAATGAAACATATTACAGAGTTACAGTGAGCCAGATAAGCACCAAAAAAGACAGTGGAAAAGGTTGGTGGTGAAGACTCAGAAAGCACTTGTGCTGCTAAGAAATGACCACAGAACATGGCACATGGTCACTGGTCTGTGTTAGCCCTGTTAATCTCACAACAAAAGGGTGAAGGTATGTTTTAGGGGCAGGGAGGATACCAAGGAAGGTACATTGGGAACAAGAAGGCTATAGTCCTGTGCTGTCTAATATGGTAGCCACTAGACATACAAGCTTTGTAATTTTAATTTTAAGGTAATTAAAGTTAAATAAAATTCAGTTTATTAGTCACAGTAGCTACAGTTCACATGTGGCTCTTAGGTAATGCAGAAGTACTGAGAAATTTCATTAGACAGTGCTGCTGTGGACAGCAGGTGATAGGATATTTGTCTCCTGGTGGATCCAAATTAATCTCTGTTTTGCTTTTCTCCAGATGGAGACCACAGCAGGAATTTAGTCCCACATGCTACAAAAGGGCAGTATTTATCATTCACTACAGGAGTAACATATGTGTACTCACTTGTTAAGGGCTTCCACTCCAGCTTTGGCAGAAGCACTGGGCACCACAAAGCCTGACCCAGTCCCAGCATAGATGGTGGTGATAGCAAGAAATGCTGCTCCTGGAATTTTAAAAGGACATAGAATTAACATTACACCTAAATCTGACATCGTTCTTTGTTGGGAACTGCCCTGACTGGTTTCAGAAGCTGTAACCACCCATAGCTAAGGCTGAGTGAGAGACCTTGGGACCATAAGCCACTAAGGAGACAAAGCTTATCTCCCTGGCAAGGGTGCTGCTTCTGTCTTCTTTACTTCACCCTGCCTGGCCCCCAGTGCATGACTGGTTAGCCAATGACAGGTAAGATTCCTCAAGGGAGGGACAACCTAAGACAGGCATGGTCATTAAGAAGCCCTCAAGGAAGGACTTGGAGGGGCTATAGCAAAAGAGGGTGATAGACCTCTGCCCCTCGGCTTTGACAAAGCCTGAGTCCTCATTCTGCCTGCCAGAAGTCTCCTAATTTCTTGGCTATCTTGCCTCCTCTGCCTGACTTAAGCCTGAAACAATGACAAAGGGTGGTACAGCCCTGTGCTGGAACGGGCGGGTTCCTCCAGGATGATCAGGCCTAAGAAAGAATGCATAAAATCCTATGAAACCTGCTTTGCTAAGAATGCCCTCAATTTTCTGACAAAGGTCAAAGCATGAAATGAGTTTATTTCCCAAAGTTTTAAAGCCCTTTAGCTAACAGACCCTAACTCAGAATAAGCCCTCATAGTTCTTTGTATGTTATCTATTGTTTGATCCTTACTGCCTGATAATGATTGATGAGCTTTATTTGTATCCCTGTGCAAATTGAATCCAATAAAAGCCCATTGAGGAAAAGGCTCTTGGCCCTTCTCCTTTGAGAGATTGGCCACCTTTCCTCTCCAAGAAGATCACATCTGGGTAGACTTATTCTCATTTGAGGTGGGCGGAGCCCCTCCACAGCTCTTAGCAGTATCTTTTTGGATATATCTCCTTGGGCAAGGGAAACAAAAGCAAAAATTAACAAATGGGACTACATCAAACTAAAAATCTTCTGCACAGCAAAGGAAACCATCAACAAAACAAAAACAACCTACTGAATGGGAGAACATATTCACCAATGATATATCCAAAATGGAGTTAATATCTAAAATATATGAAGGACTCATAATTTAATATCAACCCCCCAAAAAACAATCCAATTTAAAAATGGGCAGAAAACCTGCATAGACATTTGTCCAAAGAGGACATACAGATGGTCAATAGACACATGAAAAGATGTTCAACATCACTAATCATCTGGGAAATGAAAGTTAAAACCACAATGAGATATCACCTCACACCTGTCAGAATGGCCATCATAAATAAAACAACAAACAACAAGTATGTGGAAAGAAGGAAATCCTCGTGCACTGTTGGTGGGAAAACAGAATGGTGCAGCCACTATAGAAAACAGTATGGAGGTTCCACAAAAAAATAAAAATAGAATTACCATATGAGCCAGAAATTCCACTTCTGGGAATATATCTGAAGAAAATAAAAACACTAATTTGAAAAGATACATGCACCCTATATGCAGCATTCAATGAACTATGTTCATTGCTGCACTATTTTATAATAGTCAAGATATGGAAGCAACCTATGTTAATAGACAATTGAATAAAGAAAATATGGTATATATATGTATATAAATATATACAATGGAATATTAGTCAGCAATAAAAAAAGAATAAAATCTTACAACAACCTAGAGAGAGCGGCAATTTTCAATCTTTTAATCTCATGGCATACATAAACTAATTACTAAATTCTGCAGCACACCTAAAAAATATATTTTTTGCTGATCTCATAAAAATTGGTATAATTTTGATTCATTTCTACTGGACAGGTATTCTTGTGTTGGCTGTTATCATTTTTTAAAATTTAACAATCTAAAGGAAAAGAGGTCAGTGCCCTTGATGAAAAGGTCAGGTATTACATGTTTTAAAAACTTCCTGTGGCACATTGGTTGCAAATTGCTGACTTAGAGCATTTTATGCTAAGTGAAACAAGTCTGACAGAAAAAAGACAAATACCATATGATTTCACATATGCATGGAATCTAAACAACAAAACAAACAAAACTAAAACAGACTCACAGAGAATAGACTAAGGGTTGTCAGAGTGGGGGGGGGGGCGGTTGGGAGACTTGGTAAAAAAGGTGAAGGGATTGAGAAGTGTAGATTTGTAGTCACAAAACAGTCACAGGGTGTAAAGTACAACATAGGGAATATAGTCAATAATAGTGAAATAACTATGTATGGTACCAGGTGGGTACTAGACTTATTGGAGTGATTATTTTGGAAGGTATACCTTTTGTCTCTAGTGATTTATGGATTAATGAAAAATTCAATATGTATCCTGTCCATGACCTTTGTAATTAGACTCAAAACCCCATATTAATCTCTTTTAGTCCTTCCTCACTTCGAGTTGTATCAGTTCTTTAATAAGATTATTCTTTTCCACACTATTTATTAATATTTACATGTAATCATATCTTAGTAATGAATGGGTCTCAGCTGGATATTTTCAATATGCTTCCCAAAAGGAATCAGGCATATACTTGCTAACTAACATTTGTGGCTAATGTCTTTAGAAGTTTCCAAAATTTCTATTTGTTGAGTATTGTTAACTTTGCATCAGTGCTCCTTAGAAACATACTTTCACGATGTCCCTAATGCTGGCTTCTCTGCTCCTGCTCAGGCCACAGATCTTGGGTCCTTTGTCACTGGCTCAGCTCAAGTACACATCATCACCAAGTCCTGCCCCAGCCAGTGTGCATCTGTCCTTCAGCTGCTGGTGCCCTTACCTTGCTATCTCACCCGCCTATCTTCCTTGCTATGTCACCTTCCTACCTTCCTAGATGCCAGACCCCACCTCACATGCTTCTGATCACAGGTCACCACAGCCTGCAGCCTCTGACATACTTCAGACATCACCATACCAAGTTTTGGGCTATTGCTCTGGTCTGGAGCATATACCATGAGCTGAACTCCACAGGCCAGTGGAACCAAGCCTTAAATGCTGTCAGGTCACAGCACTGATGGTCGATAGGAATCTTGGAAAAGTAAAAACTGGTTTCCATCCTTTGAAAAATCTTAGCGAATATATTTTTAATGACACACATATAATTTTAATCCAATGTGAGGAATAAAAATAGATCCAAGTCTGTGTTAAAATGAAAGACAATAATGAGAGAAGAAGGAAGAGTCCGAGAAAAAGCAGGGTCACAGGGATGGGCCAGGAAAGAATAAGAGAAACAGTGAGACAAGAAAGACAGTGATGAGAGACAGAGATGGAGAGAGAAATTGAGAATCAGGGAAGAGTTGGCAGAGAGAGAGAGATGAGTGAGATGTGGAGAAAGTCAGATGGAGGGAGAAGAGATACAGAGACCAAGGTCCTAGGGCAGAATGGACAGAGAGGGGTCAGCCCATGCTTTTCTCTCCCATCTCTGTTACCCACCCCTCCTGAAAAATCAAAATAAAAAAAAGACACTCAAAATCCAGCCTAGGTCAGGTCCCCTTTGTGTGGTGGGAATGAGTGGTCTGGGTTTGAATTTCAGTGAGAGCCTGAATAAAGGGCAGGAGTTCTCAGCACCCACACAAAGCTGGTGCCTGATTAGCGCCTTCTGTCTGTCCTGACACCCCCAAGCTGTTCTGAGAACTAACCATGCTGCCCAGAGGAGGGAAGCTGGCTAGCCCCAGGCTTCCTTGAGCCTTGAAGGATGTCCTTCCAGGAACATAAGGACCCTCCCTCTGGAGCTTCTCAAAATACTCCCCACCTCTCTGAGAAAATACTCCTTTCCTTTAATCCCCCCAACATAGATCAGGAACAGTGTGTTGTCTTCCTGGGCCACCAGGGCCTGGTGCAGGAGCACCAGTAAGTACGCTAGATGAATATATGCACACTGTTTTAGACACACAAGTACACCTGTACCTACTTCTCATACACATGGGCTTTTATCCAGAAGTTTGTTCACAGGACTAAACACAGATGTCCTCCTCATAACTCCCTATAAACAGATCATACTTCCAGTGTCCTCACCTTCCCTGTGGTCTTCCTCACCCAGATGACTCACCATGTAAAACCCCTCATTTGACCAGGACAGCCTTATCTTCTAAACATCCTGTTTTATTCCTCAAGCCATCCATCCATGTGCAAGAAGAAAGCGGCCATCCCTGTCTGGTCCCCTCATCTTTGCCATTCCCCACAGTACTGCCATAACCTTCCTGACCAGTCACATCCTTTATCAGACAACTTCTAGAGATCCTGAGAAAATAACAGTTTCCTTCAGAATCAACACCAAATTTCCTACTGGGAGTGTTCCCAATTACACCTAGACTACTTCCCACCCCATTTCCTACCACTCTCCCTCCTGACTCCAACCACCTCTGAAAATCCAGCTCAACCTGACAGGCATTCAGGGGAGAGTTGCCCACTCCTGCTTTGGATCCCAATGCTTTCAGAACATAGTAATCACAGCTCATCACAGCACATGATAATGACTGAAGGATCTTTCCTCTCTATGAGACTATGATTGTCCGAGTGTGGATACTGCCCCACTGACTTTTGTCAGAGCCCTAAGGCTGCACACAGAACTTGCACACAATGGGGTCCAAAGAACAGGGAAAAACACACAGTCCTACCCTTCTGTGCTCTAATTAGTTGCTTCCCAATTTCCAGGGTTACGAAGGCCGTGCCATTCAGAACTATGTCAGTGATAGTCTTCCAAGCATTAGGAGACAGTCTTTCGGTGGGAGAAATGAAATTGCCTGCTGCGTTGTTTATCACAATCTAATAGAAGAATATATTAAGTTAGAAAAACTTTTAGGTGAGGAGAAACATTCTTCCTCAAGGGCTTCAATTTCTAAAACTTATTAACTCAACTAACACAATAAAACCTACAGTCTGCTATGAATCACCATGAGATTTGAACCTGTGAATATCTCCTGTTGTTTTACCAAATTTCAGAATCCTAATTTTTGTCAAATTTAAGGTAGAGTCTATTATTAAGAACATAAATACAGATGAAACAACTAACATGTACCTATACATTATTTCAAGGAATCTCAATTAAAATGCCTTTAATTTTGGCATAAGTCACCCAATGAAACTCTGGGCTGATCAATTGTTTCTTCACTATCAATAAAGATCCCGCTTAGCTCTACAGCAGAGTCAATATTATTGCTGTCTGGATATATCTTTAACCAAAAAAAAAAAGAGCTCTATTTGAAATTACTGGAGGAAATGGCTTCCTCCCAATATGTGAACCTAACAACGGCACTATGTCCATGTATATAGCAGGTATTAAAAGGAGAAACTTGGACCTTCTTGTAGGTCCTTCTTCCTTGTTTCTGTTATTCTCATCTACAGAGATGGTCAAGGTTATTAGGAAAGGCTAAGAGGATGAATCCTTTAAGCTAGATACTGGGCTCTTGGATAACTGTTGTTCTTAGTTCACAATCGTATTAAATAAAGTGAAATTCAGTTATTTTCTGCAGGATGGTAAATGCATTTTTTAAGTATTCCTGAAGGGCCATGGAGCAGCTATCTGTTCTAATCTGGTCCCTGCTTTAAGCAGAGCTGGCTTCTTGATGGAACAAGACAGGTGCTTCACACAGCATTGCAATGATCTCAGTTGGCAATACCAGCACCAGGGCCTCATCACCACAACTCACGTCAGGGTGGCCTGCCAGTCTGATCGACTCTGACACCACATTTTGTACCATATCAGGATCCCGCACATCACACTGAATCGCATAAACCTGCAAAGTAACAAAGACAAAGCAATCCTACATTTTTCAGACTTCTGAAAACAAAACCATGAGTAGATTATTTATGTTATCATTCCTAAATTTGAATTAAATAACTGTTTTTAATGTACCTTATTTCCAGTTTGAGAAGAAATTTGTTCTGCAGTGGCTTTCAAAACATCAAACTTTCTATAAATAAACACATGGTATTTTTGCATGAGTTCTGAGATGATGTAATATATTTTCTCTTTTTAATTCCATAAATTGAAAAAACAAAATCTATAGCTGGAAGAGATGCACTTTTGAGAAAATACAAAAGCTACAACTAAATCAGTTTGAATGAATGCATTTTTTAAAAGTTTGATTCAAACAATTTTTATGAAACTAATGTATTGAATTATTTACACTTAAATCATTTATTTTATATCTACTCATAGAGTCAAATTTTGTCCTTAATTATCATTTATATCTGTCCCCAAGCCTGCTTTAGAAAAAAAACACATTCATGGTACAATGTAAGCTTATATTATACTATATAAAAATCTATGCTGTGCATAAAATCTACGGTAATAGATTTTAGACCAAATTTATGTATATAAATGCATTATGGGGTCTGTCCAGAAAGTATCCAGTAGGGTGATAGGAAAAAAAGAGACATTTATTGAAGAAGATACAAGATATAAGAAACATTGTACATAGGACATTGTCACCTCAGTCCCCTTCAAAGTAGACACCTTGAGCCCTCACAGAGTTCTCCCAGTGTCTCTTCCTCTGTTCAAAATACTCTGAAAAATCTTTTTTGGATTTTTGAAATTGCCATCAGCTATCCCATCGTATCTCCCTGAATCTCACTGACAGTCAGAAATATCTTCCCTTTCAAAGGTGATTTTAGATTTGGGAAAAACCAGAAGTCACAGGGCACCAAATCTGGGCTGGGAGTGGGGGATTGAGTCATCTGGGTGATGTGATGTTTTGCAAAAAAACTCTGTACTCAATGTGATGTATGAGCAGGTGCATTGTCATGATGAAGCGGCCAATCACCAGTTGCCCATAGCTGTGGCTGTCTTCATCATATTGCATCTCTCAGCTGATGAAAAACATAGAGGTGGTACTCCTTATTAATTGTTTGGCCTGGAGGGGTGCACTTGTGATGCACTATACCTTCCCAATCAAAAACCAGTTAACATGGTCTTAATCTTGCTGCGACTCTGCCACACCTTCTTCAGGTGTGGAGAACCAGGCAATTTTCATTGGAACAACTGGGCTTTTGTTTCCGGATCATAGCCATATACCCATGATTCATCTCATTATGACGTTCTTGAGGAAAGCTGGTTCATTGGTAGCAGTTTGAATCAAGTCATTAGCAACTGCAGCACAAGTACCTTTTACTCCAGTAGCAAAAGTCACTGAAGGAATTTTAACATAACACGTTTCACCCCAAGATCAAAATCTCAGACACAGTAGTTTTTGTAATCCCCAGATCAGCTTCTGGTTCCTGCACTTTCAGTTGCTGATCTTTGGTTGCAGCCCATACACATTCAATATTCTCAGGTGTTCTGCTTGTTGCAGTCCTTCCAGATCCTGGATCACTTTCAACAGATTCTCAACCATCTTTAAAGCATTTGTGCCACACTTTTATTTGCACTGTACTCATTCCATAGTCACCAAAAGGTTTCTGAATTATCTGAATAGTTTCTGCAGAAAAACATTCAAGCTTAATGCAAAATTCAATGCAGACTCATTGTTCTGATTGCTCAGTCATTTTGAATGCACTGGCCACACTGTACACATACTCACTCAATGGCGTCAACCACCCCCACTGACAAGTAGAATGAAGTCATCATTGTTCACACATGCTCACTCTAGTCCACTCTCCATGGCTGCCAGGTTACATGGATGTCACACAAACCATTTTCATTATATTAACAATGGCTGGACTTTTTCTGGACAGACCTCATTGCATATGGATTCAGAACCTTAAATTCTTTAAAGAATCATAAAAAGTAAACCATGAGTATAAATTATGTAATGTTACAAAAATATTTTAACATTTGAAAATATTACAACATAAAAACAAAAAAATGTTCTGACCAATTTGCACTAAAGGAAATAAAGGAAATTTCTTTGGCTCCTTGTAAATTACATAGTGACTGTCAATCAGATTACTACTTAACATAATTAAAATATTTACACCATTCAAAATAGAAGGGGTAGATTTTCGACCAATCTCTGACGTTCTAGACTTACAGTCATAGGGACCAGGATCTGCCTCACTAAGAATTCCTTCCATATGGTCTCACCCTTCCTACACAACCATAGATGTTTCAAAATATCTACCCATCTTATAGAAAATGGAAGGATTATGTCCATTATCCTTATACACAGTTATCTACTGAATAGTTATAATCACTACCACTGAAAACAAAGCAGCCTCAATGTAGTACTTTTTAACTTCATTTCCATGTGCAGAAAAACAAATTCTATCACTGCGTTTGGGAAATGTACTCATTAACCATTCCATAATCGATCATTATTTCTATCACAAGTTATAACAGGTCTTCCAAAGGAGATTTACTTAAATAATCCGAAGGATATTCATAGAAGATTAAGACACAAGTTAAAAAACTCTGCTTGGCAATGTGTTTTCAATCTTGAGGCACAGAACCATCTTCTAACAGGCTCTCTCCAAGCAACTTGTCAAGGGACTCACCGGCTGGCTATCACACAGTGCGCACCAAGGCTGGACAGGAGACTGGTCATTCCTCTTCCAAGGCCAGTGCCTCCCCCAGTAATGAAAGCCACTTTTCCCTGAAAACTGTTAGGTGGTAGCATCACTTTTTGAACAGATGGAAAGAATTTAGACTGGAAAGTGTTACTGTTTTGATATATTTTTGTTCCATAACTGAAAAACTAAAAGAGAAAAAAATGAATTGAAATTTGCACACATGCATTTCCACAAGAGATAAATTTAAAAAAAAACTTATTCTTTAATATTATTTAAATTCTTGGATTAACACAAATTCCTGTAAACATACTGGTATTGTATTTAATCAATTATTACATTTTTTTACTGGAATGTTAAGTGACATAGTGGAATGTTAAGTGACATAGTGGAATGTCTAAAAGCCTGGGCTTTGGAGAAAGATGACATAGCACAGAATTTTTTGTCCAGTCATATCACCTTCAGCAAGTTATTTAACTTCTTTGTACTTCAGCTTCTATAAATGGAGACAATAACAGAACCTTCCCCACAGAACACTGTGAGGAATTCATGAGTTGATATAAATAAAATACCTACAACACTGTTTAGCACATACTGAGCACTGCATAAATGCTAGCATTATTTGCAGATGTTTTACTGAAATTTAATTTTAAAAAAGTAATATAAAACATATTTGTCTTTTAACAAATATATGTTGGATGAAAATCACATACTGCCATTGAATCACTGAAGAAGATCATAAAAAGTTCTGTATAAGATTTATTAAGTCATATGTCTTTTCCCATGTCACCTTCTGTATGATAAACTTTGATAAATTATTTGTTATATTTAAAGTGGGGGAGGGGAAATCAAACCATTTTGAACAAAAAAATATTTGCATTGCCCTGTCTTATATTTTACAGCTTACACTCTCACATCACTTGTGGAAACCACTGCCATTCTCTCACATTTTATTATAAAAGCAAACTTTAAATGTTGAGCACAATAACAAACAACAGAGAGCCAGAACTCATTAAGTGGTTACCATGTGTCAGGATTAGATATCCACCTGACTAATATTCCCCACCCCATGAAGTTGGCATTATTTTTACCCATTGTACAGGAAGGGCCCAGAAAGTTTAACAAATTGCCAGGGTTGCAGAACCAAGATGCCAACATGGGCTGTGTCCAATTGCCTTATATGCCACCCTTGTCCACTCCCTGAGCTCCTACTTCATTCAATAATCACACCAAAGGCAACAATCACACCTTCTCCTCTCTTGCCTGAGTCTTCTTGCAAGCCAAGTGGGCCACCACTGTTGATCCAGGATATCTAAAAATTTACCCTAAGAAAACTATTAGAAACTAGTCATTGGGTTAGAATAAGGCTGTTCATCAACAGGAAACTGCACAAGAAAATGCTTATGATATTGTAATGGGGTGCATCAGAGCAAAGATCCCTGGAAAGCAAGGAACCCCAACTCAGGGGACCCCCAAATCTGGTATGAGATGGCTCCCCCTCAAGCTAGGAAAGGGAGGGGGTGGGGAAAGCTGCAGAGGCTGCAGATTAAAAGCCCCAGGCCTTCACCAACGCAGAGAGAAGAAGGCACAGTGATTAAGGCACACTGCATAACAAAGGCAGCCATCAACTGTAAAGGAATTAGCCTACCAACTCTGACAACCGGGCAGCTCAGCCTTCCCAACAGGGAGGGGCTGCCAGAGAAGACTCCTTGCTAGCAGCTTTGTAGGAGGAGGAGCAAAGGCAAATATGGCCAACACTGGCTCTCGTTGGCTGGAAAGGTGGGCACTCCCCCTGCTTTGGGAGCCCAGGGGATTCCAGGAGAGAGGACTTTTCAAAGAGGAGATGGGGAGAAGCTCTCTCTGGGCTTACTTTTGGCTCTTGGCCATTGGCTATCTTGCTTTGGCACTTGGTGCAGGCTCTAGGCTCTTGGTTTGTGGCACTTTGGCTTGGAATTTTTAGTCACAGGTGTGGTTGGACGCTCTGAGTCTTGGCCCTTGCTTCCTGCACAGATGGGAACACCTGCACAGACCAGGCAGATGCCATGCCCACCAGGGGATAAGTCTCCATATGGTTAGAAGCCTACTCCTTCAAGGCAGGGTCCCACATTGGGAAGCATGCCTCACTAAGCTCCAGCCTCTGGGACACTATGATCCAGTGCAGCATGGCACATGGGTCCTGGATGGCTACATGGAAACTGAGAACAGTGCACCCTTGACCCAGAAAGAGAGAGCTGCTGCAAGAAGATGGCGACTCTGAAACACACTAGTGCACATGCCAGAGAGGATGGAGATCTGTTTGCATGACTGGCTTAAGCTCCACAAGGACAGATAAGGAAATGGGGAACTTCTGGGGATGGTTTTGGCTTGTAATCTTTTGGGGAGCAAGAAAACTTCTGAGTCTCATGGGAGAGAAGGGCTCAGAGCAGAAGTGCTCTTAGCCCTCCCAAATTGGAACCCTGTTAATAAAAACCTGTTTCCTTCAACACAAATCTTTGGGTCATGTAATAAAGTGACAGGCAGCTGAACCCCATGCTGCACGGTTATACTATGTTGATAAGTGAAGAAAGAAATACACAAGATATTCTTAACTATAAATAAAAATATATGTTTAAAAGTAGTGATTCACCATTTACCACATGCCAAGGTGTACTAGACTTTCAATGCTGTACCTCACAACAACCCCAGAAGCTATATTCTGTCATTACCCCTGTAAGGAGCAAGGAAAACTTAGCAAGAACAAAGGATTGTAAAACAGATGCAACCTAACTAACATGTTTGGTTTGTAAAGCTACTACTGTTGAGCCAATCACCAACCCTGTTCCTGCCTACGGACTTTGTAAGCGAATAGCTAACTGCCACGTCTGCTTCTGCTTAATGCTTGCTTGCCCGCCCATATATAAGGACTTAGCTGTAAGCGCTCGCGTGCGACTCTCATTTGCAGCTCTTATGAGCACTGTGTCTCCAGACACATTTGGGAGAGTCCGCCCCTGCGCAGGTTAAAAAGAAAACTTGGCCAATAAAGTAACATCTCTGAAACCCTGAAAGTCTCCGGCATCTGTTCTCGCGGTTGCTGAATGCAACACCCCCATTTTATAGATGAGGAAACTGAAGCACAGAAAGGTGAAGTCAATAACTTTTACAAATAATAGTAAGTAGTAAAAACCTGACTCAAATCCAGGATGTATGTTACTTCTGAGTCCCCCATTACTTCACATAGTTGTCATCTCTAGGTGATGAGATTATGGATGATTACTTGCTGTTTGTTTGTTTGGTTGTTTTTAGTATTTTCAAAATCTATTCCATAAGTATAATTTGATTTTATAAACAGGAAAATATGTTACTGAAAGACAAAATTTGAGAAGGTGTGAAAATATATTTGCAAATCTGGTTATGCTCCATACTGGTTATTTTATTTCCTGTGGCTCCATGTTGACAAAGTATTTTCTTTTTGTATTCTTTTGCCAAAGCATGAAATCCACACAGCCCATAGTGATCTTTCTCCACCTATGTGGCAGCTTTACTTAAGGTTGCCACTGCCTCCAGAGCTATTCTATTAGGATGATAAATCTGGAAATTTCCATGAGTAGGCTGGTGAGTTTGTCATTATCAAGTAATAATGAAAAAATGTGTTGTCATTTTCTACAGGCTCTATAATGAAGTTTTATTTATTAATGTTAATTTGTATGGGGAACTTGATGTGGTGTTTTATGAAAAATGAATTAAACAAGATAATTGCATACAAACTTTCTATGTTGATTTATTTTAAAATATTTCTCAATTTCCTAATAGACAGGTGAAAGGCTATACAGGTAAAAATAATCACATTTGATAATAACAATTTCTAACAAGTGTCTATACTGTAACAGATTATGACCCAGCACTGTCTCACACACTGTATCTGATTTGATCTGATCAATACTGATCATAACTCCCCTGCCCCACAGTGAAAAGTGAAGAAGTTGATATGCTACTTTAATTCACATTACCCTCTGATAATTCACAGCATATATGCTGTTGAAGATTAAATTTGAGCTGTTTGACTAAAAACAAATTGATTTCAACATTAATATCCATGGAAATAAACAAGATCTCACAAGATCTTATTGTATTCAAGCTCCTAATTCTGAATAAACTGAAATAGCATTTGGGCACTTCATTTGAGTCATAAAACATGAATACAAAATATTCTTTCACAGATTTTCAAATCTCACTCTGGTTTTTCTGGATATAAGTTGTTTTTCAGAAAGAAAATAACACCTTTCCTCTCAAGATTGAGTTTTCTGGAGCTCTTTAAATCTCTAAAATTCTTATAACAAGTCTTCCAATTTTGTCAATGCAAATTTATTTTTTAGAGTTAGAAGTTCTAAAATATCCCAGAAAAAAAATTAGCCATCATCTGCCTCCCCATCTACATTTATTACTCGCCCACATCGTATAAACCATAACCTCTTTTTCATGCATCCTTACATTACAGCATCTTGGAAAGTGATCCTACTTCTCACCCTCAAAATCCAATTCTGAGAGTCTTGACTGTCTCTTCCCTTGAGGATGAAGACTGAGATCGATGAAATTTATTCCTAATTACCTAGTATTTTTGTTCATATAAAATATCTAGAATAAATATCTCAAATAGAGGTAGATTAGTGATACTAGACCAAATGTCTTTTCTTAGGCTTCCCCAGTGTTTTTAAAAAATTTTGGCCAATATTTCAAAACTGGAAGAATTCAGATAAAAAGCAGAAGCTCTACCAACACTGAGGTACACCCACCTACCTGGCTGAGTTCACCTGCAGAGTAAGCCCTTGGTTCTCCGTGGCCTCTTTTCAACACAGGGCCTTCAGGGACCTGAGGCATGTGAGAGTGTGACTACTTGTCTAAATAAAACCCAAAGAGCCAATTCAAAAAGGGGAAAAAGTCTTGTATCTTTTTATGCCATAGAGAAATTTCTGAAGTTTCATGCAAAAGAAATTTCTGTAAACATCACTGTTTAACATGCTAGGTATATTATTGAGAAAGTCCAGTTTCAATTCTGTAAAAACCACATAATAATAGACCCTCAGATGGAAGCTATGGATCTATGTCAATATTTAAATAACACATATCTTAGCTATTTCCTCATCACTGTCATGTTACTATTATCCACATTAAAATCCCATCCCTCAAAACATTAATGTCCTCCAGAGTCAAAAATGCAAAAATTAAGCTCCATTGGCAAGGCATTTGAGCTGTAGGGCAACATGGACTCTTCACAGACCTCCTTCCCCCAGGTCCTGGGTAGGGGGTAATTTGTGTGTACCACCACTCAGCATCCCTGAGGCTTGCCAAGCACTTTCACCTTCTGATCTTTGCTCTTCCTTTTTCTTCAGCTTTAATCATCCAATTTATTTCTCAACCCAGCAGAATCAGCCTTCAAAATGAATAAGCAAGAGTATCAAAAACTCTGTTGATACTTTAAAACCAGTGCCTCTTTAAAACTGAGCCAAATGACCCCCTCCCTACACCAGGGTGACAGGCTTCCACAGTAGACTGTGGCACCAAAAAGGCAAAACTCTCTCAATCCCCACTAGGTTGGGGTTTCTGGCACCAAAGGATTCTGAATATGCTTATTTGACTGCCTGTAATACTGATGCCAGGCTCCAATGCCATCACAGCTGCAGGAGAGCAGATGAATAGTCTTATGCAGGCATATGATACAAATACAGCTCTCCGCCACTTGTTTTAACAAGTTATTTCCAATGACTTTAAATAATGACATCTGGTAGTTAGTTTACATCTAAGAAAAGAAAATCCAAGTCTATGGACATGAGTATTAAGAAGTTATTTGCAAATAGAAAAACTAGGCAAAGAGCTTTAAAAAGTACTCCATACAAGGAAAATATATACAAACATACCTAGAGCTGAATATCATGTATTTAAACAAAAGAAAATATACTTTTTCTCTTACCAAATTACTGAGGTTCAAAATTAAGTAATACATGATACAAGAAACAGCTTATTAAACTCATTGTTACAGTCTGCTGATCTGAATTGGGAAAACTTCTTTGGAGGCCAATTTGGCAACATTTATCAAAATGTTCACTATAAATACCCTTTAAGCTTCAGGACACCATGGAGGTGTAGGTAGACACACTGTGCCTCCATGCACAACCAAAAGAAGGACAACAACAATTTAAAAACAAAAAACAACCAGAACTGACAGAAAATCAAATTGTATGGAAGTCCGACAACCAAGGAGTTAAAGAAGACACACTCATCCAGACCAGTAAGAGGGGTGGAGACTGGCACGCAGAGAGGACTACTGGCAAGGCAGTGGCTGGAGGACAGGGCAGGCAAGGCAGCGGCTGGCAGGCCCAGTGCTGGATTGTGGAGCAAGGCTGCAGCTGGCCAGCAAGGCTACTGCGCCTGCTGGTGGAGCAGGAGGTCCCACATTCTCCTGCAGATAAACCAGGAGGAACAATTGGAGATTGAGACAGATCATGCAACCCAGAGCGCCAGCGCAGGAAAATAAAGCCTCAAACCACTGATTGAAATATCTGTGGGGGTTGAGACAGCAGCAGGAGAAACTCCCAGTCTCACAGGAGAGTTAGTTGGAGAGACCCACATGGTCCTAGAACATACACAAGCCCAGCCACTGGGGAATCAGCACCAGAAGGGCCCAAATTGCTTGTGGGAAGCAGAGGAAGTCACTGAAAGCCAGCAGAGAATGGACCAAGTGCCATTGTTCCCTCTTGAACCCCTTCCCCACATACAGCGTCATAACTCAGCGACGTGGGTTACTCCTCCTGGGTGAATACCTAAGGCTCCACCCCTCACTATATAACAGGTGCTACAAGACAAAAAAAAAATGGTCCAAACTGAAAGAACAGAACAAAGCTCCAGAAAAAATACAACAAAGTGATGGAGAGTAGCCAACCTATCAGATGCACAGTTCAAAACACTGGTGATCAGGATGCTCACAGAATTGGTTGATTTTGGTCAGAAATTAGATGAAAAAATGAAGGCTATGCTAAGTGAAATAAAGGAAAATGTACAGGGAACCAATAGTGATGGGAAGGAAACTGGGACTCAAATAAACGGTATGGACCAGAAGGAAGAAAAAAACATCCAACCAGAAAAGAATGAAGAAACAAGAATTCAAAAAAATGAGGAGAGGCTTGGGAACCTCCAGGACATTTTTAAAGATTCCAACACCTGAATTATAGGGGTACCAGAAGGAGAAGAGGAAGAGCAAGAAATTTAAAACATAATGAAGGAAAACTTCCCCAGTTTGGCAAAGGAAACAGACTTTCAAGAAGTACAGGAAGCTCAGACAGTCCCAAAGAAGTTGGACCCAAGGAAGCACACACCAAGGCACATCATAATTACATTACCCAATATTAAGATGAGAGAATCTTAAAAGCAGCAAGAGAAAAGAAGACAGTTACCTACAAGGAGTTTCCATCAGACTGTCAGGTGATTTCTCAAAGGAGACCTTGCAAGCAAGAAGCGGCTGGAAAGAAGTATTCCAAGTCATGAAAGGCAAGGACATACATCCAAGATTGCTCTACCCAGCAAAGCTTTCATTTAGAATGGAAGGGCAGATCAAGTGCTTCTTGGATAAGGTCAAGTTAAAGGAGTTCATCATCACCAAGCCCTTATTGTGTGACACGTTAAAGGGACTTATCTAAGAAAAAGAAGATAAAAAGCATGTCCAGTAAAATGACAGCAAACTCACAATTATTAACAACCACACCTGAAACAAAAAACAAAAACAAACTAAGCAAACAACTAGAACAGGAACAGAACCACAGAAATGGAGATCACATGGAGGGTTAGCAACAGGGGAGTGGGAGGGGGAGAGAGGGGGAAAAGGTACAGAGAATAAGTAGCATAGATGGTAGGTAGAAAATAGACAGAGGGAGGGTAAGAATAGTATAGGAAATGTAGAAGCCAAAGAACTTTTATGTATGACCCATGGACATGAACTAAAGGGGGGGTATGTGGGTGGGAGGGGATGTGCAGGGTGGAGGGGAGTGAAGGGGGAAAATGGGACAACTGTAATAACATAATCAATAAAATATATTTAAAAAATACACTTTAAGCCAGTGACTCCACATTTGGGAATTTTTGCAGATGCCCTCACATACTTGGGAGGGAAAAGAAGTTACGTTCAAAGATATACATTAAGATGAAAATGAAATTAAAATAGAGAGCAATTCTATTTACAATCGCATCAAAAATAATAAAAGACTGGAAGATGGCAGGAAAGTAGGTGGGAGCTGAACCCACTTGCTCATGCACCCAACTGGGACATCTAGATGATCTTCTGAAGAACACGGTGAACAGCCAGAGGGATTCCAGCTTATGTGAAGTTTGGAAACCAAAGACTGCAAAGGATGTTGAAAAACAGAAGGTAAGGAGATTGCACAGGGACAGTAAGGTCTCTGGGACCTGCACTGGGACCATGGCTGGTGCCAGGGAAGGTGGCTGCAGCAGGAACTTTGGAGGGGAGCTGCATCAGCGATTGCAACTTTACAGCTCCCTCCCCTCTGAAAGCAGGGAAGCCTGTCCGGCACCAGGAGAGATCTTGATGCTTGAAGTCACTGGGGAGATACAGACACAGTGGAAGGCACACAGAAGCAGTGTTCCTCTGCTGGCTGGGATTGTGGTTGCCAGCTGGGACAGTATCAGAGAAACTGGGGAGCCAGATGAGGCCTAGAGATGGGAGAAGCGTTGAGCCATGATGGACCCTGCCCCAGATAGTATCAGGACTGGTCAGAGGTGGGCTGTATGAAAAGCCAGGTGCTTGCGAAGAATGGCTGGTGCAAACAAGGAATTTGCTCAAAAAAAGGCTCTCAGCCCCTGTTTAAGGAACTGCTGCACTCCTCAGCCAGGCCAGTGAAGAGGGAGGAGGGGTGCAGTTTGTTCCAAATCAAGGCACCTCATGGACTGATCAAAGTGGGGCAGCAGGGGCTCAGAGGGGTAGCAATCCGCAGAGAGACTTAATTTAATAGGGGAACAAAACTGCCCTGAAGGGACTTTGCATGTGCACAAAACCCAGACCAGCAAAAGGGAGGAGGGGTGAGAGTTGCTCCCCCTCAGTGCACCTCAGGAACTAATCAAACTGTGGCACAAGGAGGTGAATTAAAGGCACTGGCCTGGTGCATATGGACAGTGGGGGCTGCGTAGCACTCTGGGGGCTTGGGCAGGAGGATGGACACCTGTGAATATTGGAACCCAGACCAAGCCCCCAGCACAGAGCTACAGGAAAGGAAAAAAAAAATGGAGCCCAGGCCCCTCTGACTGCAGCATCCAGGAAGACAAGCAGAACCCAATTGGTGGGTTTAAAGTCAGCAGGAGGCTGTTTTTCCTTTTTCTTTTTTTTTTCCAAGTGTAAGTCAATGAGACCTCCAGCTGTGAAAGGATCAAAGACAGATCCAAAGAGAGATCAGAAGGCTAACACCAACAACTGAAACAAAATTTACTTCGCTATCCTAAAGAACTTGCATTTTATTTTATGTTTTTATTTATTTTTACTTTTTTGTTATTATTTTTTCATTACTTTATATTTTTTATTTCCCTTCTTTCTGTGTAGTTTTCTTTGTTTGGTTTTATTGTTTGGTTCTCTTTGTTCCACCTTTTATATTGCATTTTAATTTCTCTTCCTTCACTTGTATTCTTATAACACCCTATTCTTGGTCTTTCACTTTTTATTCAGATCATATATATCTTTTCATATTATTGTTGTTCCCATTCCCACACAGCACCCATCCCTGGTCTTGGTCCATTTCACTATCTTCTTGAGCTTTATTACTATTGTGGTTAACTTCATTCCTTGCATACTAAGCCAAGTTTCTATCCCTTACTCTCAGTACATCTTACCATCTAACCAAGCATAAGCACTCTGCTCTCTGGAGTCAGCTCGCATTCTTTTCCCCCTTTACCAAAAGACTTAGCTCTTTTTCACCTTTTAAAAAAGTGGCTAGTTGGATGAAATATCAGTTATTGCCATACTTCTCCAAAGCACTTCCTATCTGTTCTCTACATGTTGGTACTTTAAATTGCATAGAATATTCTACTTCTGTCATAATCCACTCCATCTTCACCTTGCCCCAGACCACATACAAGACAAGGTGGGAGTTGTCAATACCAGTAAACCCACTGGAGGAGAGAACTGACCAACAAAGAGCCACCAATGGGTAAAACCCAAATACAACACAAAAGCCCACTCAAACAGAAAAAAGGGCAACCCTAGAATGCACAGACAAGGAAATCAAAGAGAGAGCACCACTGAGTCCCACAGAACTCCTACCACAGAAGTTAACCCTATGAAGACAGAGAGCAAAGCAGATTATTGGGAACTGCAGAAACAAACAGAAAGAGTCACCTAAAATGGGGAGACAAAGAAAGAATCTTCAATTAAAGAATGGAAGACTCCCCACTAAAAGAGGTAAATGAAATGGAGGCAATCAAACTATGAAATAGAGAATTCAAAAGGATGGTTATAAGGATGCTCAAGGAACTCACAGAACATTACAAAGAACTGAGTGAGAACTACAACAGTATGAAAAAGGAAAAAGAAACTATAAACAAGAAACAGAAAGAAATGAAGAATACAATTTCTGAAATAAAAAGCACACTAGAAGGAATTACACACAGGCTGGATGACGCACAGGACTGAATTAGTGAGCTGGAAGACAAATTAGAAATACCCAGGCAGAGCAGCTGCATGAAAAAAGACTCAAAAAATAAGAAGACAGCTTAAGGGAACTGCAAGAAAACATGAAATGCAACATTTGAATCATAGGATTACCAGAAGGGGAAGAAAAGAAACAAGGTATAGAAACCCTGTTTGAAAAAATACTGACAGAAAACTTTCTGAACTTGGAGAGATGAAAAACCAAGCATGTTCAGGAAGCACAGAGGGTCCCAATCAAGATGAGCCTGGACAGGCTTACTGCAAGACACATCATAATTACAATACCAAGTTTTAAAGACAAAGAGAGAATCTTAAAAGCAGCAAGGGATAAACAAGAAGTAATATACAAAGGAGCTCCAGGAAGGCTAGCAGCTGATTTTGTAACAGAAACACTGTAAACCAGGAAAAAATGGCAAGGAATATACCAATAATGAAAAGCAAATGCCTGCAACCCAGCAAGGCTCTCAATTCAAATGGAAGGCAAAATAATGAGTTTCCCAGACAGAAGAAGGCTGAAAGAAAACACCTCCACCAAACCAGCACTACAAGATATGCTAAAGGGATTGCTATAAGAAGATGAAGAAAAAGAGTGAGACACAGAAGAACACAGGTATGAAAGAGTAAAAATTAATAAGTACCTATCAATAATAACCTTATGTAAATGGATTAAGTACTCCAGTCAAGAGACATAGGGTAGCTGAATGGATAAGAAAAAATGACGTGCACACATGCCACCTACAAGAGACCCACCTCAGAACAAAATACCTACACAAACTGTAAGTGAAGGGATGGAAAAAAATATTATAAGCAAACATACAGAAAAAAAAAGCCAGAGTAGCAATACTCATATCAGACAAAATAGACTTCAAAACAAAAGCCATAATAAGAGACCCAAAAGGACACTTCATAATACTCAAGGGAAGAACGCATCAAGAAGACATAAACATAAACATATATGCACCCAATATAAGAGCACCCAAATATATAAGGAAAATCTTGGAGGACTTCAAGAAAGATACAGACAGCAACACACTTATCCTAGGGGATTTTAACACCCCACTGTAAACAATGGATAGATCTTCCAAACAAATTATCAACAAGAATATTGTAGCACTGAATGATGCATTAGATCAAATGGACTTAACAGATACGTATCAAACCTTTCTACCCAAAGAAGCAAAATACACATTCTTTCAAATGCACATGGAATATTTTCGAAGACAGATCCCATGACAGGACACAAAACAAGCCTCAACAAATTCAAGAAAATTGAAATCATATCAGGCATTTTCTTGGCCCACAGGGCATGAAACTGGAAACTAGATCACATGGACTTAAATGATAAATGTAGAACCTTTCATTCCAAAGAAGTAAAATAAACATTCTTCCCAAATGCACAGGAACATTATCAAAGATAGACCACATAATAGGACACAAAGCGAGTCTCAACAAATTCAAGAAAACTGAAATTATATCAAGCATTTTCTCTCACCACAAGGGGCTGAAACTAGAAACTTTATCAACCTCAAGGAAAAAATACAAAAACATTCAAACTCATGGAGATTGAATAGAATGCCATTAAACATGAATGGGTCAAGAATGACATCAAGGAAGAAATCAAAAAGTTTCTGCAAACAAATGAAAAAGAACTCACAACAGTCCAAAACCTATGGGACACAGCAAAGGATGTCCTGAGAAGGAAGTGAATAGCAATACAGGTCTACCTGAAAAAGATAAAAACATTTCAAAAAACAACCTAATCCTACATCTTCAAGAACTGGAGGAACAAAAACAAACAAAGCTCAGAGCAAGTAGAAGGAAGGAAATAACAAAGATCACAGTAGACTTAAACAACATTGAGAATAAAAGAATAATTCTAAGTATCAAATTCAGGAGCTAGTTCTTTGAAAAGATAAACAAAATTCACAAGCCTTTAAGCAGACTCATCAAGAAAAAAAGAGAGAGGATCCAAATAAACAAAATCAGAAATGAAAGAGGAGAGATTATAACTGATACCACAGAAATACAAAGGATTGTAAGAAAGTATTGCGAGCAACTATATGCCAAAAAATGTGAAAACCAGAGTGAAATGGACAAATTTCTAGGAAAATATAATCTCCCAAGATTGAATGAGGAAGAAGTACAAAGTCTGAACAAAGTGATAACAGCTAGTGAAATTGAAGCAGTAATCAAAAAACTCCCAGCACACAAAAGCCCTGGACCAGATGGTCTCACAGGAGAATTTTAAAAAACATTTAAGGAAGAGCTAACCTCTATCCTTCTCAGACTATTTTTAAAAAATCCAAGAAGTGCGAAGACTCTCAAACTCTTCTTATGAAGCCAGAATCATCCTAACCCCAAAACCAGACAAAGATACAACAAAGAAAGAAAAGTATAGTCCAATATCGCTTATGAACACAGACGCTAAAATCCTCAACAAAATATTAGCAAATCACATCCAGCAATACATTAAAAAGATCATACATCATGACCAAGTGGGATTCATCCCAAGGATGCAAGGATGGTACAATATTTGCAAATCAATAAACGTAATACATCACATAAACAAAAGGAAAGGCAAAAATCACATGATCATATCAATAGATGCAGAAAATGCATTTGAAAATGTACAACACCCATTTATGATAAAAACACTCAGCAAAGTGGAAGTAGAAGGAGCATACCTCAACATAATAAAGGACATATATGAGAGACCTACAGGCAATATCATACTGAATGGGCAAAAACTAAAAGCTTTCCCACTAAGATCAGGAACAAGACAAGGATGTCCACTTTCACCACTTCTATTAAACAGTATTGCAAGTCCTAGCCACAGCAATCAGACAAGAAAAAGAAATAAAAGGAATCCAAACTGGAAAGGAGGAAGTAAAACTGTCACTGTTTGCAGATGATACAATAGTGTACATAGAAAACCCTACAAATTCCACCAAAAAAACTGTGATGTCTGCCCTGCCTGGTTTCAGGAGCCGTAACCCCCTGCCCCGTGGCTAAGGCTGAGTGAGAAACCTCCGAGAACTGGGAGGCCAGAGGAGACAAAACTTATTTCCCTGAACATGGGCACTGCCTGCTCTGCTATTCCCTTCAGCTTGGTTGGATAGTCAATAATGGGCAACCATTCTCTGGAAAGAATGGACCTAAGACAGACACGATCACATGGGAATAAGCCATCAGGGAAGAGACTCAAGGGGCTATGGAAGTGAGGGAGTGATCGACATCACCCCTGCCCCCTTGGCTTTGACAATAGCCTGAGTCCTTGTTCTGGATGTGAGAAATCCAAGTCTTCTGGCTGCCTTTGTCTCCTCCACCCAACTCAGGGCCTGTGGAAATAGCAGGGGCAGTGAGGCTCAGACTAGAGTAGGGGACACCTGGGGTAAATTAGACCTAGGGCATAAGATTTGTAAAATCCTGTGAGACCTGCTTGCTAGGATGCTCTTGGATGTGTAGGGTCTGGCAGGAAATGAGACTAATCCTGTATCTGTTAGGTGATACCAGCCCCAAAACCCAGCATGAGACTTTTGAATCCTATGTAAATTATCTACCTGTTTTGATCTCTTCGAGACAATGAATCCACATTCTGTATTCATTCACTTACCCAATACTACCTAATAAAAGCCTATTGAGGCGGCGGCTGGGGGCACTCTCCTTTGAGAGAGTGGCCAGGCCACTCGGAGGCACCCTCCCCTTGAGAGGGTAGCCATGCCATCCCTATTCCTCCACAGGACTCAGTAGTCCGTGTATATGTTTTTCTCGTGACTTGCGAACATCTACAACATTTGCAATCACCGCAGGCCAGTGGTCTGCAACAAAAACTACTCCGCCTAATAAGTAAATTTGGCAAAACAGCAGGATTCAAAGTCAATATTCAGAAATCAAAGGTATTTTTATACACCAACAATGAAATATCTGAAACAGAAATAAAAAAAATCCCATTTGCTATAGCAACAAGAAAAATAAAGTACCTAGGAATAAACCTTACAAAGCACAACACTAAGAAAGAAATTAAGGAGGACACAAATAAATGGAAAAATATACTGTGTTAATCGGACATTTCATCAAAATGTCCATATTAGCCAAAGCAATTTATAGATTCAGCACAATCCTTATTAAAATACTAATGATATATTTCAGAGATACAGAACAAACACTTCAAAAATTTATATGGAACCATAAACAACCCCAAATAGCCACACCAATTTTGAGAGAGAAGAACAAAGTAGGTGGGATCACAATACCTGATATAAAACTATATTACAAGGCCACTGTAATCAAAAGATTATGGTACTGGCATAAGAATAGACTTGTAGACTGATGAAATTGAATAGAGAGCCCAGAAAAAAAACCCAAGTCTCTATGGTCCATTAATATTCGACAAAGAGGGCAGAAGCATAAAATTTAGTAAAAATAGCCTCTTCAACAAATGGTTTTGGGAGAACTGGATAGCTACATGCAAAGAAATGAAACTCGATCACAATCTTACACCATACACAAAAAAATTCAAGGTGGATAAAAGGCTTAAATATAAGTTATGACACCATAAAAGTCCTAGAGGAGAACATCGGCAGGAAAATCTCAGATATTCCACACAGAATATTTTCACCCTAGAGCAAGGGACATAAAGAAATGAATAAACAAATGGGACCTCATCAAATTAAAAAGCTTCTGCACGGCTAAAGAAAACAGCATTGAAATGAAAAGGGAACCAACCATATGGGAAAGTATATTTGTTAATGATACCTCAGAAAAGGGTTTGTCTCCAAAATATATAAAGAACTTAGAGGACTCCACTCTAAGAAGACAAGCAACCCAATTAAAAAATGGGTAAAGGGCTTGAACAGACTCTTCTCCAAGGAGGACATTCAGAGGGCTCAGAGACATATGAAAGGATGCTCAGCATCACCAGCCATCAGAGATGCAAATTAAAACCACAATGAGATACGACTTTACACCAGTCAGAATGGCCATCATTAACAAATCAACAAACAACAAGTGGTGGCAAGGCTGTGGAGAAAAGGGAACCCTAGTACACTGTTGGTGGGAATGCAGACTGGTGCAGCCACTGTGGAAAACAGTATGGAATTTCCTCAGAAAACTAAAAATGGAAATGCCTTTTGACACAGTAATACCACTACTGGGATTATACCCTAAGAATCCTGAAACACCAGTTCAAAAGAACCTATGCACCCAGCGTTCGTAGCAGCACAATTTACAATAGCCAAGTTCTGGAAGCAACTTAAGTGCCCATCAGTAAATGAGTAGATCAAAAAACTATGATACATTTACACAATTAATGCTATGCAAACAGAAAGAAAGAAAGAAGGAGCTCTTACCCTTTGTGACAGTGTGGATGGAACTGGAGTACATTATGCTAAGTAAGATAAGCCAGGCATTGAAAGACAAATACCATATGATTTCACCTGTAAGTGGAACTGAATCCACAAAACAAACAAGCAAGCAAAATATAACCAAATCATTGGAATAAAAACCAAACTGACAATAACCAGAGGGTAGTGGGGAGAGAGATAATGGGGGAAATAGGGGAAGTTCCATCAAGGATCATGTATAAAGGACACATGGATAAAGCCAAAGGGGTTAGGTCTGAGGGTGGGAGGTGGTGATGGGTGGGGTGCAGGTCCATGGTGGGGTGAAAATGGAGACAACTGTACTTGAAAAATTGAAAAAAAAGAATAAAATACTAATAAATTTAATACAAACATTACAAGATTATAAATACACCCTGTGTTCATGAATTGGAAAACTTAATTTTGTTAATGTGGGAAAACTCTCCAATTAATCTAGATTTCATTTTTATCAAAGTCCCAGTGGGCTTTTTCAAAAGTTAACATGCTTATCCTAAAATTCATTTTTATTATTATTTTTTATAATAATAATAATACTCAGAAATGGAAGGAACTCAAAATAGCCCCCCAAAAGCATTGCTTGTAACAGAAAAACTAGGAAACAAATCTGCATTTCCTTAGGTGACAAAACCAATCACTCAGTGCACATCCATATAACAAAACACTGTGCATGTATTAAAAGCTAGAGCTCACATGCTTAATGTAAACATTGCTGCATCTATACTGTTTATTCATTCATTCAATAAATATTTGTAGAGGGAATTGTGTTAAGGAAAATGCTCCATTTGTTTGGTCTTTTTATATGAGGGTATCTTCATGCATATGTTGATATATACACAGAAGTTGTTGGAAGGACCACAAGAAACTATTATTCATAGCGGTAATCTCTCAGGAGAGGGACTTAAGAGTATTGTCACTGCCTATGCTTTTGTACTGTTGAATGTTCGATATGTTTGTAAATTTTTCATTTAAGAGTTAACAAAATCAAGTCACATATGCAAGCATACAACATAGAAAGGATATGCCCTGGCTGGTGTGGCTCAGTGAATTGAGCACCAGCCTGTAAAACAAAGGGTTGCTGGTTTGATTCCCAGCCAGGGCACATGCCTGGGTTGCAGGCCAGGTCCCCAGTGGGGTTGCACAAGAGGCATACATATATTGATGTTTGTCTCCTTCTTTTTCTTCCTCCCTTCCCCTCTGTCTAGAAATAAATAAATAAAATCTTTTTTAAAAAGAAAGGATATAAAGGAAAACAATATTATAGCATGAAGAAAATTAGCATAGAATCAATGTCATTACTCTCTATTCCACAAGAAAGTGTGAGCTATGTTTATAAAGACAATGGAATATTACCATGTCCATTTTTAAAAAGATTTTATGTATTTATTTTTTAGAGAGGGGAAGGTAGGGAGAGAGAGGGAAACACCAATGTGTGGTTGCCTCTCATGCTCCCCATACTGGGGACCTAGCACACAACCCAGGCATATGCCCTAGGGTGGGAATGGAACCAGCGACCCTTTAATTTTGCCAGCACTCAACCACTGAAGCACACCAGCCAGGCCCTTATCCATTCTTTAAGAGTTTCTAACTACTTGTTGGTTTAGGTCAAAATGAATATTTTTCAGATCAAATTTACCCTGACTCAAACGCCCATAACAAGTGCTTTGCAATCTGTGCCTTAGCTGTAATATAAAAATGTCAGCTTGGTAAAGACTATACAATAGACAATCTTATTTTTCAAAGGATGACTCTGAAAAATGCACATCTTGGTATTCCCAAAGCAACTCATACAGTCCATGCATACGGTAAGCCTTCAATAACTACCTCCAGATTAATGTTGTCCAGTTGCTAGAAGCCACCGTCTGTGCCATGCATGCATTCTTTTCAATGCCCAGACCACTGCCAGGGCAGCACAATAGACATGATGCACAACTGGAGGCATCTGGAAATAAAAGCAGTAGCTAGAGGAGACACTATCAATGCTCCATTGCAGAAAAGGACAGTCCCGAGTCCCACAGAATGAGGAACTGTCCCATTCACTAACGACACATTTGTAAAAATTATAAAAATTAAAGAGCTCAAACTCCTCACCCAAGTTCTGAATAAATGTTTTGTAGCTAATTACACAATTTAACATGTCACTTCTTAAATAGGATGTGTAACAAAGTAAACATGAGGGGTCTTAAGTAAACATAAAAGGTATAACACAAAATGTATTTGCACACAAAATCAAGCTGCTTCACAGATACGTAGACTTTTCTTCTGGGGAATCAAACCCTGGGGGACCCACCACCCACAGCAACAGGGTCTCTCTGCCACCAAACCCTCATCCTCAAAATTTTTCTTAAACAAAGTAATCTCAAAATTTTCCGGTTAAAATTAATTTTTAAATGTGTTCATTTTCTCCCTCTCAACCTCTACTACCTATCTAATGGTGTCAGAAGATCTGTGACCTTATTACCATAATCCTAATGATTTGTGCTCTAAAAGGTTCTGGAGACTTTTCTACCCCAGGGCTGTTGTGGGACTGAAATGAGAAAGGCCTGTGAGTAGGAATCAGAAACACAGAAACCATTAGTTTTTCCAACAACGACCTATAACCTAAATCTTCCCAGGAAAAGGAAACATTATCAGCAAAACCACAGCCTTGAGCAAATCTGACTTTTTAAAAGTTTTGTTACTTGGGAGTCTCACCATATCCTTGTGTTTACCTTATTTGGAATTTGTCCATGGTTTTCGAGAAAAGAACACCAGGGCACCCATCCTATCAAACTGTCAAAAGTGTTCTCACAATTCGCAGGTTATTTTTTGTACCTGGATACCGAAACTGTGCTTCTTGGTTTAGTTGAGACTATTGGGATTTTTTTTATTTACTTGTGCGAGGGGCTATTGTGCACACTCTCTTCCTGGCTGGATACTGAGGTGGTGTGTGGGGGTTGGGCATATGTGGGTGCCACCCAGCACCACCTCGAGATGGAGCGTCTGAACAGCGAATTTCTATTCATCTTTCTTTCTCTTTTTACGTGAATTTATATGTATTAATGTGTAATCGCACAGATAGTACATGAAGAGTTTCCCTCATAAAAAGGACTACACATAAGGCCAGTGCGACCGGCCCTGTTCAGAGCATGTCACAAGGCCTGGTGCGCACGGTCCTCTTTGACCTAGTCTGCACAAGACAGGGAGCCTGACGACCCTGAGAACCGCAGGCGTGACCCTCCCCGCGCATGGGATTCCCCTCGTCCAGCGCCCGGGAAGCCGCCCCCAGGCGGGCCGAAATAAGGTGCTCAGTGGGACCTAAACTGGCCCCCCAGCTCCTCCTTACCCGCCGAGGACCATGACCCGGAGCCAAGAAAACTCTGCCCAACAGCGCCATGGAGGAAGCAGGACGCGACACCGAAACAGCCCTCAGCTACCCGGCTCGGCTTGCACTGGGCGGTGGCTGGAGGCCTGACTGACACAAGGGGGTGGAGCTGGGGCGCCTATGTGTCTGGGGCGGAGTTTGGCTGGGGTGGACACGGAGAGTGGGGGTCGTGTGGTAGGGGGCGGAGGCTGAGCGAGACTAGGATCCTGCTTGGGCGAGCATTGGGATCTCTAGTGGACCTGGCTGCCAGATACCTGCACCCACTACCCTGAGCTGGACGCTTCAGGGCTCAGCTCTCAGAGGCTTCTGCTTTATCAGTCGTGTGTCCTAGTAGGGTATGTGGAGAGCAAGACCAATGAAATGGCATTGGTCTCGTCAAAACAGCATAAAATATATAAACAAAATGGAGTCAGTCGTATCAACCAAGATAGCTACCAGTCAGTCATGACACTTGTATTCAAAACGGAAACTACCTAAGTCATGTTAGACACATCGGGCAAGAAGACACACCCAAGATATCAGCACACGTGTCCAAAATATCTTTGTCTACAAAGCGGAACAACCCATAAATAGCTTCCTGGGGAAATTCCCTGCTTGCCATGAGGAATGCCAAGGCCCTTATCAAAAAACTCAAAAGGATGGAGTACATCACTTTCAAGGGTATAACTTCAGGCCACTGCTGAAACAGCTGAGCTACACACACCAGAGTGCTGCTCCACGCCAAGCTGATCTCCCTTGGCATCAGCTTCCAGGGGCTCTGCGCTGCTGGCTCTGGAAGTCCTTCCTTGCCAGACGCTGACACCTCCCTTGTCCACCATGCTGTCTCCCGGACCTGCTGACTGAGACTCTGGGACCCAGGTTCATTTTTCCCCATTAACTGCTGTGTGTGTGCATGCCCATTTATGTCTCTTAGATTGTTAGTATGTAAGTGGGCTATTAATACATGCTGCCATTCTACTTTGAGTGACCCTGCATTCAACAAAAGCTAAGTGAATAACATAGTTACCTTGTGTAGCTCTCGTCTATTTCTTGGTGCTAGGTTGCTTAGCAGGCAGTTAGCAGAGCAGTTGTCTGGATGACTTACAAGAAAGACTATACAGTAAATAGGGCCACAGGGTGCTGTGTTGATGTCTCCTACAGACTTTGGTTTTAGCTTGGGTGCAAGACTCGAAACCCTCCCTGCCATTTGTACTCTGCCACAGGTTGGATTCACAAGAGTCTACAAGTGTATTGAAGGCCCTGTGAGCATGTATATCCTCCAGAAAAGCAACACACAAACCTCTGCTAATTGTTCTGGGCCCATCATATCAGTGAAATTTAGGAATTCTGCTGTCCGAGACATGCTTTTTTGTGTGTTCTGTTTAAGAAAAATTTACTTATTTATTATGTTTTATCTTAAAATGTTTACTTTACGTTCATATTTAGATCTACAATCCATATGGAGTTTTTTATTTTTTTTACAAATCAACATTTTTTTAAAAGATTTTATTTATTATCTTTAGAGGGAAAGGGAAGGAGAGAGGGAGAGAAATATCAATGTATGGTTGCTTCCTGTGCGTTCCCTACTGGGAACTGGCCTGCAACCCAGGCATGTGCCCTGACTGGGAATCGAACCGTGATCTCTTGGTTTACAGGCCCGCACTTAATCCACTAAGATACACCAGCCAGGACAGTTTTTTGTTGTTGTTTTTTGTATGTGTGTGAGCTATAAGGTCAGTCTTCATTTCTTCTGCAGTATTTACCAATATCCCCCAGATCCCTACTGGAAAAACAACCTTTCCATCATTGCTCAGTCTGTATCATTACTTTTGAAAATTAAATTATTTATATGTGTGGATCTTTTTTGGGTCTTTCTATTTTGATCCATTTGCCCGTTTTCTATCCTTGTGCCAATAGAACACAGACTTAAAATTGTAACTGTATAATACATTTCATTATCTGGTAGTGTAAGTACTTCAGCTTTGTTCTTCAAAATTGCTTTGATTATTCTCAGCCTATGCATCTCCATATATATTTTAGAATCTATTAATTTCCACTTATTAAAAAATCTTCTGAGACATTGAAATTACATTGAATCACATTTTGGGAGAAATGACATCTTAATAATCCATGAATGTGGTATATTTATTTAGGACTTAATTTTTGTTGATAATGTATAATAGTAATATTTTATATCATATCTTTTAATAGATTTATTACTGAGTATTAATGACTTTGGTGCTATTATCTATTTTATATATGTAATTTTCTATTTATTTTTCTGGAATAAAGGATACAATTAAATTCTACATACAGACTTTGTATCCAGTAACCTTATTAAATTCAGTTAATTCAAATAGTTTTCCAGTAGATTCTTTTAGATTTTCAGTATACACAAGCATATATTTTGTGAATAAGCTTAGTGTGTTTCTTCCTTTTTAATCCATATGCCTTTTCTTTTTACCTTTTACTGCATTGGTAGAGCATCTAATGACATGTTGAAAATAAGTAGCAACAGCAAATATGCCCTTGTTTCTTTCCTAATGCTAGAGCAGATGTTCAATAATTCACCTTAAGTATAAGGTACAGTCCTTTCATAAATGCCCTTTATTGGATTAAGGATGTTCCCTCTATCCTTACTTTGCTGAGAGTTACTTTTTTCCTTCACGAATGGATATTGAATTTTATCAAATGCTTTTTTTTGCAACTATTTATACAATCATAGATCTCTCTCTTGTTCTCTCCGTTATTCTCATGATAACACCCACCCTTACATTTCTGGAATAAACTCCACTCAATCATGCTTTAATGTGTCACCTGACTCAATTTGCTAATTTCGTATTTAGAATTTTTGCATCTATTTCATAACAGAGACTGGTAAACCAGCCTTTATAAGTGACATTTTTTTTTCTTCTCATTACAGTACAGAATGCTTTTGAAAACACGAACTTCTGCCCTACCTGGTGTTGCTCAGTGGACTGAGTGCTAGATGTGAACCAAAAAGGTCCCTTGTCCGATTCCCAGGCAAGGTATATGCAAGGTATATGTTTCAGGCCAGGTCTCCAGTTGAGGGCTGGTGAAAGGCATCCAATCAACATCTCTCGCACCGATGTTTCTCTCCTCTCTTTCTCCCTCCGCTCAAATAAATAAAATCTTTGAAAAAGAAAACCAGAACTTCTACGATTAGGAGTTTGTTCTAGGTATTTATTTCGTTGTGTGCAGGATGTGAAATGGATTTGTGCAAGAAGAGGTGGTGAAGGATTAGGGGCTGTTGGAGACGGAGCAGAGCCCGTACCAATTAGATCCAAGTGAGAATGGAAAGAATTCAGCTACTGATTAAAGTATAACATTATGAAACAGAGGAGGTTGATTTGAATTTAAAGAAGAGTGAAAATAATGAGCTGACCGGTTGAAATCCTTATCTTCACCCTAATCATCATCACCATCATTAGGATCCATACAAAGGAATGACTGCAATGTTAGGAAATTGCTAACACATGGAATTCGTAAGTGGTTAGTGTACTAAGAAGTACTAAGTTTCCTTACGTTGTTTTGGATTTAATTTTTAAAGCTATTTCCATTCCCAATCAGAAAAAAAGCGGATAATCTAATATTGGCGAACACCTCAAATTGGGATCCATACTCCCAAACCCTTAAATACAGCACACTTCCATAGAGATTGCGTTACTCCCTTCTAGGCACAAGGTGGCAACATTGCGTCGTACCGCCCCCCCCCCCCCCCGCCGTCTACGTTTCCTACGCAGGCGCGATCCCGGGAGCGTGCACGTGACGGAGCCCGCGAGTTTGCAGGCGCTGCGGCAGCGCACGTCTGTACGTGGAAGTTGCGCTGACGCACGTCTTCCGGACCCTGAGACAAGATCCATGTGGAAGCTGCTGCCCGACACGGGCCCAGCCCGAGGTGAGGAGGGAGGGAGGTGATCGAGGGTCGACTTCTGAAGAACACCCGTGGGAGAGGGTCTGAGGAACACTTCCACCTGGGTCCCGACAGTCTTGCCCTCTTCCGAGGACCGCAGGAGGCGGAGCGTCGGGGGCTGGGGAAGCGTCTTGCGTGGGGGCGGTGTGCCTTGCGCGGGGGCGGAGCGTCGGGACGGTCAGTTGTGGAGCCGGTGTTACCTTGAAAGCTCGCAGCGCGATTCCTAGAAGTGGCCCGGCTGCTCCGGTGACTGCTGCCCCTGCAGTTTGGCGGCCCGCCGATCTAGTGTCTGGCGTTGGCTGTCGTGGTCTAGCCGTGAGGAGACAGCAGGCACTCACTGTGAGAAGCTGAGGTGACGGGACTTCTGTGTTCGGAACACCTGGGAGGTGGGTGTGTTGTGTGCTTCCCGGAGATGGGGACGGGACGCTCCCTGCGCGTTGTTCTAGGTTCCCCGTTGTCCCACACTGTTTCATCTTCTACCATTTCCAGTTCCCCTGTTACTCAACGTTTCTCACAGCCGTCGTTTCACTTTGTATTTTCCCGAGGGACTGTCGGGTCCGTCCATCAAGTTCCAAAGGAAGCACATTGACCTTAAACTGCGCGAGGCAAATCGTATTTGCACGGGTTGCTACGGGAGGATTGTTAACGCTTTAAATTTAGATGTGAACCAGAGGTCTTTCAGGCTCCACAGTGTGATATTCCATTTAATCAGTCTTCTGTGCCCTTAAGTGAAGCTTTACTGGAAAACCACTTTTCATTTATAAGTGCATTGTTAACATTCAAATAGCAAAATAAAAATATTGCATTGAAGTACTTGTTTCGTGTACGTGTGTGTACACGTATGCATTTATCAGTTTTCTCTTTAATTCCAGAACCTTACCGACTTCTGACGGGTGTGGAGTACGTGGTTGGAAGGAAAAACTGTGACATCCTCATTGAAAAGGATCAGTCCATCAGTCGCAGTCATGCCACCATAACCGCCGGCTTTTCTGCAACTGGCCTGGTGTGTTAGTGGTTGTAATTCACTGACTCACAGTCAGGGGTCGGATCACAAAAGATTGCCGTGCTGTGTGTGGGAGAATCTGCAGGACCTTTCGCTCCATAAAGCTGTTAGGTTTTTTTAATGTTAAAAAATTAAGTACATTTTTGCAGCATTGCAAGTAGTATTTGCCTACTTTGATACTTGAAGTTTCTGTTCCAGTATTTTACAGTTTATCTTAATGATTCAGAAACTCTGAGGAAGAAGAATATATTTAGATTTATTTACTTAAGCATTCATTGAGTGCTTACAGTGTGCCTAGCCTGGGGAAGCAGTGAACATGTGCTCAGGTTTCCTGCTTTAAAGGGTTTGTGCAGCTCTGTGAAAGCACGTATTTCCCCAGACAAGGTGGGATTGCACAGTAGTAACTGATTTGTTTTATTTGCAAAGATAACTGATGCTGTGCCCCACAGCTTCTTTGAATGGTGTTGATTTGGTTGGGTTGGTTGGTTTTAATTACAACTGCGGTTGATAAAAGTACTAAAAATGCCTACAAACAGCTGTGCTGGTGATAATGAGAAAAAAACTATTTTTTAGCAAGTGCTACATATTAGCAGATGTTAGATCTGTTCAGTAATATTTCACTTTTGTGTCTATTCTTAATGGGTATAGAGAAACATTGTTGAATATTACTGACTGGTAAAACACTTTAAATTATTTGTTGTTGTTTTCTCCCCAGGGTCAAATACATCAAATTGCTATATTGACAATAAAAGATAATTCTAAGTATGGTACTTTTGTTAATGAGGAAAAAATGCAGAATGGTCTTTCCCAAACATTGCAGACAGGGGATAGAGTTACTTTTGGAGTATTTGAAAGTAAATTCAGGTAAGAATTTTAAAAATTGATGTTAAAAATGGAGCACTTTATTTTTGCATTAATCAAATTCTGAATGACATGGAAATCTAATTTAGTTCCTGTTTAGCACAGTGCTGTACTTTATACCACATGGATCAGAAGGTCTTGTCAGTCATAGGAAGTGACCAAAGGGAGGAAGAGTTTGAGTGAGCCCTGGGAACCTTGATTTCACATAAATGAAACTATGTTAACTGTGATTGTTGTTTTCTCTTAAATGCAACTCCAGATAGAGGAAATGATGATTTTTATTAGTTAGAAAGTTTAGTTACACTTAAAAAAGTAAAATAACATGTGATGTGACCCTCAAATTTAGAGTTCTTTAAGTTGCCATCTCTGTATCCATAACAGCTTCATGTAACTCATTTTCATTCACAGAGTGGAGTATGAGCCTTTGGTTGCATGTTCTTCTTGTTTAGATGTCTCTGGGAAAACTGCTTTAAATCAAGCCATATTGCAGCTTGGAGGATTTACTGTAAACAATTGGACAGAAGAATGCACTCATCTTGTCATGGTAGCAGTTAAAGTTACCATTAAAGTAGGTTACATGCCTTGTTGTTATGTTAAAATGAGTTCTGTAAGTTTAAGCTTACTCACCCACTATACACAGTTGTTTTTAAAGTCATTTAATTTAAACCCATCAGAACTATTGTAAATTTTTATATACCATCCCTATGCCTTTGTATACTATTTAGGCTGGAATATCTTTTCGGTAACATGTTTTATTATGTGATATAACAGAAGCACATAAAATTATATTTCAGATTTTGATTTAGCATTTTTAAAAATGATTTACATTATCTGTTCACCAGGTTTAACAGTGTATAGCTTGTGTTTTCAACCTAACAGCAAAGTGATTAGAGAGCAACTGCCAATCTTCAGAATTAGTATCTCCCTTCTCATCAAGTTGTCTTCCTCAGGTCTCTGTCATCTCATGCTCTTTTACTTGGTTTAAGACCTTAATCACAAATACTTCTTAGAAGTTCCTGTAGTTTACTATTACCCTATTGTACTCTTAACAGTGTACAGATTTTAGGTATGTGCCTTTAGAAGATGTTGATTATTCGTTAAAACAGCAATATATTTTGGGATGTTTTCAGAGTCTTGTATCTTCATCAGGTTTACTGTATTTTGCTGTGTATAATGAGCACTGTTTTGCCTAAATTTTTTAGGGAAAAATAAGGATGCATGTTACATGTGGGTATAATGATTACACAATCCCGTATATAATATGCACAAAAACGTGGGTGTGCATTATATACAGCAAAATAGGGTAATTTTATCCAAAGCTAATTGAAGAAATGGGGAGGTGGTCCATCTTTTTTAAATAGGATCATAGATATGTAGGATTGTTTTAGGTTAATATCTATAGTGAAAAACAAATAATTTAGATTTTTATTAGATGATAGAAACATCTTTTAGTATTGAACATAATTAAATCAGAGTATGTGTATTATAGCTACTGAGGTATCATAGAGGAGGGCTTGCTGCTCAGATTGAACCTCATGTCAAACTTGTACCTTGGCAGGGTTATCTCTGACCAAGGATCATGTCATCTTTGCAAGTTTATGAAATTGATTTATTAATTCAGGAGAATACTGATTTATGCTGTTACACCTACAGATAATAAATCAGAATGTTCACTTACTAGTTTACAGTAGGGATGTACCCTTACAGTGATCAGAATATTTGTGTGTGGACTCTTAAGATATCAAGGTACCTGAGAAACAGAAGAGGTAATCTTGCCCTTGCTTGGTGGGTATATAATACGACCTGAGTCTGTGACAGACGTGGAAACTAACACCCATTCAATAGAGCACACACTATTCTAAGTGATTGGGGCCTGACAGCCACCATATGGCTCTGCCTTTTAGAGTCCTGGATATATATCAACAAAGGCTTGCAGGGCTGTCCTTTTCACTATTTCTGATCAGTCATGCCAAAAAAGAAAACCTTATTTTTTGGTAAATTTTCCAAAAGTACAGGTTAGCTTATGTTATTAAAATCATTGAATGTTACAAAAAATAGAACTTAAAAGGACATTCAGTTCAATTTTAATTTTCTGAGGAGTAAATTGCATGGAGTAATAAATCCTTTGCTCAGGATTACATGTTTTGAAGCTTACTCAGTCCAACTTTTGCTTCATACAAGAAGTCAGTTATTTCATTTTCATTGGTGTCTTTCAGATTCTGTTCTTGAGAGAGATCCCAAATTGCTCACTCATATTTAGGTAAAACCTCATGTTATTAAAAGCATACTTAAATTCTTTAGCTGGATTAATTCCTAGAATTATGCTGAATCTTTTTTATTTTCATTGTCAGCAATAATATTTTCTAACCTTCCTCAAATTTTGTAGATATATCTTATTTGAGGTTGATAGCTTAATTTGCTTACTACCTGAAGCCCCCACCTCATTTGTATATTCTTATTTTGAGCTTTTACCAAACGCCAGATAGTTATTCCTTTGTTTACATTTTTGAAAAGATTTTATTCCATAGTCACAATCTGTTGGAAAGGCATTTAGGCTGAAAAGGTCTTCTCTCATGTTTATCTCTTAATACTGTCTTCTCTAGGGCAGATGTTACATTGCCTCTATCCTAACTTATGCTTTTTAGCATTTTAATGTTTTTAGGATTATAATACATTTTAATTGACTTTTATGTTATTTGACCTCTCCAAATAAGTGTTTAAATTAATACTATAATTGGTAGGTTTTATAACTTAGTAATTATATAGGGATTTGTATACTAAATTAAACCATTACTGAACTGACTTATAGATTGTGGCTTCTTTATAGAGAGATGAGAGGAGAAGAATAGAATAGCCCCTTTGAAGTCTATAACTTAAAACTTTTCTTTAAAATAAGCTAACATGAGTATTGTATTAACATATGTTTTCTTCTTTTTAGACAATATGTGCACTCATCTGTGGATGTCCGATTGTAAAGCCAGAATATTTTACTGAATTTCTTAAAGCAGTTCAGTCCAAGAAACAGCTTCCACAAATTGAAAGGTATATTGTGTACCTTAAATATAATAAAGTATGACATGAAGTATGATAGCACTAATTTTATTTAGGTTAATTTCCTCATTAATGACTGAGAATGTAATGTTATAGTTCAATTTTATTAGTGGAGATTTTTGTTAAAATGTTAAGAAAGGGTCCCTAGATTCTTCGTTGGTTATTTCTTATATTGGTGAAACAGTGTTACGTATGTGCCAATATTGAGAGAAACACACTGAAGGACCGTGATAGCACAGAAAGCCATTAGCAGAGCACATGTACCAGTGACAGGTGTCCTACACACGGACACTGAGGAGTAAATTAAGGCATCTCATTAATAAGTTAGACATCTAACTAATGTGCCCTGGCAGGTGTGGCTTAGTGGATTAAGTACTGGCCAGCAAACCAAAGGGTTGCCAGTTCAATTCCCAGTCAGGGCACATGCCTGTGTTTCAGGCCAGGTTCCCCACTAGGGACATGCAAGAGATATCTATACATTGATGTTTCCCTCTTTTTCTCCCTCTTTTCCCTTCTGTCTAAAAATAAATAAATGATTTTTCTTTTATGTAAAGGGAAAAAAGAAGCCTTCTAGCCAGTCAGTCACATTGTGTCTGGTTCACAGGGCAGATTCTTCATGGCAGGCCATCAGAGGCCATGGTCAGGAACCTTGTGCAGACCCCAACAGTCTGACTTATATAGTTGTTTTTAGCAGTCAGCATTCCTGCCTATTGGAAGGTGTTGCTTTTGTGGAATTCAACCAGATAACCCCCAAGAATTTGACAGAGAAAGCAAGTAAACAAGGTCATAGTATACATTTTATGAAAATAGAATGTAAAAGTTTATGAACACAGCAAATCATAAACCAGTTTGTGGGTCTGTAAGAGTGTCAGATGAGAAGACTTCCAAATGCAAGGCTTTTGCTGGAATAAAGTTAAGCAATAACAATTTGATATATTTTTTTATTTGTAGTTTAAATGTTTTTGGTGATAACTAAGGTGGGTACTGTATTAGCAGTTCTTAATTTTAAATTTGAGGATGAAAGAAAAAGTGAAACACTAGTGTTCAGTCTAGTTTATAGGTGAGAAATAGAATTTTACAGACCATACATTGAATTAAAGTTAATTTCCATAACTGTGTATAAGAGATTTTACTGAAACATAATTCTTCTTTTAAATTACCCTTATTTTAATTAAAGAGTCAAATTAAGATTAACTCATTTATTGTGTTAAGTTTTAGTTTGGCCTGGATTATTTGCATAAACACAACAGGAATAGCAATTGGTTATATGGGCTTTTTAAGACTGTTTTGCTGGAATTTACACAAGGAACCTTTAGATTAAGTTTCAGTCAGTTCAAGGGCCCAGAAACCAAGCCACATATACCTGTCATTAGGCTTTGCCTGCAGCACCTATATTCCTCAAGTCCTTGAGGTTCTTAATTGTGTTTTGAGGTTCCTTTTTGCCACTTTCGGTTTTTTTTTTAGGAAATTACCCTTCATTTCTTATTTGGAGTGACTCTCATGAACTACATGACAAAACACGGTACCAGGCCATTTTTTTAGTGGACTTTTATTGGCTTTAAAAGTTAATTTCAGTTCCTTAAGGCTTTCTGGTAACAACCAGAGTCCAGACACGCCTGCATTAGGCATGACATTTCAGTCAAAGTCTTGATTAGTAAATAGGAAAGTCTTGATTATAATAGGAAAGTGGCTTAATGCATTTTGTTATAAAGAAATCAGATTTCTATTGTATTTATGCAAACAAATATATTGTTATGGGAAGACTAATATTTATTAAGAGTTTCCAAATTTCTGAGGGCTTAGGTAGGGAGGAAAATGTCAGTGTCTTAATATTGTCTATAAAATTATATTTTATTAGTATGTTTTAAGAAACAAATTTTTTGTGTTTGAAAAACATTAAAATTAGCAATGTTTTTTAATAAAGAGGTTATTAAAGCTATAACTGTTTTTATATGTTATAATTAATTTTTATTTTGATTATTTGTAAGCATCTGTATAAATTCAGTCATTTAATAGAGCTTTAGAAATCTTCACTTAATTCAAAGGTACGATTTGAAAATTCATTCTTAGAAACATACAATTTAAAACAAGTCAGAGTCCTCTCTGAATCCTTCCCAAGACATAACATGTATTTTTGCAAACGTGTTACAGTAAAAACAATGATTATTTGTAACTGACAAAACTTAAAATGACATGGTTACAGAGTTGAGCATAATGCAGCTGACAAAGGAATTTGCTTTCCTGTAACATTTTAAGATAATAACTAAAAGTATAAATGAAAGTATATTAGAACTTGTATAATTATTAGAACATTTACTTGAATAATATGTGTATACAAAAGGAGCATACTTATTTTTTTATTTGACAAAGCTTCCTGTGTACTTTAAGCATATTAAATAAGCCTAATTAGTTAAAAAACCTCTCTTTTACAACAGGGGAGAATAAATCCTTGAGGTATTCCAGGGGCCCACTGGAATAACTCAATTATTTTTCATTTAAGAAGTCTTTCAAAATTTAAACCTTAGAAAGGCTGATAAACTTAACTAAAAGAGTATAACTTTTTGTATGACAGCATATTTTTATGGTAATAGCTTCAAACAATATTAATTAAATGTAAGACCAATTTTCACATAAAATAATTTGTCCAGACCACAGGATCCTGCTTAACTTGCATAAGTATTTAATTTTTTAGGCCAGTAATATATTACTTTGTAGTAACGTTCTTTGGAGGCAGAAAATGTACTACATGTAATACACAGACACATATTACATACACATTACACATGTAAAGATTATGTAGGTAAAACACAAGATTTTCTTATTAATCGTCTTGTTTCTTTTTTATATAATTTTTTAAGTCACACAGGCCTACAGTTTTTCTAGTTCCTTTTAGTTTGCCTCTTTAACATATTCAGGAATTAGAACAATTTACTTTTAATTTTATTTTTTTAATATATTGTCATAATTTACATATTTTAGTACCAAAACCATATAACTTTTTTCAATTGAATTTTTTAACTTTTAGAAACTGTAATTCCCAATGATAACCAGAAATAAGCAGTGTTCCCTAGATTGACTTTTATGAACATATTTCATAACCTGTAGAAACAGGTTTTTAAATTGACAAATACACTTGTTTTTAAGAGACACCTTTAACAAAGACATTTATTAATAAGGCACTTATTAACAGCTCCAAATTCACTTCACAGCCTTTTTGCAAGAAAGGCCAAAAGCTGCTGGACCCAAGCTTATCTAGCGATCAGTGTTTTAGCTTTTTAAAATGTTGAGCTATTCAATAACTTTAATCAAAACTCACTAATTTATAAAGGAATAGCTGAAATAAATTGACTTGATTAGTATATTAAGGGTTTTTTTCAGTATTTTTATAAGATTTATCTTCTAAAAAATTTGCACATTAAAAGATAGTCCAGATTAAGAAATTGTGTATTAAGAGACTTGAGACCATGTATTTGCATTTCAAAGACAGACTTCGGTTTTAGAGTTTAGAATGGGGTATTGGCATTTATTAGTCTCAGAAGCCTTTTTTAGTTTAGAGACAGTTTTTTAAATTTTTAATTAACTTTAAAAAAATGTACCTATGTTTTTTTTTAGAATCTTTTGATTTCCAAGTCAATATATGCTTCTCATTTATTAGACCTTTGGCCAAAAGAGAAACAAGAACAATATTTAAAGCAAAGACATTCAAGGAGGGCTTATTTCCTCATTTTTCTTTTTAACTTAAGTTTATCTATCCCCTAACTATCTTACTTTTGCTTCATCTGATTTTTTTCCTTTTTTTGCACAGGTCTTCTGCAGGGCCCAGAGCTTTGAGGGCATCCTACCAATACTCGTGCACCACTCTGGGTTTATCCCCACCATTACTCATTTTCGGGATTTCCCGCAAATTTTCCACCCAGCAAATCATTGTCCATAGTCGACTTAACTGGGGGATTTTTCAGGGTATCCAAGTCCTGCCAGCTACACTAGTTGTAACACAGGAGGTTGAGTTTGTGGATCTCGACTGTTGGTTCAGATAAGCTTAAAAATCCACAAGGAGGACTGGGTAGAATAGACATTGCCTTTAGTATTTATATTACAGTGAACTTCAGCAGTGGCAGGTTGGCAAGCAGGACCACACCCCCCCATGTCTCTTAAGGGGTCCCGGACAAAGAAGGCACGCATCCTATTAAACTACATTACCTTCGTGTAAAGAAAAGGTTAAGAAGCAGTCACAGGACAGAAAGCCACTCCCAAAGATGATGAGGAAGTTACAATCCGTTTTCAAAACAATACAGATTCCTTCTGCCTAGGCTCTCCCTGATTAGCCTTCAGACATGGAAGGGAGAAGGGCCACGTCCCTTGACTCCACAGTTGGTTAGAGCATTGTCTTGATAAGCCAAGGTTTCAAGTTCGATTGTGGGTTAGGTTACACACAAGAATCAACCAATGAATGCATAAATAAGTGGAACAACAAATAGATGTGCCCCTCTCTACCCGCCTTCTCTCCCCTCCCACTTCCCTTTCTTTCTCCCTCCCTCTCTCTCTCTTAAAAATCAATAATTATTTTTTAAAGTATATGCCTGAATGTAAAAAAAAAAGATCCTTTAGAAATAAGAGGGATTTACCATTTATTTGAATGTTTTACAAAGTTTCATGTTGTGCAGGGATTTCTTAACTTTTTGAAACAGCAAGCTTTGTTTTGGAAGAGAGTCCTTGCATTCATCCAAAACTTGCTGGGTATGCCAACAGTGAGGTTCCAACCACCCTTTACCCAGGCCATTTCTCTGGGATGTCTGCAGTGAGAAACCTTGAGGGATGAGGTAATATCTTCCTCTCAGGACAAAAAGCAGGCCTGCTTACTGCCTGTTACAAAACTGGTGCATTCCCACGTTCATTGTAACACACCCACTGTGTAGTCCTTTGGAAGGCATTCCCCTGGGATTTATTTGGGAAGGAGACCTGCTGCAAACATGCTGAAGCTTGCTGCTTGCTTTGTCTCTGACCCAGGAGTCTGTATCTTCTGCCAGCATCCGTGAACCAGGAACAGGTTAATTTAGTAGCTTATAATCAAATCTCAGATCCTAGAGACTGAAACAGTCTTAGTAAATGAAAGTTTAGGAAACTAAAAAGCTGCCTTTACGTAACCAATCAAAATTCAAGGCAACGAAATAAAGCACATTCTAGGAATTTTTCTTGGAGATAGACTTCATATTTACAAGTTTGTATGTCAGTATAATTCAAGCCTTTTGATATCACTAAAAAGCAATATAATAAGTAGTTTTAGAAATCATAAAATATGTCTAAGGACTAATGAAGTAAATAGCTGTTCATATGGTAAGAATGTTTTGTGAGAAACCACCAAACTGTCTTCCAGAGTGGCTGCACCATTTTGTATTCTCACCAGTAGTGAATGAGTGTTCCTGTTGCTCCACATCCTCATCAGCTCTTAGTCTTGTCAGTGTCTGGATTTTAGCAATTCTGATAGGTGTGGTGTGGTATCTCATTGATGGTTTAGTTTCCATTTCTCTTATGGTGTGATGGATGTCCTTATTTGGAATTTGTATATTTCTTTGGTGAGATGCCTGTTAAAGTCTTTGGCCTTTTTTTTTTTTTTTTTTTACAACTTTTCATGTTAAATTTTTATTGTATTTGGGGAAGTAAAAATACAGCATAGGGAATATAGTCAATATTGTAATAACTGTGGTGACAGGTGGGTACTTGAAATATCTGGGGGATCACTTTGTATAAAGTATATGATTAGCCTTTTTTTTTTTTTTACTGTTTTAAGAGTTTTTTGCATATTTTGGATAACAGTCCTTTTACAAGTATTTTTTAGCCTGTAGCTTTTCTTCTAACTCTTGATACTGTCTTTCACGGAACAGAAATGTTTTAATTTTCATGGAGTACACATTATTTTTTAATATGTCTTGTCTTTGGTGGCGTATCTAAAAAGTTATCTCCATTGTTAAAGTCTTTCAGGTTTTCTCATGTTATCATATAGGAGTTTTACAGTATTTTGTGTTTTTATATTTAGATCTGTGATTCATTTTGAGTTAATTTTTGTGATAGTCATGAAGGCTGAGTTTAGATTTATTTTTCTGCACATAGATTTCCAATTGTTCCAACACCATTTGTTGGAAAGACTGTCTAGGCTCCACATCTCCAGGAGCTGCCTTTGCTCCTTTGTCAAAGATTAATTATATTTATGTGGGTCTATATCTGACTTCTCTGTTCTCTTTCATTGATCTGTTTGTCTGTTTTTTCATCAATATCACACTCTCTTGATTACTGTAGCTTTATAGTGAGTTTTAAGTTCAGGTAGGGTTAATACACTTTGTTCTTCAGTATTGTTGGCTATTCTGAGTCTTTTGCCTTTCCATATGAACTTGAGAATGTGTCTATCCACAAAATAACTTGCTGGTAGTTTTATTGGGTTGGCACTGAATTTATAGATCAAGTTGGAAACAACAGCTCAACAATATTGAGCCTTCCACTACCCACAGACATTAGTAATTTTTACTAGAAGGCAGAGATAAGCTGAAAGGTTGGTCACTTATGAATAGCTGTAGCAAAAGGTCTGAGTATATAGAAAGTTGAAACTGGACTGATGAAAGGCTGAAAATCTGTTGATTTTTCTTCCCTATTTCCCTCATTTCTATGGACAATTAAGATGTTTTTATAGCATTAAAGAGTTAAAAGATTATATTTTTAAGTCTCACTTTGGAAATTTTATTTAAACTGGCAAAATACTGTAAGTCTTAATTTCCTGAGTTTCTCCAAAGATCTGTAACAAAACACTCATAGTAGAAGTTCACAGAATCGGAGTACAGATATTAATATGTATTGGTTCCCAAGCAAACACAAGATGCTGATAGAATTTGATCTTTATGGATGATATTTCAACCTTTTGTAATTTATTTAACTTGAGTCATATATATACACAATTGTATCTTGTTATGATTGTCTAGTCTTGGATTATGTATTTTCAGGGAATAAAGAACATTTCTGCTGTTCTCTGTGGCATGTGTTACCATATTTCTAGAAAAAGCATTTGGATACTTTCTGTCATTTTGTCTCAGATAAAAACTTTTTAAAAATATTGGTATTATGTAAATTAAGCCTTTTAGTATCTAGAAACACTCCATTTACAAATATAATGGCATGCGTATAGAGTAGTTTATAATTACAACATACTTTAAATTTTTTCTTTTTTAACAGATTTTACCCACCTGTTGATGAGCCGGCCATTGAAAGTAAAAATATTGATCTGTCAGAACGACAGGAAAGAAAACAGATCTTCAAAGGGAAAACATTTGTATTTCTAAATGCCAAGCAGGTAATGGTCTAAGCTAAATTTTCCTAAAGAAAACATTACGTGCTAGGACAAATTACTACTGTTTTCAATAATTGTTAATGCATTTTCTTTTGAGATTTTTGTGTAGAGGTTTGACATGGAATAAAAAACTGTCCAGGCACTAGTGCCTACCCTTTATATTATATAATCATATACATAGATATTATAATATTCCTTAACATCTGTCAGTTGGCCTAGTAAGTTTACATAAATGTGTAAGTAGGCAGGGGAAGGGACTGGTTTAAGTTCTCACTTGCTGGGTTAGTAAACAGGTGTTGAATGTCTTTCGTGTTCTGAAGTGGGGGTTCCAGGAGTTTTTGTCACAGTTGGGAAACCTTGCCAGTTGGCCCTGTAGACAGTATGATGTTCCAGGCCTGCAGAAGTGCCTGTGAAGCAGGGATTTTCTCAGAATGGAGGTTCAGATTGTTCTCTCAAGAAGCAGGACCAGTTCTACGTCAATTTTTTATTGTCAAATCAAATTCTTACAATTTTTAGATTATACTCAATAAATGTGGCTATATTATTACTTTTTTTTCCATTTTTAGCATAAAAAATTAAGTTCAGCAGTTGTTTTTGGAGGAGGAAATGCTAAGTTGATTACAGAAGAAAATGAAGAAGACAGTTTCTTTTTGGCACCTGGAACTTGTGTTGTTGATGTAGGAATAACAAATTCACAGACCTTAATTTCTGACTCTCAGAAAAAATGGATTCATTCAATTATAGATATGCTTCAAAGGTACTTTATTATTCTTTATTAGTAAAAGAAATATGCAAGTAGGTGGTTTTATAGGTGATTTCTGTTGTACTCTACATAACAATGAAAAAGTAAATACAATAATTATTACAAAGATTTTATTATGTATGGTACTTGTACTTTGTTTAAGGAATCTTTTTCTATTCATGGATCATATTATTCACCTATATTTTTTACTAGTATTTTGATGTTTTATTTTGAAATTTGTTTTTAATCTATCCAGAATGTATTCTCTTTACACCGTAGGTCAACAATGCTTGGGAACAGTTTGGCTTTATCCTCCTTCACTGATCAACACCACATTAACATCCTCATGTCCAGCAGAACAACATTTCTTTTCTGCTCTTCTTCAGAAGCAGCCTGGCTATTCTTGGCTCTTTATTTTTCTATATGCATTTTAGATCATTTTTCTCAGAAACCTTGTAGGGAATTAGATTAGGAATTTCACTGAAACCACAAATCAAGTTGAGTAGCATTAATGATTTTTATAATTTCTCTGTAGAGATCTTAAATACCTTTTTTTTAGGTATTCCTAGATACTACATATTTTCTGGTAGATATTATATCTGTGGTATGTATAACATAAATATATGATACTTCTTTAAATATGTTTTCTAATTGTTCACTGTTGATGGATAGGAATTCAGCTGAAATTCAGATACTGTTCTTATATCCTGCCACCTTGCTGAGCTCCCCTTGTAATTCTAGTAGTTAATCAGTAGTCTTTTTTTGTATAAATTATATCTGTAAATAATGATATTTCTATTCTATTTTTAATCCTTATGCTTCTGATACTTCCCTCTCTCTCTATGTTATATGCCCACTGGGATCTCCAGAGCAGTGTTGAAAGAGAGTGGTGATGGTAGCCACATATGTTTACACTGTTTGCCTATCTAAGATGACAAAATATCTGTATAAGATTATTGTTAAATATGTATTTAAAATGTTTCGACTTTATTTTATATAGCCAATCTTTATAACTAATTTTCATGGTAATATTTTCAAAAACATTAGTAGCATAGTAAAATATCAATTTTAAATTGCTTTAAGTATAAGTAGGTATATGTGGTCACTTATTTATAATACTTCGTAAAATCTCTTTTTTTATTATATTATTATAATCACATATACAGTTGAACTCGAAGTTAAGCCAGTCAGTACATTCAAAGAAACAAATGTTAAAGCACCTGAAAAGACCTTTTAAACTACTGTAGCCACTTAAAATATCTTATAATAAGTATTAAAAGAGTTTTTTAATTCTTAAAATTTGAGGTATAGTTTCTATATAGCATTGTGTTATTTTTGTTTTATAAATTCAGTCATTATCCTCATTATAGAATAACAAGATAGATTCACCATAACATTCCTTATCACATGTAAATATGGTAAAATGGTCACTAAACTTTAAATTATAACACATATAGATTCAGCTTATACATATTTTTTGTGCTTCCCTCCCTCCTCCTTCTCCCGGCTTCATTCTCTCTTCTAAATTTTCTCTTAGGATTTTAGTAATCATAGGTTTGCTTATAAAAAATCTTTATTGCTTCATATGGGTATTGTTTCCTTTTTATTCACAAAATTTTAGAATTTTAAAACTGAAGGATCTGTATCCTTTACTCTAGACCTTTATAGATGAAATAACTGAGTTAGTAAAACATGATAGACTTGCCCAGGATAACATTGCTCATTGAGCAAGCCAGCACTCTATATTTGAAATTCTCTCTATACCATAAAATTGTGCCTCTTGGGAGTGTGGGTGGAGAGATAGATTCAGCTTGACATCATCTTAATAAATTTGTTAGTTGGAATATATTGTCATACTTAAAGCATTTTATTCTTTTAGGCAAGGTCTTAGACCTATTCCTGAAGCAGAAATTGGATTGGCAGTTATTTTCATGACTACAGAGAATTACTGTAATCCTCAGGGTCAGCCCAGTACAGGTAATTAAAGCTTTATTTTACTGAATCTTAAGCAACTTTATTTATTATGTAAATTGATAAATAGGCTGTCTGCACATTACTATATACTTGCTGGGGGTGACCATTTTCAGCATCTCTTAAAACTCACTTTTTCGAGACTTCTGGCCAAGATGGAGGCATAGGTAGACGCACCGTGCCTCCTCGCACAACCAAGATAGGGACAACAGTGATATAGAAACAAAATAACAACCAGAACTGACAGAAAATTGAAGTGTATGGAAGTCAGACATCCAAGGATTTAAAAATAGACATGTTCATCCAGACTGGTAGGAGGGGCGGAGTCGGGCCAGGAGAGGGACCAGGAGCAGAGAGCTGAGCAACCGAGGCGGCGCGCAAGTCCGCAGCAGGTAGACCCTGGGCACAGAAGCGGCGGTGGCTGGTGGGCCCCGGCCAGGGCGTGGTGACTGGCAGACCCAGCGAGGCGGCCATTGGAAAGCAAGGCACTGTGCGCACTCAGAATCCCAGCACCAGGAAATAGAGCTTTGGGTCACTGACTGAAAAGGAAGGTCCCACAGGGTGCACAGGCCCACCCACACCAGAATTGGTGACAGAGGGGCCCTGTTAGCTTGCGGAAAGTGGCGGAAGGGTCTCAGGTCCTACAGAGAGCAGAACAAGCGCCATTGTTCCCTCTTGGATCCCGCCCCCACATACAGATCACAACCCAGAGACTGGGGTGCCCCACCCTGGTGAACACCTAAGGCCCCGCCCCTCACTACAGGAACTCGACAAGACCAAAAAACAACGACAAAAAACCAGCAAAGAGATGGCTCAAACAGAAGAAGAATTGAAAGCCCCAGAACCCATCCTTTTAAGAGACCAAGAGATAGCCAACCTATCTGATGCACAGTTCAAAGCACTGGTGATCAGGATGCTCACAGAATTGGTTGATTTTGGTCGCAAATTAGATGAAGAAATGCAGGCTACAATAAATTTATTGAAGAAAAATACACAGGGAACCAATAGTGATGGAATGAAAGATGGGTCTCACATCATTGGAGTGGACCAGAAGGAAGAACAAAATATACAACCAGAAAAGAATGAACAAATAAGAATTCAAAAAAATGAGGAGAGGCTTAGGAACCTCCAGGACATCTTGAAATGTTCCAACATCCGAATTATAGGGGTACCAGAAGGAGAAGAGGAAGAGCAACAAGTGGAAAACTTATTTGAACAAATAATAAAGGAGAACTTCCCCAATCTGGCAAAGGAAATAGACTTTCAGGAAGTCCAGGAAGCTCGGAGAGTTCCAAAGAAGTTGGATCCAAGGAGGAACACACCAAGGCACATC
>CM052544.1:61144440-61177062 GCA_028533065.1 Trachops cirrhosus
GTTAAAGGGACTTACCTAAGAAAAAGAAGATAAAAAACAGGTGTAGTAAAATGACAGCAGACTCACAATTATGAACAACCACACCTGAAACAAAAACAAGAAAAAACTAAGCAAACAGCTAGAACAGGAACAGACACACAGAAATGGAGATCACATGGAGGGTTAGCAGCAGGGGAGTGGGAGGAGGAGAGGGGGGAAAGATATGAAAAATAAGTAGCGTGGATGGTAGATAGAAAATAGACAGGGGGAGGGCAAGAATAGTAGGGGAAATGTAAAAGCTAAAGAACTTATGACACATGGACATGAACTAAAGGGGGAGAATGTGGAGGGGGTGGTTGTTCAGGGTGGAGGGGAATAAAGGGATAATAGGACAACTGTAATAGCATAATCAAAATATATTAAAAAAACAAGTGATTAAAAAAAACCTCACCTTTTCCATTCAGTCACTCATTTGATAAATATTTGTGTCTGCTGCATACTGGGCACTATTCTAACTCCTGAAAATACAGTAATGAACGAACTAAACTAATTACCTGTTACTGTAAACTTTATATTTTAAATATCAGGTGTCAGGCAGTTAACAGACAAGCAAACAGACATGTCTGATAAGTTCTTTTAGGGCCAAGTACAAAGATAAAGCTAAAACACGGTGAGATGGTAATGGTTTGGAGCGGACTGTTGTAGGTGGTGGTCAGGAGGGTCTCACTGAGGATGTAACATTGGGGCCTCAGGCATTCTGCATACGAGTAAAGGCCACTGAGGGGATCTAGGGAGCAGAGTGCCAGGGAGAAGGACCTGATCACAATGGCACCTGCATGGAGAATAGATTCCAGGATGCAGAATGTGAGTGGGGATATGAGCAGAAAGCTCTCATGGAGGTCCAGATGGGAATGCCAGGGGCTCTAGATTGCAGTGGCAGCCATGGAGAAGCAGAAGTACAGATTCAGGGCATATTTTGGAAACACCTTGTAGTTTTTGGCAGAAGTCACTGGTTGCTGGTGGTGCTGTACTGAGATGAGAGATGCAGACTGTAGTCAACTCAGTGTTGACTCTCATAGCTGGTATACTGGGAGGCAGCAGCACTTGTCCCTTTGTTATTTAAAATACATTCCTCTGCTTTTGAAAATAAGCTGATGATGCCATCATGATGATTTATTTATTCTTTTCTGCTTGCTTTTGTACCCTAGACATTTTTATGTTTTTTCTCCCTAGGAACTCTCTCTTCTTCTCTTTACCTGCCTATGAGAGCATCCATTCTGTATTGCTGTATACATTTATTTTTCTATAGTCACTTGTGAGCAATTATTGGAGTTGGCTAAAGAATACAGCATTACCTCATCATGCCCCCAGGGGTATTGTTCACATTGTGGACCACCGAATGGCCACCTATGGAGTTGAACAGCATCCCTCCTGAGTGGCTATACTCTGCCACCTGGCTCAGACAGGTTAGGAATTTGCTAAGCCAGATTTTGGAAGGAATGAGTGATTAGAGCAGGGGTGTCAAACTCATTTTCACTAGGGGCCACATCAACCTCGCAGATGCCTTCAAAGGGCCAAAATAATTTTAGGACTATAAATGTAACTAATCCTTAACTGTTAAGGAGTTGAAATTACGTTCAGCCCTTCAAAGGCAACTGCGAGGCTGATATGGCCCCTGGTGAAAATGAGTTTGACACCCCTGTATCAGAGCCTAATGACCAGGAATTGCTTAGGTGTATAGTTCATTATTAATAATGTTTAGTAATAGTGATGGCTGTCTCTTGAGTTTGCAGACACTGAAGCAAGCGATTTACATACATCATCAAAATTTGGCCTGCACAATGATTCTTTAAGATAGATGATCATCTGCACTTTATAGATTGGGGAACTGATGTACAAAGAGGTTAAGAAATTAGCCAGAGGTCACATAGCAAATCATTTGAGGTCACATAGCAAATCATTTGATTCACATTAACTCTTAAGTGAAAGTTATTATGATTTAATTACACTACAGTGCAGATGGCAGATACTTTGTGAAGTTTTGAGAAGCTGTGTTGGGTGATGGGGAGCAGATCTGAAAGGATAGATGTCTGAAGAAAATTTGACAGGCTGGTATTTTACTATGGATAAGAATGCTTATTCTCCTGATATCTCTGCCCTTCCCATTGAGCACACTAGGTATAATTTTCTGTCTGTATGTAGCTAACCTTCAACTGCAAAGTTTTAAACGCTTATGAAGTTTCCAGTATGTCCAAATAACTTATCTTGCTGGAATTGTGCTATGTTGAGTATTTCCCCAAAATTTATGACTAGCATTCCCAGAATATGTCCTTAGAGTCAAAGCTAAAGACAACTTCTCAGCCTCTTAGAAGTGCTGCAGTGTGGATACCAGAGAGAGCCATATTTTTAGAGAAACTGTACTATGTCAGAAGTAGCATATGCTATAGGTATTGTTTTATTGATAGTGATTTCTGTTCTGTTATTAAAAAAAAAAAACCTGTCAGTAATTTCAGGCTTTTGACAAAACAACACAAAACATGTTAAAACAGCCCTGGCTAGTGTGGGTCAGTGGATTGAGTGCCAGCCTGCGAACCAAAGGGTCACTGATTCAATTCCCAGTCTAGGGCACATGCCTGGGTTGCTAGCCAGGTTCCCCAGTAGGGGGCACGCGAGAGGCGACCCACACATTGATGTTTCTCTCCCTCTCTTTTTCCTGTCCTTCCCCTCTGTCTAAAAATAAATAAATAAAATCTTTTAAAAAAAATGTTAAAACAGAATCGTGTGTCTACATAGCTCCACCTATCCCAGCCCCTGTATGGGATAGCTGTCCTCTGTCTTTTAGAAAATGAGTTCTCATCTACATAAATGTTCAGAAACATTTTTTAATGCAAATTCACATTCTCCATAATTCAAGATATTGTGGGATATGGCCAAGGCATCTTTTTTTTGTTGTTATGGTTGTGGTTTGTTTGTTTTGATGGTTTTATGCTCGTATTTCTCATACAAGTGCCAAAAACCAGTGGGCTAGAATACCTAGGGAAGAACTAACTACAGAGGAGCCTTCTTGTATGTAAATGGAAGAGCTGCTCCTACTACAGGCTTCAGTTATTCCTCATTCTGACAAGACCTGAAGTTCTTCCCCTGCAGCTGCTGCTCCAGAGGCCTGCTGCCATCCCTGCCCACAGTCATTGTCCTGTGAGAAACCTGTATGTCTGCCTGTCTTGAGGGCTGTTTAGTGCTCCCAGTAGAGGTCCTGTCCCCATACTCATCTCCGTAGTTGACATTTTACTCTCCCACTGCAATCCCCTTCCCTTTAAAACTTTTAATCCTCATTATCAATAGAGTAAATCCCTAACTCTCCCTCTAGACTTCTGAGCCCTCAACAGTTTAACTTTAGCTTGTCTCTCCTTATCCTCACCTTCTTTAAAACAACACATCCTTACATTACACACATGCTGTATTGTTTATAATCCTCATCCTCCTTGACCTTGCTCCTCATGGTCTTAGAATGCCAGCACTGCTGTTCCAAATTTGATTCACTCCACAGATGCTCCATCTCTGTCATGAAGTTTTTCTGAGTTGTTTTCTCTCCCATCATTCTCCACCAAGTCAGAATTACTCTGTTTTCTATACCCTAGTAACTTTTGTTTGCATTCCAGTTAGAGTTTCTTTCTACTTTCAAATATAACCGGCTGTTTTATGCCTCTTTCAGCTTCTGGATTGATTGTAAGCTCTTGTTAACTTTCTCTGACAGCACCAAGCACGTCACTTGTTTGTAGGAGGTATGAATATTAATTGAGCTAGGTTATTCATACATAAGATTATCTGTGCCAGTGTGGGGCAACAAAATTTTATCATCCATTTTTAGATATGTATTTATGGCCACAAGAGCCCTAGATATCATCTAATCTGTGTTTTTATTAAAAGGTATGAGATCTCAAGGACGAGAAAGGTTAGGGTACCAGAGATACTTTATGTCCAAGCTAATCTTAAAATTTGGGTTTAGACTTCCGGCCAAGATGGAGGCATAGGTAGACACACTGTGCCTTCTTGCATAACCAAAATAAGGACAACAAAAATTTAGAAACAAAAAAGCAAACAGAACTGACAGAAAATTGAACTGTACAGAAGTCCAACAACCAAGGAGTTAAAGTAGACGCATTCATCCAGACTGGTGGATTCACAGCAGCTGTGGGGGAACCTCAGGCTCACGCCTCGGCCTATCCAGTGGGCACAAGGGAACTGATACTTTCTTCCATGGGGATGTCACTTCCATGGGGACATCAGACACAGTTGTAATCAAGAACAGTACCACTTCCGGCCAACATGGAGGCGTAGGTGGACATACTATGCCTCCTCGCACAACCAAAATTAAGGACAATCAAAATTTAGAAACAAAAAAATAACCAGAACAGACAGAAAATTGAACTGTATGGAAGTCCCGACGACCATTTATCCAGACAGGTAAGAGGGGCAGTGTCGTGGACCCCCGCTCATGGGGTCCACAGTGTTGTAGCTGAAACAAAAGAAATTCACACGGACTACCGAATCCTGTGGAAGAAAAGGGCAAGTGGCTTGTCTCTCAAGGGGAGCGAAAGTGTCCAACCTTGCTCCAATGAGCTTTAATTGTTTTACTGGGCACATTACAAGAAGGTCCTCATTAACTATGCACAGGCTTGCTTTAGGTGGTTACCTTACACAGAAAACAGGACAGGATGCTGGTAATCACATCACAGAAGAGGAGTATTTGCAAATGAAAAGGCACAAGTGATTGAACCAGTTATATTGGTCCTTGGAAGGTTTAGGATGGTGTTTAGGAAGTTGCTTTGCAGTAAATGTCCTCAATTCAGGGTGAGGGAGTTTTAGCAAAAAGCAAGACTCATAGCAGCCTAGGTACATTGCAGGCATGATTCCCCACAGGAGAACCTATCCGTGGGTGTGGGTCCTGTGCATCTCCTAGTGGGAGCTGGGCCCATGCCACATAGAATGGTCTACTACAGGGAGGAGTCAGCAGCTGGCAGAGAAGGGTTGTGGAAGGAAAAAGCAGTGACTAGCAGACCTAGGCGTGCAGGGTGCAGGCGGCGGCTAGCAGACCCCAGGCACAGGCCTGGGGAGGCAATGAACAGACCCAGTAAGGTGCGCAAGGCAGCTGGCTGTCAGCACTCACACATTTGCATGCAGATAACCAGGTGAAAATGAGCAGCGAGACAGACCGCACAACCCAGGGCCCCAGCACCAGGAAATAAAGCCTAAAAGCACTGATTGAAAACACTTGTGGAGGTTGAGGTGCTGGGAGAGACTCCTAGCCTCACAGAAGAGTTCGTTGGAGAGACCCACAGGGTCCTAGAACGTACACAGGCCCACCCACCCAGGAACCAGCACCAGAAGGGCCCAATTTGCCTGTGGGAAGAGGCAGAGAGGACTGAAATCCAACAGACAGCAGAGCAAGCACTACTGTTCCCGCTCTGACCCCGCCCCCACATACAGCATCACAACACAGCTACTGGGTTGCCCCACCCTGGTGAACACCTAAGGCTCTGCCCCCTCATTATGTAACAGGTGCGAACGGAAGAACAAATCAAAGCCTCAGAGCCAGTACTTTTAAGCAACCAAGAGATAGCCAACCTATTAGATGCACAGTTCAAAGCACTGGTGATCAGGATGCTCACAGAATTGGTTGATTTTGGCCACGAACTAGATGAAGAAATGAAGGCTACAGTAAGTGAAATGAAGAAAAATAAAAATGCACAGGGAAACAATAGTGATGGGAAGGAAACTGGGTCTCACATGAATGGAGTGGACCAGAAGGAAGAAGAAAACATACAATCAGAAAAGAATGAGGAAACAAGAATTCAAAAAAAATGAGAAGCTTAGGAACTTCCAGAACATCTTTACACGTTCCAACATCCAAATTATAGGGGTACCAGAAGGTGAAGAGGAAGAGCAACAAGTGTATAAGTTATTTGAACAAATAATAACGGAGAATTTCCCCAAGCTGGCAAAGGAAATAAACTTCCAGGAAGTCCAGGAAGGTCAGAGAGTCCCAAAGAAGTTGGACCCAAGGAGGCACACACCAAGGCACATCATAATTTCATTACTCAAGATTAAAATGAAGGAATGATTTCTAGAAGCAGCAAGAGATAAGGGGATAGTCACCTACAAAGGAGTTCCCATCAGACTGTCAGCTGATTGTTCAAGGGAGACGTTACAGGCAAGGAGGGGCTGGAAAGAAGTATTCAAGTCATGAAAGACAAGGACCTACATCCATGATTGCTTTATCCAGCAAAGCTTTCATTTAGAATGGAACAGCAGACAAAGCACTTCTCAGATAAGGTCAAGTTAAAGGAGTTCATTATCACCAAGCCCTTATCATATGAAATGTTAAAAGGACTTATTTAAGAAAAAGAAGATAAAAAATATGAACAGTAAAAAGCAAACTGAACTTCTGGCCAAGATGGAGGCGTAGGTAGACACACTGTGCCTCCTCGCACAACCAAAATAAGGTCAGCAACAATTTAGAAACAAGATAACAACCAGATCTGACGAGTGAAATGTATGGAAGTCGGACAACCAAGGAGTTAAAATATACACATTCATCCAGACAGGTGGGAGGGGCAGAGTCGGGCATCTGGGCAGAGAATGCTTAACGAATCCTGGGCGCACAGGTGGCTTGCAGACCCAGTGAGCCTGTGACTGTGAAGCTAGGCACTGTGCGCAAGGTGCCTGGCTGTCTGCAGTCACACATTCACGAGCAGATAAACCAGGCTAAATTGGGCAGTGAGAAGGACTGTGCAACCCAGGGTCCCAACGCTGGGAAATAGAATCTTGGGACACTGGCTGAAAACACCTGTGGGGGTTCAGGCGCAGGGAGAGACTCCCAGCCCCACAGAAGAGTGCGTTGGAGGGGCCCACGGGATCCTAGAAAGTGCACAAGCCCACCCATAGGGGAATCAACACCAGAAGGGCCCAGTTTGCTTGGGGGAAGAGGCATAAGGGACTGAAATCCATTGGAGAGAGGAGCAAGCATCATTGTTTCCTCTCTGACCCCGCCCCCCCATGCAATGTCACAACCCAGTGACTGTGCTGCCCTGCCCTGGAGAACACCTAAGGTTCCACCCCTCACTCTGTAACAGGTGCAACCAGACCAAAAAAAAAAAAGGCTCAAACCAAAGTACAAATCAAAGCCCCACAGCCAATATTTTTAAGCGACCAAGAGATAGCCAATCTATCAGCTGCACAGTTCAAAGCACTGGTGATCAGGATGCTCCCAGAATTGGTTGAATTTGGTCACAAATTAGATGAAAACATGAAGGCTGCGATAAGAGAAATGAAGGAAAAGAAACTGGGAAGTGATGGGAAGGAAACTGCGACTCGAATGGTTTGATTCCCAGTCAGGGTACATGCCAAGGTTGTAAGCTAGGTCCCCAATAGGGAGGGGCGCCCGAGAAGCAGCCATACATTGATGTTTTCTCTCCCTCTCTCACTCCCTTCCTCTCTCAAAACAAATAAATAAAATCCTTGAAAAATTTTTGGTTTTAAAGACAGTACCTTTTTTGTTGTATCATTTCAGGTAGAAACAAGGTCATAAGGAACTGGTAAAAATCTACATTGTAATTAGTAGTATTACTTCTTGTATATATTGATAGGTAGGTCTGTGTGGGTTCCAAGTCATAGACATTTGACTTAAAATTTTAGAAGATCATATGGTATTTTATTTGTCTTTCACCACCTGGCTTATTTCACTTAGCATAATGCTTTCCAATTCCATCCATGCTGTTGCATAGGGGAGGAGCTCCTTTCTTTCTGTTACATAGAATTCCACTGTGTAAATGTACCATAGTTTTTTGATCCTTCATTCACTGATGGGCAACTTGGTTGCTTCCAGCACTTGGCTATTCTAAATTGTGCTGCTATGAACATTGGGGTGCATAGGTTCTTTTGGATTGGTGTTTCATGGTTCTTGGGATATAATCCTAGCTGTAGAATTGCTGGGTCAAAAGGCAGATCCATTTTTAGTTTTCTGAGAAAATTCCATACTGTTATGACCTTACCTTTAACAGGAACCTAAAAAATAAAACAAACAAGCAAAATATAATCAAAGACACTGAAATAGAGAACAGGCTGACAGTGACCAGAGGGAGAGGGGAAGGGTTTACTGGAACAAGTATAAAGGACACGTGGACAAAAACTGTAGGGGTGTGGAAATGGGAGGGAGGTGGGGAGGACTGGGGGCGTGGCCTGGTATGGAAGGAAAAGAAAGAAAACTGTACTTGAACAACAATTAAAATAAAATTTAAAAAAAGGAAAAAAATTTTAGAAGAAAGTTTTGAAGGTACAGAATATGCATGTCTTCCTCTTCTACTTTTCTTTGCTCCTTCTGTGTTCATTCATTTACTTATTCACCAAGTATTGCACATTTGTTATATACTTATAATTATTCTAAGCACTTGGAATAAAAAGGTACACAGATCAGAACAAATACCTGCCTTCTGGTATTTTTAGCAACGAGAACAATAATAATTGCAAATAATCTTATTGTTGACAAATATCACTTATCCTGGGCCATTAGAGTCCATTTATAAATGTTCTTTTTAAGTGATGGTATAACCATTCATAATTATATTTTTTTCAAATGTCTGTGCAAACAAAAATGAGTTTTAGGGATATGTGTGTTTAAGGAAATGCCAGTGAGCTTTTAAGGTGGTCACGTAAGAAGAGAGTCAGAAGTCTTTAAATATCTGAATTTGGAATCAGTACTAAACATTTATTAAACACATCCTATGTCATGAGGACCTAACAGTGATAATTTAGTTTACATACTTAGTAAATGCCAATTTAAAAAAATTTTCAGTTAATTTAATTCCATTAACTTTTATTTACTATATACCAAACATTGCTTAAGGACTGGAGACTGAGAAATGAGCAGACTCTGTCCCTGCTCCCAGTCAAAATGGGAAGTAACAGGTGAACAGTGCATTATACAGTGAGGCAGTGATAACACTCACACTTGCACAGTGCTTACTGCTCCAAGCATTATTCCAAGTGCTCCCTGTGTGTCAATTCATTTTGCCCTCAAAACTTTTGAGTAAAAGTGTGATAAGTCCCCCATTTTATAAATAAGGGAAGTAGGGCATAGAGGGGTTAAATAATGCAGGTCACACAGCTGGAGATAAGTGTGTTAAAGTTAATAGAGTGATGTACAGGGTGGCATGGGAGCTGAAATGAGGGGCACCTGCTTCATTCAGTACAGGGCGTTCAGCAGAAGTATGCCAGGAAAGGGTCACTTGAGTTAAGTTGTTACACTAGTAAATAAAATTATGAAGCAATCATGGTTTTCTATATTAGCCAAAAAAATTTATGTCTAAAACTATGTATTTTTTTTCAAATAGTGTATTCATTGTAAAAATAAAATTTACATTGCCCTGGCCAGGTAGCTCATTTGGTTGGAATATCATCTCATACACCAAAAAGGTTACAGGGTCGGTTCCTGGTCAGGGCACGTAACTAGGTTTCAGGTTCGATCCCCTGGTGGGGTGCATATGGAGGGCAGTCGATCAGTGTTTTTATCTCATATCCTTACGTGCATGTGTGTGTCTCTCTCTTTCTCCCCTGTCTGTCCTCCCTCTTTCTCCCTTCTTCCTTTGCTTTTTCTCCTTTCCTCTCTCTCTAAAATCAATAAACAGATCTTCAGGTGAGGAATAAAAAAATAAAACATTGATTTTGACTTATGTAGATGGTAGAGTAGATATACTTTTGATGGGGAAGAATTGTAGTTTTTTGGCCTATTGACTTAAAGCATTATTTGAATTAGAATTTAAGTTGATTATTTTTATTCAGGTTGACAATACTTTACTGTGAAGGATTTGATGTTCCTATAAAATGATTTAGTTTATATAAGCTCACCACAGGCCAACAGGCTGCTGATAGGCCATTTTGTTAAGTATTTGTTGGTGCCACTGAATGGAGACAATCATGTGCTGTCTTATCTTGTTAATTCCCTCAGCATGATACAGTCTAACAATGGTGAGTGACCAAGTGTCCTTGGGTATAGCAGTTGTGTTCGTTCTCTCACTTGTGTAATTTACAGGATCCAGGACAACGACTCCAGGGCCAAACCTTTTCCAAGGCTTATCAGTCAAAGAGAAGCTCATGCCAACTACCCCAGTGAACACTATGACATATGTAGCCAACACAGAGTCGGAGCAAGGAGCTACATGGTGAAGTTTTACTGTTAAGAAACTATCATTATAATTCTGTCAAATTAAGTCAGTGCCTTGGGAAATGAGAGAGAGAGGGTTGCCAGAGAAAATAATGTTTTAGGGCAGAGATCAACAAACTTTCTATAAAGGACCAAACTAAATATTTTTGGCTCTGTCACAGCTGCTGAACTCTGCCGTTGTACCAGGGGAGCAGCCACAACCACATGTGAATGATTGAGAGTGGCTGTGCTCCAAAACCCTTAATGTACAGAACATGTGGCAAGCCATCATTTGCCAGCCTGTCTTGTGATAAAGGGTTTTTTTCTTACTTGCAAACATACACAGGAGACTATTAAGAATTATATGCTTTATTTGTGACTAATAAGTTTCAAATGAATTTGTTTGTATTATATGATGCCTGTATTTGAACGTTACTTATAATTTAGGAGATACTTTATATGTGTCTGCCTGGCTAATCTGAATAATTAACACAGTGTATTTCATTTTAAATAATCCATAATGAACTGTTCATATTGAAAGATACTTGGGATATCACTATATATGACCACATTTCAGTTTTTCTGGAGCATGTTTTATATTGAGGCCAGATACAACTTTTTAAAGAGAAACTTTTAATGTTTTGAAAGTCCCTTGAACAACAGCTTTACTTGTTTTTCTGTGAAATAAGAGTAGCAAAGTCCCTATTTATTCAATCATGCATTGCAGAACTCTGTGTTGTGTACATGTGCTTAAAATATTTTTCTGGCAGTCTAGAGTTGAGTTCTGTTGTACAGGCTGCTGTCTTGCTGGAATATAATGACATCAGTTCATCTAAAGTGATCTGAATAGCCTATTATATGATATTGGAGATTATTCTTTTTGTGACTTCCCATTTTTAATTAATTTTTTGCATGGAAGTAATTTATAAATCATAAACCAAGCAAAATTTACCTAGGATTCTCACATCCTTTAATTTATAATAGGACATGAGGTTGATATTCCATGTGTGCTTGGCAGTGTTTCTTGGCAGAGTCTGTCTGACAGTATGTGCTATAGGGGTGAAGAAAAAGGGTGTCACTCATACCCAGGGAGTGTCGATGACTCAACAGCTACCTCCTTATGAGAGTAAAACACATTGCTGGATTACCGTCTAAGTACAATTAGGTTCTAAAACTACACTACATTTGTACTACTGAAAGGACTTTGTTTTGGGTAAGAATTGCTGTAGACTTGGTTGACTTGCATTCTTTTCTTTTGCTACAGTATGGATTTGAGTGAAAGACCAAAAGAAATAACAATCTCCAGAATGGAACAAAAATTCAGAATGCCTTCCCAAGAAATATCCACTGTAAAGGAATCCCCCAAAATAAGGTCTGATCATAATACTGTAGTATCAGATACTCTAGTGAGGATGAAAATTCCAAATTATCAGCTCTCACCAGTAAAGCACCCAGGAGTAAACAGAAGTAGAGATCGAGATTCCCAGCAGCTGCAGACCAACTCCATCCGAAATTACTTCCAGCCGTCTACCAAAAAAAGGTACACCTTCACAGCACCTTCGTGTCTCTGAGAAACTAATGTTTATGTGATTGTAGAATGGTGTTCAGTCTGTGGAAATCTGTGGCCTTTGACCTTGCTCTTTCACTGTGGTCACTGGATGGACTCTCATTTTTTTCCTTCTCTGCCTTAGCTTATACGTTGTTTCCTTGGCTGCACTTGTCTTTCATGTTGCCTGTTTCAACCTCTTTCACTTTCAGGAGGTAGGACCTGCTCCATCAATGTTTTTCTCAATTTCTAAAACTGTTAATGTCTTCTGAGTCCTCTGCTACATTCAAGAGCTCTATCTCATTTCTTAAAACCCTCCCTTAGCTCAGTTTCTTCCTGTTGCTACTGCCTTTTGTCTTGTACAAACACTTAAAATTCTCAGAAAAGGAGATGATTAGTTAGTGTTCCCATTTCTGTATGAGGTATTTCTAAACCATCAGTGTTTCATCTTGACATGACACCCTGGAAATTAACCACTGACACATCACCAACGTGAATGGTTTGGTGGCATGCAGCTCCTGAGCCATTCTCCTCCAGTGCCTTCTCAGTTGTGTGGCAGTGGTCTGTCCCAGCTCTTTCTGTCTCTAACTGGCCCTTTGCTTCTTCTCTGAGGTTTCTTTCCTCCTACCACTCCTTTTTATCTATATAATCTACCTGCAGGGTTTCACAACGTTATTACAGATGAAAAATACCTTCGGCCCTAACTCATCCTTTAAGCTTTACTTTCCCACAGGAATTTCCTGCTCTTTTTCCAAATGATAGTCCTGAAAACTTTTCTCCCCTATGACTGAATGAGTAATTCTTTTTTGTTAGGAGTTCACTTTGTCGAAATCTTTTACTCTTTCTTCTCTGAGCCCCAGTAAAGCCAGTAGTTTGATTCTTATTTTGACTGTCTTATGAATTCCTCCCTTTCCATCTGTTTGTGTTACCACCTCTCTGGTTCAAACTCTAACTACCTCACTTACTACAAAAACCCCTTGATCAGTCTTTCCAGTACCCTGACTTAGCTTAGAATTATTAAAATGTCACTTGACTTCCAGTTCAGTGTGAAGCCAGTAAACTCCTAGAGAATAGAGACCTGAGCTTTTGTTTCCTCTGTGGCCTTAGTACAATTTAAATGAATAGTGTTCCATTATTTATGGAATGAGCAATACAGTGTTGTCTAGAAAATGCTGTCACTTTCTGTAGTCACACATCACTTGCCGTGTGTAGTCTGTAGTTTATTTTGGATTAGCCCCTCTGACTTAATATTATCTTGAATCCAGCTCATTAACCCATCAGGTTTTATTCTTGCCCACAAGTCCCTACATTATAGAGTAAACTAGTGTTTCCTAGCAGTAAATCCTTTCTCTTTTTATATTTTTCTCCATATTGATTTGTCACCTGTTGCTACTTCAGCAAAGATAGAAATCTCCATATTGTTCTGTCTGTACGGCTGGTCAGTCCTCTCAAAACAGTAGAGTATATATGAATTATGTACTGTTTTCAGATGTCTCTTTAAATTTCCAGTAATACTATTAATTAATAAAACCAAGAACATGGTGAATTCAATTTAGGAGGGGTGAATATTGCCAGACTCTTAAATTACTTAGCTGTGTCATTGTCTGTTTTTGTTTTTTCCTCTTGTTTTTTAAATCTAAGGGAAAGGGATGAAGAGAATAAAGAAATGCCATCTAAATCAGCAAAAATGGAAATGTCTTGTACTCTTCTAGAACAAACACAACCTGCTACATCCTCAATGTGGAGAAATGAGGAGCAGCATCTGTCTCAGAATGAGCCAGTGGGGGGAAAAACAGATAACTTATATGCAGATGTGGATTCAAAATCCACTGTGAAAAATTCTGCCAATACATCTCTTCCTACAGAAAAACGAAGATCGGAAAAAAGGAAAATTGATGATGTAGCCATAGAAAATGAAGTATTTGAAGAAGTAGTCAAGAACACAAAATTAGAGTTAGAAATTGAAGTGAAAACTGAAAAACAAAAGGAAGATGTCAAAATTAGAAAAATGCCAAGATTGGACATAGAAACAAATGGCTCTTTTAATGATGAAACTATACCAGAAAGTAACAAAATATTTGTAAGTAACATTTTTTTAAAGATTTTACTTGTTTATTTTTAGAGAGAGGGGAAGGAAGGGAGAAAGAGAGGGAGAGAAACATCGATGTGTGAGAGATAAATCTATCAGTTGCCCCTCATACACCCCGCACTGGGGACCTGCCCCACAACCCAGGCACGTGCCCTGACTCTGGTATCGAACTGGCCACCTTTCGGATCTCAAGCCAGCACTCAGTCCGCTGAGCCATACCAGCCAGGGCTGTAAGTAACATTTTTCAATGAAAAGTATTGCAAAGAGAAACTTAGAATGTTAAAAAGTATTTAGATATTTGTACTGGCAGTGTGAGCATCTGTTGTTTCCTTGAAATAAAATTAGTATCTTTAACACCCAGTATTAAGTATAAGAATTTGTAGGTTGATAAGGTAAATGTTAAAAATAAAATGATTCTTTGACAGTATATAATAAATGACAGGAAATAAAACTGTTATTCATGATTGTTTAGATTTCCAGGCTGCACTGTTGTATCATATATTTGTCCATGAATGTAAGTATAGGTGATGCCTTAATAGAGGAAATAAAGACAGAAAATTGAAGAAAATTAGTGAAACAAAGTATCTACTAAATAAATCTTCAGGGTAAATCATGTATAACATCAGCAGGAAGTTTTTTCATTTTTGACCTTTAATGTCCTATCTTATTTTCTTGTATGTTGATAATTGTTTTGGCCACTTAGGTCTAAGAAACTCTTCATATTACTTCCTATATTATACATCAGTAAGTAGCCTACTATCTGTAGACAATTTAGCTCATTAGGTGAGAGCACAGACCTTATGAAATAAAAATTTATTATCTGGCCTCCCACCTAGGTCTGTTAGTTCTGCTTTCATTCATGGTCATGTGTGGTTATCCCCTCCTATAACTCAGTACACCCAGTTTTCCCAGAAAAAATTCCCTTATTGTATTAATTAGAATTCCTTTGTGATCTTTAAAATTCTAAAATCAGTGGCTTAAATAAGGTAGTTAATTTTTTCCTATAAAAGGAGCCCAGAGTAGGTAAGCAAACTGCTTGGCAGTCCCATGCCTTTAATTTGCTGGCAGTCTTCCTTCTTTCTCTGTGAGATGGCACCTCCAGTGTCTCAGTGACTTTCCACAGAGGAAGCATGGTACAGAGAAGATAAGGTAAAGGCCTTTCCACTTGAGTTTCTCCCCATCTTCTAAGGAGCTTCCTCAGAAACTCAACTTGATAATTTGGTTTATAGGCTGGAATTTAGTCATGGTCTGCACCACTCCCCATGTAGGAGATGCTTTAAGCTTGGCACATTGCTGTCCCTAATGAACTCATCAATGTAAGGAAGAAAGAGAATGGATACTAAGATACCCTGTAGTTGGATTGAGAACTTCAGAGACAGAGGGCTCTTTTATTATCAAAGATTGAAGATTAGCTGTCAGTTTACCAAGAAATTAATTAAACCAAGTGGTTTAAATATCCTATAGGTCACTTGTGGAGCAAATGCCACTACAGTGGAGAGCTAGGTAAGTTAGCTTAATGCAGTGTGTGGTAAAATCCAAGGAATGATTACCTAACAAGTTTAATAAAATTACATCTCCATAAAGATATGTTTATTCTACATCAGTTGTGAATTTGCATTGTTAGTTAGCTCTAGCCTGTTCCAGAACTTGTGTCCAGGCCTCTTAATTATAAATGTTCCATCTTTATTTTTTATAGTATTTTTTCATTAACATTTATCCTGCTTATACCCCCCTACCCCACTGTTTTCCCTGTGCCCACACTGTTGTCCATGTGTCCATGATGCCTTTTGCCTTTTTGCTCAGTTTATCTACCTCCTAACTGCCCCCTCCAACCAAGCTATCAGTCTGCTCTCTACGATTCTGTCTCTATTTTGCTTGTTCAGTTTGTTCTTAGGTTCCACATATGAATGATATCATGTGGTGTTTGTGTTTCTCTGACTGGCTTATTTCATGTAGCATAATGTTCTCCAGGTCCATCCATGCTGTTACAAAGGGTAAAATTTTCTTCTTTTTCATGGCCAAGTAGTATTCTATTGTGTAAATGTCCCATAGTTGTTTTATCCACTCATCTACTGACAGTTGGTCTGCTTCCATATTGTGGTGACTGTAAATAATTCTGCAGTGAACATAGAGATGCTTATATTCTTTTGAGTTAGTGTTTTGGGTTTCTTTGGATAAATTCCTAGAAGTGGAATCACAGAGTCATAAGGAAGTACCATTTTTAATTTTTTGAGGTGTCTCCATACTGCTTTCCACTGCACCAGTCCACATTCCCACCAGCAGTACAAAAGGGTTCCCCTTTCTCCACATCCTCATCAGCAATGATTTGTTGATTTATTGATGATAGCCATTCAGACCAGGACAAGTTTGTATCTCATTATGGTTTTAATTTGCATTTCTCTTAGTGATGTTGCTCATAGCAATGTTTTTTATGACACATCTCCTCAGGCAAGGGAAATAAAAGAAAAAATAAACAAATGGGACTACATCAAACTAAAAAGCTTTTGCATGGCAAAGGAAACCAACAACAAAATAAAAAGACAATCCACTGAATGGGAGGACTTATTCACAGATACATCTGATAAGGGTTTAATGTCCAAAATTTATAAGGAATTTATAAAAACACCAAAAAAATATGCAATCCAATTAAAAAATGGGCAAAGGACATGAATAGACAGTTCTCCAAAGAGGACATGCTGATGGCCAGTAGACATATGAAAAGATGCTCAGTGTCAGTAAGTGTTTGGTCTTTAGAAAGTTAGGCCCCAGTTACATTAATGTGGCCACACATTTGAAAATGTGTTTGCCTCATGGTACTCTTTCCTCCTGTATTTACTTCTTGATTTTCTCTTATATGTTTTTATTTTCTTTTTCTCATGATCTTGTCCTATTGCATATGTCAGTCTTTTTTTAATAGCCTTTTTTTTTTTCTTTTCCTTCAGTTCTCTCCCAGATTGGTCTACTGCTCACAGTGACCACAGCTCTGCCTGGAAATGGTCCAGGTTTTAGTCATAGAATTCTTTGGTCTATCCGGTATGGCTTCTAGTTAATCTTCCTAAATATCTACTCTGCACATTCTCCCAGGGCTCATGTCACTAAGGAAGTGGTCATTAGAGCGCAGGCTTGGAGAGACAAGAAGTGCACACCACACCACATTGATATGGGGCCCCTTAGACATGGCTTTTGTGGGCCGGAAAAGATCTTTCATTTACATGCTAAGAGGTTTACATGCTATGTACTGTTATCAGGGGATATTATTTTATTTTGCTCTGTGATTCTGTAGCATAATTTCCTTTGTCCTTATTTTACTATTTCAGAATTCATGACATTCTGAATAAAAATACAGTACAAAATAAATAGGTCATAAAGACTTTTGGAGAGTGAATAGCAATTTGAGCCACACCTTTGGATATTCTAAAAGTTAAATTACTGTATTGTAGCACTGTAATTTTTTAATGAAAATTTTGTTACAGTGACAGTAAAAATACTTTTGTAATTTTTAAAAAATTTTTATTTTGAGGTAATTATACATACATATGTTGTAAGGGATTATATATAGGGATCCCAAATATTTTTCACCCTGTTTCTTTAACTGTAACATCTTGCATAGCTAGAGTGTCAGGGAGTTGACCTGGGTACAATTCATCAACCTTACTCAGACAATGTGAAGTCATTTTGAATTCTTTCACTTTTGTCATTTTTAATAGTTTAAAATGTCTGAAAGTCCTCATGAGTGCTCATGGATTAAAGGAATTGGACCTAATATTTCTAGCTACAGAAGTGGTTATCAGAAAAATTATATATTAATCCTTTCATTTAAAAAACACTGCAGTTTTAAGAAGGCAAAAAATGTTATACTTCTCATTGACATTGGATTCCTCAGTTACATTTCAGAAAGGCAATTTCTAAAATATGTTGATGGAAGGACCACCATTTTTCTATTTGGGGATTTAAACAGAGATTCAAGCATGTCTGTTTGAGTTTCTGTGAGCTGAACTAGAAAGCTATTGGCCAGATACTCCTGCTAACAGTTTATCCTTCTATAAGTGGTAGCTGTGCGTGAGTCTGGGCTTTACTTTCAGTCTTCCAGCCTCCTTAAAATACAAACATGACTTGGCATCCTTGTAAACATTATTCCTCTTCCTAACAGCACCTACTTTTTACACAACATCTCTCCTTAACCTCATTCCACCTCCAATTCTAAACTAAACTTTTTTCCTCTCTAATAACTGTAGCATCTTCCAAAGCCCAGTGCAATAGCTACCACTCACTGGACACTATCACTTGTTTACAGCAGCCCTGCAATGAAGCATACTCTATGCATTGAAGAGATTAGGAAACTGACAGTAGGATGCATTAAGTAACTTGCCATGGTCTCATAGCTAGGTTTTGATAACGGTACAAAACACAGGCTACCCTGCTGGGATAAGTCCAAGTGTCTGCTTAGGGTATAGTATGATTCTCTGAGATAGGGAATACACACTTGTTTAAGGGGATGAGCAAGTTTGAAGGAGTGAGGCAGGATGGGGAGAGAAGGTGTGGGGAAGTGATTTGTTCTGCTTATGAAAACAGCTTCCAATGGGAGATGCATGTGAGAATACTCAGTAAGGGCACATGGTAGGCTTGGAATATAAATCTTAATCTCACTATTGATAGACATTAATACACTTTAGTCCCTAAGCAAGCACAAAGTACATTTGTTTTTCTGACCTTTTCTGTCCAACTTATTAAAATTTTTCTGTGTTTTTATTACAGAATCAGTGAAATAATATGCCCCTCTATTGTATCCAAAGGGACTGTAGTTTTCACTGAAAGCATTAGAAAGCCATCTGTGTAATACACTTCTGTCTAGAACATGGTTTGGGTATATGAATGTGAAGGAGAGTATGATTATATATAGGCAGTCTCCAGTTTATTACAGATAAACATAAATAATTAAAGTAACTCTCTTTGGATTCAGGGTGCTTTAAAATGCAATTTTAAATGTAACTTTAGATAGAATCCCTTAAAAGTATTTGTTTTTATTTTTAACTGTAAAAGTAATGCATAATAATGGAGAAACATGGAAAATTAAAAGACAGTGACAATTTTGTTGATAAATTCTCCTGACTGCAGGTAACTATAGTTAATATTTTGGTGTTTCCTTTTTTAAATCATACTTTGCAAACTTGGAATCCATTGCTAATGTAATTTTGTAGCCATTTTTATGCACTTATTTTATGATCATTTCTCATATTAAATGTTCCTTATTTATGTAACTCACATGAACTTAGATTGCTTCCAGCTCTTTGCTCTTAGGACTCTCATAGTATATATTCTGCATATATTTCTATTCTTATCTTACAGTTTCTCTGGGAAAGGTACTTTTTAAAAAATACATTTTATTGATTATGCTATTACAATTATCCTAATTTTTACCCCTTTGCCCCCCTCTGCTCAATACCCCCATTCCCTCCAGCAGTCCCTTCCAGTTAGTTCATGTACATGGGTCATGCATATGAGATCTTTGGCTTCTCTGTTTTCTATACTACTCTTAACATCCCTTTGTTTTGTACCTACCATTTATTCTTCTTAATCCCTGAACCTTTTCCCCCATTCTCCTCCTTCCCCCTCCCAGCTGATAACCCTCTAAATGATCCCCGTATCTATGATTCTGTTCCTGGTCTCATGTTTGCTTAGTTTGGTTTTTAGATTCAGTTGTTAATAGTTGTGAATTGGTTGTCATTTTAATGTTCATTGTTTTGATCTACTTCTTTTTCTTAAATAAGTCCCTTTAACATTTCGTATAATAATGGCTTGGTGATGATGAACTCCTTTAGCTTTACCTTGTCTGGGAAGCACTTTATCTACCCTTCATTCTAAATGATAGCTTTCCTGTATGCATAATAATGGAGAAACATTATTTCTCCATTATTAGATTACTGTAATCTAGGTTGTAGGTCCTTTCTTTTTATTACTTTGAATATTCTTGCCAGTCCCTTCTAGCCTGCAAAGTTTCTTTTGAGAAATCAACTGATAGTCTTATGGGAATGCCTTTGTAGGTAACTATCTACTTTTCTTTTGCTGCTTTTAAGATTCTCTCCTTATCTTTAACGTTTAGCATATTAATTCTGGTGTGTCTTGGTGAGGTCCTCTTTGGGTCCATCTTGTTTGGGACTCTCCATGCTTCCTAGACTTGAATGTCTATTTCCTTCACCAAATTAGGGAAGTTTTCTTTTTCATTATTATTTCAAGTAAGTTTTTAATTTCTTGCTCTTCCGCTTGTTCTAGCATCCCTGTGATTCAGATATTCATGTTTGGAGATGTCCCAGAGGCTCCTTATAACTCTCCTCATTTTTTTAAATTGTTTTTTTCTTGTTATTCTGGTTGAATGCTTACTTCTTCCTTATGTTCCAAGTTGTTGATTTAAATCTCGTCTTCATTCTCTCCACTGTTGGATCCCTGCAGATTTTTCTTTATTTTACTTAATGTAACTTTCGTTTCTGCCTGGATCATTTTTATGCTGTTGCTGTACCCAGTGAGTTCTTTGAGCATCCTAATAACCAGTATTTTGAACTCTGCATCTAATAGGTTGGTTATCTCCATCTTGTTTAGTTATTTTTCTGGGGTTTTGTTCTGTTTTGTCATTTGGGCCATATTGCTTTGACTCCTCAATTTGGCAGCCTCATTGTGTTTATTTCTGTGTATTAGGTAAAGCTGCTTTGACTCCCTGTCTTGGTAGTGTGGCCTATTGTGGAGAAGGCACCTATAAATTGTGTGGGGCGGAGCCTTAGGTAATTGCCAATGCAGAGCAACCCACTTCACTGCTTTGAGGCTCTGTGGGGGATGGCTCAGAGAGGGGACAATGCTGCTGCCTAGCTTCTGAAGGTTTGACTAGCACCTGTCCTGTTTCCAGTCACTTCATTGTATTCCCTGTATGTGACTGGTGCCCTTCTAGCTGTTGCCCTGGTGCTGAATCTCACAGGGGGTGGGTCTGTGTAAGTTTCAAGTCCTAAGACCATGCAGGCCCTTTAAGCAGAGTCTCCTGAAAATCTGGCAGTTTCTTCTGGCCCCACCTCTCACCGGTTTTTATAGCAAGAAGTTATGGGGATTTATCTTCTGGCACTGGAACCCTGGGCTGCGTGGTCTGGCTTGGACTGGGATTCCTCTCTCCTGAGGTATTCCTCCCAATTTGTATCCACCATATGCGAATGTGGGACCACCAGTTCCACCTCCTCTCCATGCCACACTGCATCTCCATGCCTTTCTTCCTTCTCTGCATCTCCGCCTCTCCTACCCATGTAGATGAATGTGGCTTCTTTAAATCTTTGCTTGTTGGACTTCTATACAGCTTGATTTTCTTATGGTTCTGGGTGTTACTTGTTTTGAGGTTTAGTTGAATTTTTTCCTGTAGTTTTGCAAGGAGGCGAAGCGTGTTAACTTACATATCTCCATCTTGACCAGAAGTCCTGTAGGAAAGACACTTGAAAGCTAAATTACTCTCCCAAGAGCATGAATATCTGTGAGGTTTTCAGAAAGTTACCATTTTATAATTCCTTTGAACAATATTTTTCTTTAGCAAAAAAATGAAATTGGGAAGAAACATGAGATTGAGAAAGAATTACTGTGGTCAACTAAAGAAGAACCATTGGTGAGGAAATTTTTTATTTAATTTTTATAAATGAGTTATAAATCATCATCTTGTCAGTTTCTATCAGTGTTCTTACTGAGGATTTATTATTTCTCTTTCTATATTTTGGTCTCATAATTTTGCTTTCTCTGGAAATGGATAGGTCATATTATAACCATGATAGAGCAAAAAGAATATAGAGAAAAGCCCAGGTGTAATTCTCTGCCCACTACTCCATAGATAAGTGACCTTGAACAAGTCATTTTCACATTTATAAGCCTCCAGTCTTTTGTTTATAAAACAAAGTTGGCACTTTTCCAACAAGGTTGTTGTTTCTATCAAGTAGAGTAATGGATGTGAAAATTTTCTAAAGTCTAAAACAGTACAAAAGCATGAGGCCGTTGTAATTTTATTAGAGTTTCCGATTACAGTCTGTCACTATCTGATGAACCTTTTCTTTTGATTTTTTTCTTCTCTGCCTGTCTTTATCTTAGTCCTGTTAGCAACATCCCTCTGAAAATATATAAAGCAACTTGAAAAACTAAGGTGGTCAGCCTGAGCAGCTATAATAATGTTGATATGTAACTATTAGTTAATAACAATAATGTAAAGGATCTCAGTCTGCCACAGGAAGGAATCTTCAGGCTGATTTAATAACTATCCAGAATGAAACATGGCTTTTAGTAAAAAAAAAAAAGAAAAAAAAGAAAATAGTGTGTCCAGAATTAATTACTGGTTTTTCTGAGGTGTCAAAAATAATTTAAAAATACAAGTTACTGAAAATCCAAGAAAGCTTAAATACAAGAATGTGTGGAATGAGTTGTATAATAATCTTGGAGTACTTTTTTTATCCTTGCCCAGGGATATGTTTATTGATTTTTAAAGAGAGAGGAAGGGAGAAAGAGAGAGGGAAATATCATTGTGAAAGAGAAACATCAATCAGGTTGCCTTCTGTATGTGCTCCCATCAGGGTTCTAACCTACAACCTAGGTATGTGCTCTCATGGGGAATCAAACTCTCAACCTTTTTGCGTATGTGATGATGCTCCAACTAACTGAGCCACCTAGCCAGGGCTGGAGTACAGTTTTAATGAGAAGCAGAGAGTTCTGAGATTTCTTGCCAAGAAAATATACAGAAGAAGATAAATTATTTATTGAGATATTTACTAAAGTAGCTACTAAATTAAAAATAATTAATATGGTTTTAGCCTGTCATAGATTAGTGTATTATAAATGTTTCTAAAGTTATCAAGTACTTGAGTAAACATTTTTTCTGGTTTTGAAGTAGATATGATTGATTCCAAATACAAAGTTCTGATGCCCAAATTAAACCTTTTTAACTTTTTTTCCAGATATTTTGACTGTTTCTGTACACCCCTAAATGACAAGTAATTTTACTTTTTCTTCTTATTTCTTCTTATCCATCATCTTACCCCCGTTAAGAACAATGACGGGCTTCAGTATGAGGATGAGATGCCTCCAAGGAAGATGTTACTGACTGAATTTAGATCACTGGTGGTTAGTAACTCTGCCTCCAGAAATGTACCCAATGTGAATGATGATTATGGTCAACTAAAGAATTTCAAAAAATTCAGAAAGGTATGTATTCCTTTAACTAAAATATCACAAGTAGGCAGTGTTCAAAATACCACTGATGCTAACCAGTAATACAAGCAATTCATGTTGAAAACTGATGCTGTTTCTTCCACTTAAAACAGTTAAAACATGAACTAACAGTTAATATATAGAACACCTAGAATGAAACAAACTTCATTAAGACTGAATTCTTTAAAGTGTGTGTTTACCTGGTTTTCCCACTGTAATCAGCATATTGATAGGGTTCTCTCTGTTCTAATACTGATCTGAGACTACCTGAAGGGGTACTTTAACTCAGGACTTTATAAAGATAACAGATTTGTTGCCCTGGCTGGTGTAGATCAGTGGATTGAACACGAGCCTGCAAAACAAAGGTTCAATTCCGAGTCAGGGCACATGCCTGGGTTGCGGGCCAGGTCCCCAGTTGGGGGCATGTGCAGGGCAACCACACATTGATAATTCCTTCCCTCTCTCCCTCCCTTCCCCTGTCTTTAAAAAATAAATAAATAAAATCTATTTAAAAAAAGATAACAGACTTGTTGAAAATAATGGAGTACATTCAATAAGAAAACTAGCATTTTATTACTACATGTATAATATAAAATAAAATATGAATTTGTACACTGAGTACTACCATCAGACCAGAGTCCCTCCTCTTTAGGAACTGATAAGATTATTATTTTATCACTGTTCTTAAAAGAATATTTCTGATCTAGTCTATATTCTTTCGTTTTCTATTCTGGAAATTTTTCTTCCTTCTATGTAAACCTACTACTGACTGTTAGCTTTTGCTTATACATTTGATGAGAATACAGTAGTAATATTTTTGAAAGCAGTTTCTGTGGACACAACTTTTCTCTAGAATACGATCTGTATGATTCTTATTACAACCATGAGGTATGGGAGCTCTTTCTCTTTTAATGTTAGCTACTACTAATATTTCTCAGTTAAATTAGTTTTCTACCTACTATGGCAGGTTCTACAAGGTTCTAAACTCCATTTAAGAGGAAGAATCTCTTCTACTTAGAGTAGAAGATTGGAAGTATCTCCATCACATGGCTCACTTCCCCTTCCCCGCAACCAGGCGTGGCTCACGAAGGCTTTCTTATCTCATGTTTATTACTTCATGTTCAGTATCCTATTACAAAATCTCATTGTTAAATCAAAATGCATACTTTTATATTTTACTAAGTTATCAAAGGTAAAACAAAAATATTCACTGTTGGCACCGGAGTGGTGAAGAGATATAAAGCAGTACACTGCTGTAAAGTAGTTTGGAAAAACTTAAAATGCTTAAAAATTTCCTTTTGACAAGGAATTTTCTTGAGAAGAAAAAAATTCAACCCAAAATTTGTAGGAAAAGGTTGATTACCTGTAATGAAAGAATTTGAGTTTTTTTAATATACCCAAATCAATGACATGGCTGTATTTGTACTTTTAAAATACTGCTTAATGATGAAACAAATTTAACATTCCCTTTCCAGTTTCTATTTTAAAGGTATGTTGCATAAATATTAAGGATGCACTCCCTCAATACAATATTACCAGTTTGCTTATTATGCATTTTCACATATTTTTAAGCACTTTTTTTTATTTGTAAGCCATAAAATTTCAATTAAAAGTATAAACTGTCGACATTTCAAATATCTCTTGCTAGGCATGTATAAATTAGGAAGTGTGGATACTTGGATATTCATAAGTCCTAGAAACAACATTGGCTTTGATACCTTTAGAACACAGAATACAACAAACAAAAAGTGCTGGCAAGGATGTGAAGAAAAGGGAACCCTAGTATACTGTCGGCGGGAAAGCAGACTGGAGTAGCCACTTTGGAAAACAGTATGGAATCTCCTAAAAAAACTAGATGGAACCACCTTTTGATCCATGATCCCATTGCTGAGGTTATACCCTAAGAATACTGGAACACCAATTCAAAAGAACCTATGCATCCCAGGATTCATAGCAGCATTATTACATAGAGTACTACATATGATATTACATATAGCAGCATATAGTACTACAATAGCCAAGTGCTGGAAACAGCTTAAGTACTCAGTAGTAAATGAGTGGATCAAAAAACTGTGGAACATTTACACAATGGAATACTATACAGCACAAAGAAAGAAGGAACTCTTATCTTTCATGACAGCATAGATGGAACTGGAGAGCATTATGCTAAGTGAAATAAGCCAGGCAGTAAAAGACAAATACCATATAATCTCACCTATAAGTGGAATCTAATGAACAAAACAAACAAATGAGCAAAATAGAACCAGAGGAATGGAAATAGGAATAAACTGACACTGACCAGAGAGGATAGGGGAGAAGAAGGGGAAGGTTCTAGTCAAGGAACATGTATAAAGGACCCATGGTAATGGTAACAGGGTGGGGATTGACTAAAGGAGTCGAGGTGTGGGCAGGGCAGGGAAGAATAACGGGAAATATTGGGATAACTAATTGAATAACAACAAAAAATAAATTTAAAAAGAATAATACTTTAAATTACAGTGTCTTTATTCACCTTGGGTTGCTTTAATTTGTGGATGGTGAGCTTAGGTCATTTTTGAATAAAATCTCCAAATTCAAAATCTTAAATTCTCTTTGTACATAAGTCATAGTTACATATCTAAATCTGAGTATAATAGTAGTCAAAATAATAGGGCAAAATATATGATTAGCAGTTACCACTGTGTCATGCACTGTCATTTATAGGATATATACATCTTTGATTTACACATGATTTACAATCCTTGCTTTTTTCTAAGCTTTTAAAAAAATGATTGTCTTAATTTGTTAATGTATTTAATCTTACAATTTAACAGGTCACATTTCCTGGAGCAGGAAAATTTCCACAAATCATTGGAGGATCAGATCTAATAGCTCATCATGCTCGAAAGAATACAGAATTAGAAGAGTGGTTAAGACAGGAAATGGAGGTTAGTAGAAAATGAGGCCTGGTAAAATGTTTGATTTGCATTTTGATCCTTTACGGTTTCCTTAAATTCTTAAAACTGAGGTTGGTTATTTAGGAAAATTCCTGAGTTACTGAGCATTAAGATTAATTGATAACTTTCTATAACACTGCTTTAAGGGACTTCTGGATTTATTTGTTTAAAAAATGAGACCTAAACAATGACTTAAGTTTATATCCTCATGTAAAGGGAAAAAAAGAGATTTAACTCACAAAAATTTAAAAGAAAACTAAAGGATAACAATTAAAAGAATGATCATATAGTCATATGGAGGGATAGATATTAGAAATATATCAATATAGTGGGAAGGACTGAGCTTATTAAACCTATGAATTGTCTTTTAACAGTTCTAAGAATTTCTTTTTTCTTGAATACTACCTTTTTCCTGTTTTCTCTAATACTTCTTTTTGTTCTGTGTTTCTTAAAGGAATCCTCATACTGTTTTCAGTAGTGGCTATACCATTTTACATACCCATACACAGTGCACAAGGGTTCTAATTTCTGTACATCCTTGTTATTTTACTTGTTATTTTCTGGTTTTTTTGCTAGTAAACATCTTAATGGGTGTGAGGTAGTATCTCATTTGATTATGTATTCCCTAAGGATTAATGATGTTGAGCATATTCTTGTATGCCTGTTGGACATTTGTACATCATCTTTTGAGAAATGTCTATTCAAATCTTTCTCATTTTTAAACAGATTGTTTATCTTTTGTTGTTAAGTTTAGGAGTTGTTTATATATTCTGGATATTCACCCCTCTTCAGATACATGACTTGCAGATACTTTATTCTTATCTCTGGGTTGCCTTTTCTCTCATTGTATACTTTGGTACACAGAAGTCTTAAATTTTGATGTAGTCCAATTTATCTGTTTTTTTGTTTTGTTACCTGTGTTTTTGGTGTTATATTCAAGCAATTATTGCCAAATCCGATGTCAGGAAGCTTCCCCCTATGTTTTCTTATAAGAGTGTTTTAGTTTTAGCTCTTACATTTAGATCCTTGCTCCATTTTGAGATAATTTTTATATGTACTGTTAGGATAGGTCTAATTTCATTCTCTGTTGTTATATTTTTACACTTTGGTTTAATGATACATGAGCACAGCATCTCGAAGGTGGGAAGAGCTTTAAAGTCATTTGTACTGTTGAAAGCTGCTTGCTGAGGGAAACTTGCCTTAATGCCTTCTTTCATGGGCAGTTGTTATCTATCTCATTTTTCTCCAAAGACTCGTTTCTAACTTTTGAAAAGGTAAAAGAAATCGTTAGATAATATTAATAGTTGAGGAGTAGTGATTTGTAATATGTAGTTTAGGTTCTTAAACATTTTGTTATGAAAAGTTTTCAAAATACACACCAAGCAAAAATAATAGTAAAACACCCCTGCCCCAGCACAGAGCTTCAACATCAGCACTGTGACCATCTTGCTTTGTCTACTCCCTTTCCAAACTTCTTTTTTTGAAATGTTTTAAATTTTTTATTGTTTTAATCATTTTTATTGTTATTCTATTACAGTTGCCTCAATTTATCACCTATGCCCTCCACCCATCCCACACCACCACTCTCACAGTCAATTCCCACAGAATCTAATAAGCAAAATAAGTTAACAAACAGTAGAACCACAGTCATGGAAACATGGAGCAGACTGAAAGTGACCAAAGGGGAGGGGAAGAGGATGGTGGTGGAGAGAAGGGGAAGGAATTAGGCAAAGAACATGTATGAATGATCCTCAATCAAACTTCTTTTCTTTCTGGAGTATTTTCAAGCAAATCCCAATCATTTTATCATCTTCCTCATATTTATATGCTTAATGTAAGCATACAGATTCCTGATCAAATAAATGTTTTTCTATGTACTTCATACTTGTATAATCAATTCATATTGTTTTAAACCCTACAAGTAGGACCAGCAGCATGATTTTGATATTTGAAATTGCTTTAGAGTTCTATAATGTTGCATATTTACTTTTTTCTTGGTAATTTCTTCACATTGTCTTACAGTGTAGCATTTACCTTATTTCATCCATTTGTCATGTTTTCATTTAACATATTTATATTTTTTCATTTCTGGGAGTCTTTTCCATTCATTGCCAAATCTTCTTTATTCCCTGCAACTGTTTTTAAGCTCCTCTATTTTGTATTCTTTGCCTGATGTTACCAATACCTAAAGTGTTTGTCTTCTGTTTCTGCTAGCTCTCTCCCATGGTGCCTTGTTTCCCAGTATATTTTTTGTGATGTTTGAGTGTGCACACTTATTTTTCTTGGAACTTGATCTGTGGGAATTCCTTGTGTCCTGAGTTCAGGCTTACTTCCTCCAGAGAAGATGTGTTTGTGTTTGCCAGTCTCGTTCTACCAATATGAGACCACATTAATCTCTCCTGTAACTTTTTTGGATCACCCAGGTAGGTAATGTGTATTTGAACTAGAAGCCTGAGTCAAGGCTAGCTCGTCTTTATAAACTAATGTGAGATTTCCGCCCCCCCTTTACCCTGTGCCAGGGTTCAGGACAGGCCAGTTTATTTTGCCTTTCTTGATGCAGAATTTATCCCTCTTTCACCATTTAGGGCTGATGTCTTTTATTATTTATTAGATTCCCTATCTGGATTTTCTTTCATGTCATTCATTCCCATACAGACATCAGAGCAGAGCCTTGGTTTTTTAAAGTTTGCAGATATCACAGTGCTGGGCAAAAGCTGGCTATGCTAAGTAACCTTTCAGGATTTGCATTTTGCTTTATTGTAGACTTAATGTAGTCTTCAACAAATTGTTTTTTTAAATGCTTTTATAATTTAAAAAAATGCTAGGAACGTCACTTAGGGTATAAACTGTCAAAAAAGGAAGAATAGAATCACATCTTTTTTAAAAAAGAATAATTGGGTTTATTATTTTATAAATGTACATTTCAAAGAATCATGTTAGTACACAAAAGAATTAAGAAGCTCAATTCTTACAGCCCCAAATCCCCCATTTAATGATTAAGTTGATAATGTGCAGACATCTCTTTACTGAGAGACTAATAGGGGAGAGAGTGGTGGGGGTGAGAGGAGTGGCAGGAGGAAGTGAAACTAGAAGCCCTGCTGCCTTTGTGTCCCTACTGCTTCCTAGGGTGGTTCATTTCCTAAGAGCCCTCTAACACTAATGACTAGTTCATCATCAGGGTTTGTATCAAACTGCATATTTTGAATTTAGAAACTGTTTATTGGCTCCCTGCTGTGAAGATTGAGAAAATTATTTGTACTTCCTCTACCTCTGTTTCCCCATCTTTTTAGGTTACTCACATACCTGCAATATTCTTTTTATGCCCAAGTCAGTAACAGGGCACATGTCAGTGCTACTCATTCCTTCATTTCCTTGGAATTCAGCACTGCATTTTGATCTACTGATGCAGTCTTTTTTAAAAATATATTTTACTGATTATATTATTACAGTTGTCCCATCTTTTTCTCTTCTTTATTCCCCTCTGTCCTGGACCCCCTTCTGACCATCGTTCCCCGACCTTAGCTCATGTCCGTGGTTCATTCATAAAAGTTCTTTGGCTTATCCATTTCCCATACTATTTTTAACCTCCCCCTGTCTATTTTGTACCTATCATTTATACTGCTTATTCTCTGTACCTCTTCTGCCATTCCCTCCCTCCCCCTTTCCCGCTGATAACCCTCCATGTGATTTATATTTCTGTCGATCTGTTCCTGTTCTAGTGGTTTGCTTAGTTCATTTTTGTTTTTTGGGGTGAGGTTGTGGATAGTTGTGAGTTTGTTGTCATTTTACTGTTCGTATTTTTTATCTTCTTTTTCTTAGATAAGTCCCTTTAACATTTCATGTAATAAGGGTTTGGTGATGATGAACTCCTTTAACTAGACCTTATCTGGGAAGCACTTTATCTACCCTTCCATTCTAAATGAAAGCTTTGCTGGATAGAGTAATCTTACATGATTTCATTTCAAGCCTTTCATGACTTTGAATACTTCTTTCCAGCACCTTCTTGCAGGCAAGATTTTTTTTTTGAGAAATCAGCTAGCTGATAGTTTTATGGCCACTCCTTTATAGGTAACTGTCTCCTTTTCTCTTGCTGCTTTTAAGATTCTCTTCTTCTCTTTAATCTTGGGTAACTTAATTATGATGTGCCTTGGTGTGTGCTTCCTTGGGTCCAACTTCTTTGGGACTCTGAGCTTCCTGGACTTCCTGGAAGACTATTTCCTTTGCCAGATTAGGGAAGTTTTCCCTCATTATGTTTTCAAATAAGTTTTCAATTTCTTGCTCTTCCTCTTCTTCTGGCACCCCTATGATTCGGATATTGGAATTTTTAACATTGTCTTGGAGGTTCCTAAGCCTCTCCTCATTTTTTTGAATTCTTGTTTCTTCATTATGTTCTGGTTAAATGTTTATTTCTTCCTTTTGTTCTAGACCGTTGATTTGAGTCCTGGTTTCCTTCCGTTTACTGTTGGATCCCTGTACATTTTCCTTTATTTCACTTTGCATAGCCTTCACTTTTTCCTCTATTTTATGACCATACTCAACCATTTTTGTGAGCTTCCTGATTACCAGTATTTTGAACTCTGCATCTGTTATGTTGGCTATCTCTTCATCACTTAGCTGTATTTTTTCTGGAACTTTGATCTGTTCTTTCATTTGGACCATATTTCTTTGTCTGGGTGTGCCTGTTATGTAGTAAAGGGTAGAGCCTTAGGTATTCCAGGGCAGGGCAGCCCGCATTACTGTGTTGTGGCACTGTATGTTGGGGAGGGGTCAGAGAGGGAACAGTACTGCTTGCTCAGCTCTAGGCTGGCTTTCAGTCACTTCCTTTGCTACCCACAAGCAAAATGGGCACTTCTGTTGCTGTTTCCCAAGTGGCTGGGTTTGTGTATGTTCTAGAACCCTGTGGGTCTCTCCAATGAACTCTCCTGTTGGAGTTTCTCCCGCAGCTGCAATCCCCACAGGTTTTTTCAGTCAGAGATTTTGAGGATTTATTTCCCTGAGCTGGAGCCCTAGGTTGTACAATCTGTCTCACTCCCCAGTTCTCCTGGTTTATCCACATGCAAATATGGGACCTCCTGCTCTGCCAGCTGCCTTATCTGGTCCACCAGCTGCTGTCTTGCTCACCCTGGTCCTACAGCCACCACCTACTGGGAGTCCTTTCCACCCTGGCTGCCCATCCCCACCCTTCCTGCCAGTGTGGATGAATGTTTCTTCTTTAATTCCTTGGTTGTCAGACTTCCATACAGTTCAGTTTTTTGGCATTTCTAGTTATTTTTTTATTTTAAATTTTGTGTTGTCCTTCTTCTGGTTGTGTGAGGAGGCAAAGTGTATCTACCTCTACCTCCTTCCTGGCTGGAAGTCTAATGCAGTCTTTTATATTTCAAGGAACTTTTTTTGCTACATCTTTAAAAACATTTTTATTATTGCTGGGTTCTCTACATTTAAGAACCAATGACCCTTTTATTAGCATGTTGACCCTCCAGATTTATTTCTTCTGCATTCATTGTGATTTTTCTAAGCTCTTTCACTGTGTCAGAAATTCAGAGTTGTGTCTGTACTGTTCCTCGCCAGCAGCTGTGTTGCTTATGACCTTGGGAAAATTACTTATTCGTGCCTCTATTTCATAGCACCTCTGCTCCATAGATTTTGTGTGAAGATTAAATAAGGTACTGTGTATAAAGCATTTATAACAGCAGAAACAGTGAGTGTTAGCGCTTTCTAGTTTGTTTAATTCTGAAATGTGTTTATGTAGCATTTGTTTTCTTTTCATTTTGGTTTGGTTTTTTAATCATCTGACTTTTCTTATTTTATGGCTTTTATGTTCTTATTCATTTGTTTATTTTTTATTCTTGAATTATTGTTTCTTGCAGACTTGCTTCTTCTTCTCTCTCAAGTTCTGTTCTAATCTCCTTTTTCCCCCTCTGGTATACTGAGTGGCTTCACTGTTTGTTTTTTTTTTTTTTAATATATTTTATTGATTATGCTATTACAGTTGTCCCATTACCCCCCTTCATTGCCCTCCACCTGCACACCCTCTCCCACCCACATTCCCCACCTTTACTTCATGTCCATGTGTCATAAGTTCTTTAGCTTTTACATTTCCCATACTATTCTTGCCCTGCCCCTGTCTATTTTCTATCTAACATCTGTGCTACTTATTCTCTGTACCTTTTCCCCCTCTCTCTTCCTCCCACTCTCCTGTTGCTAACCCTCCATGTGATCTCCATATTTGTGGTTCTCTTCCTGTTCTAGTTGTTTGCTTACTTTGCTTTTGTTTTTGTTTTAGGTGTGGTTGTTAATCATTGTGAGTTTGCTGTCATTTTACTGGACATGCTTTTTATCTTCTTTTTCTTAGATAAGTCCCTTTAACATTTCATAAAATAAGGGCTTTGGGGATGATGAATTCCTTGAACTTGACCTTATCTGAGAAGCACTTGATCTGCCCTTCCATTCTAAATGAAAGCTTTGCTGGATTGAGCAATCTGGGATATAGGTCCTTGTCTTCCATGACTTGGAATACTTCTTTCCAGCCCTTTCTTGCCTTCAAGGTCTCTTTCAAGAAATCAGCTGACAGTCTGATGGGGACTTCTTTGTAGCTTACTGTATCCTTATCTCTTGCTGCTTCTAGGATTCTCTCCTTCATTTTAATCTTGGCTAATGTAAT
>CM052544.1:61177562-61240126 GCA_028533065.1 Trachops cirrhosus
GTCCACTCCATTGATGTGAGACCCATCTTTCATTCCATCACTATTGTTTCCCTGTGCATTTTTATTTTTCTTCATTTCACTTACTGTAGCCTTCATTTTTTCATCTAGTTTTCGGCCAAAATCAACCAATTCTGTGAGCTTCCTGATCACTAGTGCTTTGAACTGTGCATCTGATAGGTTGGCTATCTCTTGGTCTCTTAAAAGGATGGGTTCTGGGGCTTTCAATTCTTCTTCTGTTTGAGCCATCTCTTTGTTTTGTTTTGTTTTGTTTTTTGTCTGGTTGTGCCTATTACCTATGAGGGCAGAGCCTTACATGTTCACCAGGGCGGGGCAACCCAGTTATTGGGTTGTGATGCTGTGTGTGGGGGTGGGGTCCAAGAGGGAACATTGGTGCTTGCTCTGCTCTCTGTCGGATTTCAGTCCCCTCTGCCCTTTCCCTGCTTTGGTCTTGTGCGTCCCGGTTGCCTTATGCATCTGGTCCCAACGCTCTCTGGTCTCTGCTCTCTGCTCCACGACCTGCGGCCGGCTGCTCGACTCCGCCCCTCCTACAGGTCTGGATGAACGTGTCAGTTTTAACTCCTTGGGTGTCCGACTTCCATACAGTTCAGTTTTCTGTCAGTTCTGGTTGTTCTTCTGTTTCTAAAGTGTTGTCCCTATCTTGGTTGTGCGAGGAGTCACAGTGTGTCTACCTGTGCGTCCATCTTGGCCAGAAGTGCTGCTTTACTCTTTTCTTTTGTCTTGCAGCTGTTTAAAGTGACCTGTCCAGAAATTTATTTGCTATGCAGTGTGTTGTGTGACATTTTATTCAGGGATTACATTCTAAAGCCTGTTTGTAAGGTAAAAATTGAATGTAGTTGGAATAACTCCCACCCTGTAGCTTGCTCATGAAGAACAGAATTATTTGGTGGGTCCACCATGCATTTGTGCAGCAACTGCTTGGTCTGAGGCCCTTTCTGGGTCCTTTCTAGTTTCTGTGGCCTGAAGTCGAGGAAAAGGAAGGCTCAGCTGGAATAGTGGACATTCATCCTAAGTTTGTAATGCAGACTGTACCCAGCAGTCAGAAGTGCATCGTGTCCTAAAGGAGAGTTACTTGGCTCTTGGGTTGTTTGATAATGTGACAAGGATGTTGGTCAGTGTTGGTCCCACTGACTGGCCTCCCACCATTGATCCATCCCCCAGCCCACCTGCAGTCCTTCCCTCTATCCTGTTCAGGTGACTTTTTTCCAAATTTGGGGTATTAGTAAGAATTCTCAGGTTTAGTTGGCTCTGAACACCTTTGAATGGGATGGGTTAGTGTCTGGAGTCTATTCCATCAGTCTTTTGGTTTTTTGCACAGCCACCTTTGTGAAGTCTGTGCATGGGGTTTGCTTCTCCTGATTAATTGTGGCTGTTGGAAGAATGATGGTGTATCTGCTGACTTTTTCCTATTTTCTGTTTATTTCTTTAGAATTGGGAGAAGGAGAGCCTGTGTTCTATAGTTATTTCACCAAATCTTGACTGGTTTTTGCTAGAGCAGTTTTGGGTGTGCTACGAGGATTTACTCTAAGATAATAGACTTTCTTCTCTTGTGTGGCTGTAGCTTCTATATGTAATGTCTCATCTTAGTGGGCTTGCTCACCTACTCTTCTATATTCCCTGCCTCTTGTTCTTTTCAGCCCTTCTTTCTCTACTGCTGCAGGCCAGTTGTGATACAGTTCCTGAAATTTTCTTGAATTTAGTATATTTCATTCTGTGCACTAAACATGATAATTCTTTGAACTCTATCCAACCTGATATGAATTTTGAAAGATTGTGAGTATACCCAGTAATAGGAGGATTTCTATTTCTTAATACCATTTAACTTAATGTTTTTACCAAGATATATAAAATATGGCTGATTTTTCTTATCTGCTATATTTTCTTTACTATATTATAACTTTAAAATTATTATCTCCCACTAGGAAGGCTGCAAGAATATTTAGGGTAATAATAACAGCATCTTTCTTTGACAGATGCTATGTGAATGTCATGTGTTTTCTCTTATGTGTTCTGCTATACTTGTGAGAAAATGTGAAAAGAAGTGGTGTGATTTCATTTAACATTTCAGCGTGTGAATGGAACATCACTCTGTAAGTTTGAATCCCTACAAGTCATCCTGCAGGCCCTTTGCAAAAACAGCAGCAACATAAGACCCTGGTTGAAAGGTGGTACTCTTATTTATTAGACCTGGTCAAGTCCCAGCTCTTCCAGGTGACAGCCCTTTGATCATTTCTTTTCCCTTATTGTTTAAAATGTAGATAATAGTGTAAAAATAGTAATGAAGTTATATGAAGAGGAAATGAGAATTTTTTAAAAGATTTTTAAGATAGTATCTGGAAATATACAAATGTAAAACTCTTAACAGTAATAGTAAACAGTATCTGCATTTAAGGAACTTCTTGTCTTTGGAGATGATGTGTGTAGATTGATGAGTATCTAGGAGCTGTGCAGCTAACATTCCATTGGAGTTCCTCACAGTAGATGTTACTTTTAAATGAAGAGGAGCACAAAGTCATGAAGAGGTGAAGGACGTGTATATTGAATGATTGAACTTTGAAACATGGTAAATATGGGAAGAGTAAGAAGTAATTTTGGAGGCAGAGGGAGGAACATGAAGAAAAGCAGAGTGAGTCATAGGTTATTTATTAGGTGGTGAGTCTGGTTTTTTGTTTGTTATTGTCTTTTTTCTTTTTTGATTGGCATACATGGTTCATGGTTCATGAAATGGTGATGCATAGAGACTTGACTTGGGGTGGTGAATACAATACAGTGTACAGGTGATGTGTTGTAGAATTGTGCACCTGAAGCCTATATAATTTTGTTAACCAGTGTCACCCCAATAAATTCAATAAAAAGGAAAGAAAGAAGTAGGAAAGAGTCAGGCTATAGAGAATTTGTGTTTTCTTTGGTCAGTGGAAGAAGTCAGTAAAGGGTTTTGGTTGGCACCAAATAGGGTCATAGCTGGACTTTAAGGAGATGACCTCAGCACAGGGTTTTTCTAGCCCTAACCCTAGAATGTGCTTTAGTAGTTTGGCAAGTCTGAGTTTGAAATGGCTTTGTGGGTGAGGTAATTCAGCAACAGCTTCTGGGCTCTGATTTGGCATGGTGAGGAAGGAGAACCACTTCACCTGGAGAGCTGCTCTGGTTGAAGGTGGGGTAACTATTGCCCATTCAGCTCCTTCATCAGTAGTATGACCGCAAAACATTGAGGTTTCATTGAGTAAAAGGGTTCTGTTGGAAAAAAATGTTTAAAAATTCGGAGGCTAGCTCTAAACACATTGGTTGCGTTTGTGAGGAGATTGATTGGTGAAGGTTGTTTAATTAGAGGACTTTGCAGTAATCGTGGCATGAAGCAAAAACAGAAAGATCTACTGACTGAGACAGATGTAAAGCCAAGACTCTAGACCTGGTGACCTCTTGGATTTGGAAATCGCAAAAGTGACTGGCCTCCTATTACAGCAATTCATTAACTATGTATGCATCATTGAGTAAATGAAGGTATGTTAATTTTTGCAGGTGCAAAATCAACATGCAAAAGAAGAGTCTCTTGCTGATGATCTCTTTAGGTAAAGTTGAATTTTATCTTTCTCATGAATTTTACAGGTATATATGTATAATTCACTTCTGTTCATATAGATTACATACTTGTTTTTTTCTGTTCTTAAAAATAAAGACAGTCTCTTCACCTAAAGAATGTTCTGTTTTTAACATAGGTATTTCTTTTTACTATTTGATCATCTCTTTGTTGGATTTACTGGATATACCTTTGAAGTTTGGGATTCATTCAGTAAAATTTGTATGGGGGCAATCAGGTAACAAAGGTTCCTGAGCCAGGTGAATTTGGCTGATAAATTTGTGATATTTCGATGGGAGGAAGGTGGCAGTGAGGTACGAGGGAGCAGATTCCACTTTCCCCTATACATGGGAGAAAAACCTAGCCAATTTACGGAGGAACAGAGCAAACGGCCAACAGATCCCCAGCATATATGAAAATAAGAGACCAAACATTGTAGTGGACACTAAAAAACCAGACGAGTAGGTGGAAGCGGTGAACACCAGGATACCCACTGGAAGAGGAAACCCAACAATGAAGGAATCACCAACAGATAACAACAGAAGAAGGTGAAGGAGGGAGTGGAAACCACACAAACCTCAGTCCAGGACCTATCTACAAATACAACTAAATAGTGGAGAAACTACCCAGTACAAACAACTGAACAAGAGCAAGAGAGAATCCTCAAATCCTTGTACACAAGGAAGAACCAGCTTCAACACAACCTGTCCTCACCAGCACAACAAAATACAACAGGTGGTGGACAGGGTGACCCTCATTTAACCAGCTGGTGGGAAGAACCCACCAGAGAAAGAACCAACAAAAATCAAAACCCAAAGACAAACACAGAGCCAACTTAAAAGACAGCACAAGACCACTGAGCTTGGGAGATCAAGTAGACTGCCCCACTGAATCTCACAGGTATTCTACTATAGAAGTTCACACCATAAAACCAGGGAGCCAGAACAAATCAATATAAGAAGCTGAGGCCAACAAGAAGAGTCTTACAAACAATGGGAAGACAAAGAAACAATCCCCAAATAAAAAGGAAAGAGGAAGCCTCAGAAAGAATGCTAAATGAAATAGAGGCAACTCAACTATTAGATATTGAGTTCAAAGAATGGTTATGAGGAAGCTCAATGAGGTCACAGTGAATTACTAGAGACTACAAGGAAACTACAATGAGCTCACTGCAAACTATCAACAAGGGCCAAGAGGAAATGAAGGATACAATTTCTGAACTGAAGAACACAGTAGAAGGAATCAAAAGCAGGATCGATGAAGAAGACTGGATCAGCAAGTTGGAGACAAAGTAGAAAAAAACACCCAAAACAAACAACAAAAGGAAAAGAGGCATAGGAAGAATGAAGAGCAATTAAGGGAAATGCAAGACAATATGAAATGTAATAATATCCGTATAATAGGGATATCAGGAGAAGAAGAGCAAGGGATAGAAAACCTATTTGAAAAACAATGATTGAAAACTTCCTTAATTTGATGAGAGAAAAAGTCACAAATCCAGGAAACACAGAGAGTCCTAATAAAGAGGAACCCAAAGAGGCCCACTTCAATACACATTATAATTAAAATGGCAAAATTCCAAGACAAAGAGGGAATATTAAAGGCAGCAAGGAAGAAACACAAGGTAACATACAAGGGAGCCCTGAGAAGACGAGAAGCTGACTTCTCAATGGAAATGCTCCAAGCCAGAAGAGAATGGCAAGAAATATTCCAAGTAATGAGAACCAGAGGCCTGCAACCAAGGATACTTTACCCAGCAAGGCTCTCAATCAAGATAGAAGGCCAAATAAGGAGCTTCCCAGACAAAAGAAGTCTGAAAGAATACACCTCCACCAAACCAGCTCTGCAGGAGATGCTAAAGGGACTGCTTTAAGGAAAGGAAGGGAAAGGGGAGAGAGAGAGGAACACATATGCAAAAATGGCAATGAATAAGTGCCTGTCAGTAATAACCTTCAAGGTAAATGGATTAAATACTCCAATCAAAAGACATAGAATAGCTGAATGGATAATAAAGCATGACCCACACATAGGCTGCTTACAAGAGACCCACTTCAGAAAGAAAGGCCTACACAGACTGAAAGTGAAGGGCTTGAAACAGATTTTCCAAGCAAACAGGAAAAAAAAAAGCCGCAGTAGAAATACTCATATCAGACAAAACAGACTTAAAACAAAGGGCCATACAGAGAGACCCAGAAGGTCACTTCATACTACTCAAGGGAAGAATCCACCAAGAAGACATAAATATTCTAACTATATATGCACCCAACATAGGAACATCCAAACACATAAAGAAAATCTTAGAGGACTTCAACAAAGATATTCACAGCAATATAATTATAGTAGGGAATTTTAATATCCCACTGTCGAATGGACAGCTCTTCCAAAAAAAACAACAAAGGTAATGTGGCATTGAACATTGCCCTAGGGGAAACTGACTTAACTGATATATATAGAGAGAGAGCCCTGCATCCCAAAGAAGTTAAATACAAGTTCTTTTCAAATGCACATGGAACATTTTCAAAGATAGACCACATGATGGGACACAAAACAAGCCTCAACAAACTGAAGACAATTGAAATAATATCAAGCATTTTCTCCAACGAGAAGAGACTGAAGCTAGAAACCAACCCCAAGGGAAAAAAACCCAAAACTCAAAATCGTGCAGATTGAATAGCATGCTATTAAACAATGAATGGGTCAAGAATGAACTTAGGGAAGAAATCAAAAAGGTTCTGGAAAGAAAGAAAATGAACTCACAATAACCCAGAACTTACAGGACACAGCAAAGGCGAAGTCCTGAGAGGGAAGTTCATAGTGATACAGGCCTACCTAAAAAATGTAGAAACATTTCAAACAAACAACCTAACCCTATACCTACAAGAACTCGAGGCAACAACAACAAATACTGCCCAGAGCAAGTAGAAGGAAGGAAATAACCAAGATCAGAGCAGAATTAAATGACATAGAAAATAAAAAGCACAGTTCTAAGGATCAGTGAACCCAGGAGCTTGTTCTGTGAAGAGATAAACAAAATTGACAAGCCTTTAAATAGGCTCATCAAGAAAAAAAGAGAGGAGTCAAGCACAATCAGAAATGAAAGAGGAGAGATTGCAACTGATACTACAGAAATACAAAGGATTATAAGAAATTACTATGAAGAACTGTATACCAAGAAATTGGAAAACGTAGGTGAAATATACAAATTTCTAGAAAGATATAATCTTCCAAAACTCAATAAGAAGCAGAAAGCCTGAACAGACCAATAACAGCACATGAAATTGAAGCAGTAATCAAAAAACACCCAACACACAAAAGCCCCAGGACCTGATGGTTTCACAGAATTCTACAAAATATTTAAGGAAGAGGTAACCCCTATCCTTAACAGACTATTCCAAAAACCCCAAAATGATGGAAGACTGCCAAACTCTTCTAATAAAGCCAGCATCTTCCTAATCCCAAAACCAGATAAAGACACAACAAAGAAAGAAAACTTCAGGCCAATATCGCTGATGAACATAGATGCTAAAATCCTCAACAAAATATTGGCAAACCGCATCCAACAATACATTGGAAAGATCATACACCATGACCAAGTGGGATCCATCCCAGGGATGCAAGGATGGTTGAATAGTTCGCAAATAAGTAAATATAATATATCACATAAAGAAAAGCACAGACAAAAACCACATCATCACATCAAAAATGCAGAAAAAGCATTTGATAAGGTACAGCACCCATTCATGATACAAACACTTAGCAAAGTGGGAATAGAGGGAGCATTCCTCAGATAATAAAGGCCATATATGAGAGACCTACAGCCAACATCATACTCACTGGACAAAAACTTAGAGCTTTCTCAGTAAGATCAGGAACAAGACAAACTTGTCCACTTTCACCACTTCTATCCAGCATAGTATTGGAAGTTTTGGCCACAGTGGTCAGACAATAAAAGGAAATAAAAGGCATCCAAATCGGAAAAGAGGAAACAAAATTGTCACTGTTTGCAGATGACATGATAGTGTACATAGAAAATCCTATAGACTCTGCCAAAAAAAACTGCTTGACCTAATAAATGGATTTTGGCAAACAGTGGGATACCAAGTCAGTATTCAGAAATCAAAGGCATTTTTGTATACAATCAATGAAACATCAGAAGCAGAAATCAAGAAAAAAATCCCATTTGATATAGCAAAAAAAATACCTAGGAATAAACATAACCAAGGAGGTAAAAACCTGTACTCCAGAAACTACACAACATTGAAGAAAGAAATCAAGGAAGATACAAACAAATGGAAACATATACCATGTTCATGGATTGGAAGAATTAACATCATCAAAATGTCCATGCTACCCAAATGTCCATTGCATTTACTGATTCAATGCAATACCTATTAAAGTATCAGTGGCACATTTCACAGACATAGAACACACACTTCAAAAATTTATATGGAACTGTAGATGACCCCAAATAGCTGCTGCAATTTTGAAAAAGAAGAGCCAAGCAGGAGGGATTACAACACGTGATACCAAACTGTATTACAAGGTCACTGTAATCAAAACAGCCTGGTATTGGCATAAAAACAGGCACATGGACCAGTAGAACAGAACAGAGTGCCCAGAAATAAACCCAAGTCTCTCTGGTTAATTAATATTCATGAAAGGGGGCAGCAACAAATGGAGTAAAACTAGCCTCTTCAACAAATGGTGTTGGGAGAACTGGACAGCTACGTGTAAAAAAATGAAACTCGAACACCAACTTACACCACACACAAAAATAAATTCAAAGTGGATAAAAGATTCAGATATAAGTGGTGACACCATAAAAGTCCTAGAGGAGAACATAGGCAGGAAAATCTCAGATATTTCATGCAGCAACATTTTCAGTGATATGCCCCCTAGAGCAAGGGACATAAAGGAAAGAATAAACAAATGGGACCTCATCAAATGAAAAAGCTTCTGCACAGCCAAACAGTATTAAAATAAAAAGAAAACCAACTATATGGGAAAAATATTTGCCAATGATACCTCAGACAAGGGTTTAATCTCCAAAATATATAAAGAACTTAGAGGACTCCACTCTAAGAAGACAAGCAACCGAATTAAAAGATGGGCAAAGGACTTGAACAGACACTTCTCCAAGGAGGACATACAGAGGACCCAGAGACACATGAAAAGATGCTCAGTATTGCTAGCTGTCAGAGTGATACAAATTAAAACCACAATGAGATACCACTTCACACCGGTCAGAATGGCCATCATAAACAAAGCAACATACAAGAAGTGTTGAAGCGGTTGTGGAGAAAAGGGTACCCTAGTGCACTGTTGGTGGGATTGCAGCCTGGTACAACCACTATGGGAAATAGTATGCAGTTTTCTAAGAAAACTGAAAATGGATATGCCTTTTGACCCAGCAATTCCACTTCTAGGATTATATCCTAAGAATCCTGAAACACCAATCCAAAAGAACCTATGCACCCCAATGTTCATAGGAGTACAGTTTACAATAGCCAAGTGCTTTAAGCAGCCTAGATGCCCATCAGTGAATGAGTGGATCAAAAAAGTATGGTACATTTACACAATGGAATTCTATGCAGCAGAAAGAAAGAAGGAACCCCTACCCTTTGTGACAGCATGAATGGAACTGGAGAGCATCATGCTAAGTGAAATAAGCCAGAGGGTGAAAGATAAATACCGTATGATCTTACCTTTAACAGGGACCTAAACAACAAAACAAAAAAACAAGCATAATGTAGCCAAAGACACTGAAATAGAGAACAGGCTGACTGTGACCAGAGGGGTGCGTAATTTCAGGGGGAAATCGGAAGGGTTTATAGGAACAACGAAGTATAAATGGCACATGGACAAAAACTGAGGGGGATGGAAATAGAAGGGAGGTGGGGAGGGCTGGGGCATTTGGCTGGTATGGGAGTAAAAGAAAACTGCTTGAACTACAATTAAAATTTTAAAAAGTAAAAAAAATTTTGTGATATTTTCAACTCTAAGAATTATTGAATTGGTTTTGAATTAAGACAAGTAAAATACTGCACCATGTGTTGAGTTTTAATTTCACGTGTATAAAAACAAGAGGCAGGATTAGAGTTTCAAAGCAGGTTCTTGTGGTAGCAGAGTTATAATGGGTGATTATAATTTAATTCTGATTTTACGTATTTTCAGCATTCTTACAGTCCCAACAAACCTTATAATTATTTACTCTCAAATACTTATGAGAAAATACTCTATTATAGGTAGATACTGGTTAGGGGAGAATAACATTTTTCCAAACTTACTTAAAGGCAAAATGAAGAGTGTAATAGATTTTTGAGTCTGTTTTGCAGTCAGTTTGATTCTTTAATTTCATTATTGACAATATAAATCAACGGTCAAAGTGTTCACATACAGTGCAATTATTTATAAGTATACAAATGAGATAGTCTGGTTGCCCAGCAACATTTGTTTAATTGCTGTAGAAGAACATTTGTGAAGTAATTTTATTTTAGTTTCATTATTGCTCTTTTTTGCATATTTGCGGGGGAGGGGAGCAGAGAAATGTTTGAAGCCATGCTGGAAGAAGTATAAACATATGTTTAATTTTAAACAGTTGTTTTTATTAATTATTGTCATGCTTTTATAGATTTTTTGTTGATGCTTTATTTTTTTCAAGTATTTATCAAAGTAAAATCAAAGCAATAGGTGAAAGTAAAAATGTCAGTGATTAATATCTGATGCTAAGGATAAAATTGGCATTCTCATTCTGTTTGCTAACATGACTATACTTTGAAAGCCCTTTAACTTTATTTCTTTATTTAAACTTTATTGTATTTTGCCCATTACTATTTATTCCCCTTATACCTCCCTTCTCCCAGCAATCACCAACCACACTGTTGTCCATATCCATGAGTCCCTTTTCCTTTTTGCTAAAGGCCCTTTAACTTTAAAAGTGAAAGAAATGCCATTATTTACCTAGATATTATTTAACCCATTTCCTTCTTTGCAGGTACAATCCTAATATAAAAAGGAGACGATAACTAAGGATTTTATGAAGAAGCTGTGGAAAAACTTTTTCTGTCAAGCATTACATCCTGTTTCCTCTAGGATACATGCACATAGTAGATACAAAGGATTTAAGTTACAAAGATCCTGTGGCCTGAATTTGTTAAATAAAATGCACAAAACTCCATTTCTTTTGTGTGTGACAAGTATGGTTTGTTGTTTTCAGTCTCTGTCACCTTACCTCTATGGTAATTTTTTATTTTTAAATTTGTTTTTTATTTATTCGTTAGTAGTTAATAGTCTAAAAGTATAAAAGGGTAAGGATTAAAAGGTCTCCTTTGGTTCCCCTCTTCAGAAAAATATCCATGGTACTCATTTTTATGAATCTTTCCAAAGATTTTCAATGCTTATTCAGATTTCTGTGACTCTCATCTTTCAATAATTTACTACAAAATGATAGCATAACATATATAAATTTCTGCACCTTACTCTTTTTTCATTGCATAGATTGGAAGATAATTTTTTCTTTTAATTTTCTTTCTTTTCCATTATGCAAGTAGTCTTCCCTGACCTGAAGTGTCCCAAATGAAATAGATTTCAGTGGTAAAGATGTCATCACATATTCTGGTACTGGAAACTGTTACAGGAGAAACCTGGTTCTTCTTGGCAATGTAGTAAAGAATTACAGATCAGCAATTCTATTAGCATGCAAGCAGAGTTTATTGGTGATATATTCTCAAGGAAGAGAAACAAACAGTTCTTGCTACAGTGAGGGTGAAAAGCATAGGGTCAGACCATGGCAAGGTAAGGGTGGCAAGAGTATCAGGAATTTACATAGTTGGGATGGGGGTGAAGAAGTTACATATTGATGGACAGGTAAAGGGGGTGTCAGCTTTCCCCAGGGCACTTGACTACCCAAACTTAGGTATGTGTGGGGGTCTGTTAGTGTGAATCCTTATGTTGCTCCAGACTGCATTTGGTCATCATGTAAAATAGGCAAATGACAGGAGGCAGTTAAAGTTGGGGCAGTTACCCAGTTATTTATGGGATCTTTCTGCAGGCATTAGGAACTCCCTTGTAAAACAGTGACCAGAGGTAGGAAGTTAACCAAAGATGTTTTGTGGGCCCCTCCTCTTCCCTCTTCTAGGCCTTGGGATGATTATATAGTTTCAAGGCTTTCTTTCCCAGATAGTGGAAACAATACATAGAATTTCAAGGGCTTCCCTCCTCCCATGCTACCAAAGTGTTTCTTGTGATGTTGGAACACCTGGCAATATTACTGGACCAGGCTCAGGACTGCTGAGTTAGTGGGTGAGACATGTCTACCTCCTACTCCCTGCCTTAGTTTACTATACAATCTAAGTGCTAAAAGGTGTTTCCTGGCAACCAGGATGATAGACACTGAGATAGACACTGTCTCAGAGTTCTTTCTGTGCTGTATCCTGCCTCAACTGGAGATAATATGGAAGACTTTATGGTGGTCTTACTGAACTGAGTGTCTCTGTTTTGAGAGACCTAGGTTTTGTATCTGTAAAGTACAAATAGCAAGATTGACTTCTCTCCATCTTAAAAGGAGATGGTAAGAAAAAAATGGATGTCTTTTTCAAGTTTTGTAACGTAACAACTTAGTTGTACATTAGAATTATGGTATCGTCTTTTTATCATTCTAAAGACTGGTACATTATATCTTAGGAGGCAGAAGACGGCTTTGATACTCACTGAAAGCTTCCTAATGTGAAATAGGTTCTGTTACCCTGACAAGCCTACCTGTGTAGGTTGTTAGAGCATAGCATGATAAATGGCCCATAATGTAATATGTGCCCTGGCTGGGTCTTCTTGGAAGATGCAGTGTTCCTCTATTGGGTGTCATGGGGAACCACAACATTTTAAGTATCTGGCTAAGATAACTAGACCAACCCTCTAAACATACTGTCACTTCCTTCCAGAAGATAGTTTCTAAATGTTTTAACTTTTTCTTGTTTCTTTGTTTTATTAGCCCTTCAAGTTTTTTGTTTAGGAAATTTATTAAATATGTATTATATGCAAAATATGCCCTCCACACACTGAGTCTTTGGATTCTTGAGCAATGGTTTCTACTCTCTGGGAAGTGACAGTCTGAGTCTTTGTAATTCATTTAAGGCTATTTACCATAGAAAATATTTTTAAACAGATGGAAGGAGTCTTCCACTGCTTTGCATAGGCTCTGCAGTGCTGAACAGTTTCCTAAGGCTGTTAGCTCTGCCCTGTGCAACTCAAGCCAGCTCTGCTTGGGAAGCTGTACACCTTTCCCCTGGCTCTCTTTGGGATACTTTTTTCTAGGCCTTTGTGTATTAGGATAAAGGGATATAAGTTGCTGCCTCCCTTTCTTCATTAGATGAATGGGAACTATACCCCCATTTCTAGCCTGGGGCTTTGGGAACTGGGGTTCAGCTCAGTTTTCTGATGGCAGGGAGAAGGTGGCCTGGCCTTGCGCCAATTTCTCAACAATCATCCATTCTACAGAAGCACTTTTGGAGTCCCTACCCCTCTTCCCTTAGTTGGCATAGCTGTACTCAGGAACATCTTCTTTCTAGACTTCATCCTAGTTCCACAACTGAAGCCTTGTTGTTGGTCACACTAGTGGGAGTCTCCATCTGCTTATTTGAATGATGATCCAAATGTCTTCTTAAGAGACTGAAGCAAGGTGAAGCTTAGGCAGTATTCTCCCTCAAGTGTAACAGGGTTGGTCGCCTGTGTAACTTGCTGTTTAACGTTATCGCCCTTTTTGTCAGGCTGTTGACTGTGAGTTTATAAGCAAAATAATACTATTGAGTCACTGCTTCCTAGAAGACATAGTGAATGGCATTTTACTGCTCTGAGCTATGGAATTGAATGTCACTCACATCTCTTTGTCACTGTACAGGCTACCCTCACAAGCTAGGAGCACACTTTTAGAGTCAGTTTTATTAGTAAATTGCAAGTTAAAAGTTGGGAAGTCTGGATTTTATTCAGCAGAGAGTGAGGAAGCTGTGGAAAATTTTTGAATGGGGACTTCTAAGTTGTCATAGTAGTTATGTGTAAGCTATATTAAAAAACAAGTTAAAGACATTTCCATACCAAACTCTAGTTGAAGTAAACAGAAATCACTTTGATTTAAACAGGAAAGATTTTTTTAACTTTATTTTTATTGTTGACACCATTCCTGACCTCCCTTTGCCCACCTCCACCAACTCCCATCTCCCCTTCCCTCTAACCGTCTGTGACTGACTGTTACTGTTGTCTGTGACTATGTGTCAGGTATATATGTTCTTGGCTAATCTCTTTACCTTCTTTCACCTAGTCCCCACTCCCCCGCTCCCTTCTGACATCTGTCCATCTTCCATGTGTCCATGCCTCTGTTTCTGTTTTGTTTGTCAGTTTATTGTGTTCATTATATTTCACATATAAGTGAGATAAAGTATTTGTTTTTTCTCTGACCACCTTATTTCAGTTAGCATAATAATCTCCAGGTCTATCCATGTTGTTGCAAAAGGTAAGATTTCCTTCCTGTATGTTCATAGCAGTGTTAAAATATTTTGCCATGTATACTGCGCACTTTTTTTGCCCTTATTTTTGAGAGAAAAGTAAGAATGTGCATTATACATGGGTAGTACTAATTCTGTATTAGTACTACCCAGGACTAATTAGTACTACACTAATTCTGTACTAATACAGAATTAATGTAAAGTTTTTAGTGTAACTCTAGAAAGCAGTAATGACATCTGTTTGCAAAATAACACCCTGGAATACAATAATTGGTATTGTTGAACTTAAACAAACTTGCAATGAAAGAAGTTTTAGCCAAAAATTCAACTAAATAAAATGAAGAATGACGTACTGTTATCCACAGAGTAAGATAGATGATGTCGATTGTTATCCACTTGATAAGGTAGGTGATACCAATTGTTATCCACGTGATATGAAAGGTAATGCTGACTTTATTACCATATTTTCTTTATACACTTTAGGAGGGATAAATTTTTAGAAAATCCCTTGGAAGATATCGAAACAGTTTGTGTACACTGCAAGCTTTAAGTTGAGTTATTAAATATGCTAAAAAGCATGGCAACAGAGCTGACGAGAGACACTTTGAATCTCCTCTCACCGGGAGTATTGTAGGAGGCCGTTCTGTGTGGTGTGGGCCCAGCTCCCACTCGGAGATGCACAGGACCCATGCTCATGGATAGGTTCTCCTGTGGGGAATCAGGCCTGAAATGGACCTAGGCCGCTTTGAGTCTTGCTCTTGCTAAAAAACTCCCTAACCCCGAATTGAGGACATTTACTGCAAAGCAACTTCCTAAAATCCATGCTTAACCTTCCAAGGATGAGTATAACTGGTTCAACCACTTTTACCTTTTCATTTGCAAATATCCCTCTTCTGTGATGTGATTAGTGGCATTGGCTCCTTTGTTTTCTGTAAAAGGTAACCACCTAAAGCGATCTTGTGCATAGTAAATGAGGACTGTCATGTAATGTGCCAAGAAACCCAATAAAGGCCAGTCATGGCAAGGGCCTCGGCTTTTGCTCCCCTTGAGAAAAAAGCCATGCTGTCCCTTTTCCTCCACCAGACTTGGTAGTCTGCGTGAATGTCTCATTTCATCCATAATGAGGCAGACACTGTGGGCCGGTGTCTGCATCAGAGTATCATCAGATTGTGGAGGCAGCAGGAAGAAAAGCTTCTTCAGATGCCAAGACAGAAGAAGGCAATGCGAGGGAAACCTCCAAAGTGGCTTCAGGTGGAGCAGCAGGCAAAGACCTGGATTCTGGAGCAGTGTCAAACTGGGATCTCTGTTTTAACCAAGGTGATACAAGAAGGAAAAAGGATTGCCCAAGGAAAAAACATTGATGATTTCTCAGGGACACCTAAATGGTGCTTTAACTTTATGAAGACAAAGTCTGAGCACGAGGACATGAACGAACTTGCCCCCAAACTTCTAGCAACCTGTGAGAATCAAGTTTTTGCTATTTCATTCATAATGTTATCAATCTTCAAAAGACTTAAAACTTTGAGCTGTCCCAAATTGCCAATATGGATGAGGTCCCACTCACATTTGATGTGCCATCTAACAGAACTATGGACATCAAAGGAGCAGAGACCGTGGCTGTTAAAACTAGTGGTCATAAGAAAACATTTCACTCTTCTAGTCTGTTGTGCAGATGGGACAAAGCTACCACCTATGATCATCTTTAAAAGGAAAATGTTTCCAAAACAAAAGATTCCAAGTAGAATTATTGTCCATGTGCATAAAAAAGGATGGCTGAATGAAGAAGGCATGAAAATTTGGTTTAACAAAGTCTGGTCATGAAGGTCTGGAGAATTACTTTAAAAACCAGTATGCTTGTTTTTTATCACTTCCAAGTTCTTGTTACACAAAGTGCAGAATCAATCACAGTGGACCTGAAAACCCAACTTGCTGTGATACCTGGTAGGCTAACCAGCCAACTGCAACCTCTTGATGTGTCAGTAGACAAGCCCTTTAAGGCCCTAATGAGAAAAGAGTGGACATCATGGATGCAGTCAGCTGGTAATGATATAACACCTACAGGCAGGATCAAGAAAGCATCCATCACTCAGGTTTGTGATTGGATCCTAAGATAGTGGAACAATGTCAAGAAGAAAGTGGTTGTGAAATGGTTTAAAAGATACATCATCAGCAATGCTGTGGATGGGACTGAGAACAATGAAATTTACCAGGGTGAGGAAAATGACTCTTCAGAAGACACCAGTAATGTAGAAGTTGAAGATGATATTTCTGATATTGACAGTGACAAAGAGTTCTTGGCCTTCTGTAATGCTTAAATATTGTACATTCATTACCAGTACATAAAATTTCTTGTACCTTATATCTGTTCTTGTGTTTTGTAATTATTTGTTATATAAAATTTCTTGTACCATAATATATTCAAAAATATATCACTTCTCAGTCTTTTGGCTAAGATCAAATGAAAAATAAATATTAAAATTCCTTTGTAATTCAAAAAATAAGTAAATATAAATAAGTCAATGATTGAATTAAAAAATTAAAACGAAAGATTTTTTTTCCTAAAGTTTGGGCCAAAAACCATGGGTATGCATTATACATGGTAAAATAATGGTATTTACAATAGCCAAGATCTGGAAACAGGCCAAGTGCCCATTAGTAGATGAGTTGATAAAAAGCTGTTGTACATTTACACAGTGGAATGCTATGTCTTTAAAAAAAATTGAAAGGATTTACTACAGGGAATTAGGTGCTTAAAATGCCTAGACTATAAGCAGATTCTCATCTAGGCCTTTAAGGAAAACTCCCAGAACTGGTTAAAGCAGAACTTTCAGGTCATTTCTAACTCTGTGGGCCATATGTTCAAGAATCCATCTGTACCCCCTAGATTTAGTCAAGAAATACCTGCCACAGCTGCTCAGTTGTCTAGAGAGGGGAATGGAGCAGTAGTGCAGGGGAAACATCTTCCTATGACTTCTCTTTTAAACAGGAACATCAGATTCATTGGGAAGTCCACATTCCAACTCTCAGTAGAATTTATCTACCTAGCAGGTGGGACTGTAGCTGAAAGGAGTCAGAAAACATAGTTTTGGAGATTCTCAGCCTCTCAAGAAAGTGTGAGGGGATGAGTCAATCTACAGTTTCTAGTATAGGCATCAAAACTGAGACATTAAAATATCATTAATGAATATTTGTTAAAATAGTATAAAGGGTTATAAACACTTATGGTAGTAGTGGGGACACTGGAGGGAACATGGAACAGCTTATTGATTGGTGAAATGGTGTCATTTGAGTTTCATAATGGGTCTTGCTGTATAATGAGCCAGTAAAGTTGATGGACTAAATATGTGCTATTTCTCAGATGAGAAATATAATGAACATTAATATTAGTCTCTGTCATGTCCACAGCCCCTTCCTTCCTACACCAGTATGATTTCTCCAGTCTGCAAACAATGGTATTGTCAAAGGTTTTCATTTTTACCCATTGGGAGTGTAGTGGTGTCTCATTTTGGTTTAATTTGCATTACCCTGATAACTATAATTGAGTTATAAAAGGTACTTATATATTATAATGCAATTCTTTTGTAATATATATGTATTGAGAATATTTCTGCTAGCCTGATTTTTATTTTCATATTTCACTTTTTCAGTATATCTTTGAATGAACAGGTGCTGTAAGTTTTGATAAGGTTGAAATTGTCAATGTTTTGTCATATCTTGATATTTTAGTATCCTTAAATATTTGCTCAAATATCAAGATTTCAAAAATACTCTGCTTTAGTCTATAAACTGTATATTCTTATATTTATGTCTGATTCATTGGGAATTAATTTTTGAAAATGGTATGAAATCTGGGTCAGGGTTCATTTTATTATTATTATAGATAACCAGGCTAACACCATTTGTTGAAAGAACTTTTGTTTCTTCAATAAATTACCTTAGCAACTTAGTAAAAAAATTAGTTAACCATATGAAGGTGGGTCTGTTTCTAGACTCTGTGCTATAAATCTGTTTGTCCATCCTTACACTCATAAAGTGGATGAGTACATCTTCAAATCAGGTAAGTCCTTGAAGCACGCGAATTTCTATTAAAAAATCTGCTAGGATTTTAATTGGAATATACTAAATCTAGAACTCGATTAGAGAAGAATGGACAATCTTAAAAATATTCAGTCTTCTGATCTGTGAGCCTAACACATCTGTTCATTTCCTTATGTTTAATTTTCTTCAGTATTTTATAGTTTCAGCATAGAGGCACAGCTATTTGAAATTTATCTCAAAACAATATTTTTCTACTATTGTAAATGGTACTTTTGAAAATTTTGTCTTTCAATGATGGCATTGCTTGTTTATGGAAATGCGATTACTTTTTGTATATTGAATTTAGAGGCCAAGAACATGCTAAACTCATGGAGTTTACAATATTTTGTGTAGAGTCCTTAGGATTTAAAAAAAATCTATAGGTATAAAATTGTTCATAATGCCCCTATGTTAAACTTTTAATGTCTGAATAATATACAGTGATAACCTTTTTTTTATTCTTGTTTTCAGAGATTTGTGTTCTGTTTTTCTTGATCACATTAAACTAGAGGTTTATCAATTCTGTTTTGAAGAATGGTTGGGGGGCCAGAAGATGGCAGTAAGGTAGGTGGGAGCTGAACCCACTTGCTCCTGCACCCAACTGAGACACCTAGACTATGTCCTGAGGAACAGAGTGAACAACCAGCAGAATTCTAGCTAAGAAGCTGGGAAGCCAAAGGTTACGAAGTTTAAAAACAGATGGTATGGTGATTCTCCTCCAGCCAGGCCCTGGACACTGAGGCTGCCCTGGCAGGTGTAGGGGAGAGCCTAGTCAGTGATTGTGACTTTGCAGCAGCCACCTCTACCAAAGCAAAGAGTTTGAAGACTCACGCCAGGAGAGACCTGGAAGCTTAAAGTCACTGAAAGGGATAAAGATGCAGTAAGAGACTCACAGCTGGTGGTGTATTCTGGCTGGGACTGTGGTCACAGGCTGGAACAATACTAGAGAAATTGGGGAGCTGGGTGACACCTGGAGATGGGAGAAGAGAAGGGCTGAGACTGGCTGTGACCCAGATAGTCTCTGGACTAGTCAAAGAGTTGGTCTGTGTAGAACGCTGGGAGCTTAATAGGAATGTCCTGCTGCAAACAAGGGGAATTTGCTCAAAAAAAAAAAAAGGCTCTTGGCCACTGTTCAAGGACCTTTCACGCTAAGCTGCCAGGCCAGTGAAGAGGGAGGAGGAGGGGTGTGATTTGCTCCCATGAAGGGCACCTCATTGATTGATCAGAGAGGGGCATCAGAGGCTCAGAGAGGTAGCAGCACCCAGTGAGACTTAATTCAATAGGGGAACTTAACTGCTCTGAAGGGACTTTGTGCATGCAAGCCCAGGTCAACAAAGAGGGAGAAGAAAGGGTGTGATTTGCTCCCATTCAGTATACCTCATGGACTAATCGAAGGGTTGTGCAATGAGGTGGATTAGAGGCCTGGCCTGACACACATGACAGTGTGGGCCAAACAATGCTCTGAGGGCATGGGCCTGAAACTGAGCACCCATGAATATTGTAGCCCAGACTGATCCCCCATCCTCAAGGAAACACAGGAAAGTGGGGGGTGGGGGGGAGAACAGAGCCCAGACCCCACCTGTCTGCAGCATCCAGAAAGAACAGCAAAACCCTCTTTGCTGATTTAAAGTCAGCAGGTGACTTTTTTTTTTTTTCAAGTGTAAGAGAAAAATACCTGGAGCTGGGAGAAAACCAATGACAGACATAAAGAAGTCAGAAGGCTAAAACAACAACAGACAAATTTCACTTCACGGGGTTCCAGCCAAGATGGAGGAGTAGGTAGAAACCCTTTGCTTCCTCACACAACCAAAAGGAGGATAACAACCAATATAAAAATCAATAAACAACCAAAAGCACCAGAAATCAAACTGCATGGAACTCCAACAACCAAAAAATTAAAAAATCAACCAGAACAACCAGACTGGTAAGGCAGCGGACCACAGGGTGACTCAGAAAAACCTTGGAAACACAGTAGCCCTGGGGGTGGGGCTGGCTGCCTAGCTCCAAGGGCTGCATGGGAGGGGCTGATTTAAGGGGAAAACTGAGACTTAGAGCTGACTGTGGGCTACGGCTGGGGTTGCCCCCGTGCGAGATACACCCAGTCTCACATGAGTTCATTGAAAAGTGAGCAGGCAAGCTGCACTGTTCCCTCTCTGGCCCCTCCCCCAGAGGCAGCACCCCAGCCCAGCAAGGAGGGTCACCCCCCTCCCCACCCCCTTGCAACTTAGCTGTGTCAAGACAGAGAAATATGGCCCAAATGAAAGAACAAAGCAAAGCCTCAGAAAGAGCTAAGGGAAGAGATCACCAACCTATCTGGTGGAGAATTTAAAGCCCTGGTAATTAAAATGCTCACAGATCTGATTGAGCTTGGTCAAAAATGAAAAAAAAAGAAAAGAAAAGAAGGATACCCAAAGTGAAATAAAGCAAAATATTTAGGGAACCAACAGTGACAGGAAGGAAACAAGGACTCAAAGCAACGATTTGGAACAAAAGAAAGAAAGAAATATCCATCCAGAAGAAAAGCAAGAAACAAGAATTCAAAGAACTGAAGAGAGGCTTAGAAACCTCGGTGACAACCTGAAACGTTCCAATATCCAAATTATAGGGGTGCCAGAAGGAGAACAACAGCAAGAAATTGAAAACTTATTTGAACAAATAATGAAAACTTCCCCAGTCTGGCAAAGGAAACAGACTTCCAGGAAGCCCAGAGAGTCCCAAAGAAGTAGGATCCAAAGAGGCACACACACCAAGGCACATCATCATTAAGTTACCCAAGATTAAAGAGAAGGAGAGAATCCTAAAAGAGGCCAGAGAAAAGGAGACAGTTACCTACAAAGGAGTTCCCATTAGATTATCAGCTGATATCTCAAAAGAAACCTTGCAGGCAAGAAGGGGCTGGAAAGAAGTATTTGAAGTCATGAAAGGCAAGGACCTACATCCAAGAATACTCTATCCAGCAAAGCTTTCATTTAAAATGGAAGGGCAGATAAAGTGCTTCCTAGATAAGGTCAAGTTAAAGGAGTGCATCATCACCCAGCCCTCATTATATGAAATGTTAAAGGGACTTACCTAAGAAAAAGAAAATAAAAAGTATGAACAGTAAAATAACAAACTCACAACTATCAACAAATGAACCTAAAAGAAAAACAGTGAAAACAAAAACTAAGCAAACAACCAGAACAAGAACAGTATCAGAGAAATGGACATCTCAACAGGGGATTTCAGTGGGGGGAGGGGGGAAGGGAGGAATCGGGTGGGGAAAGGTACAGGGAAGAAGAAGCAAAGACAGTAGGCATAAAATTTATGGGGATAGATAAAAAATGGTATAGGAAACAGAGGACTCAAAGAACTTATATGTACAACCCATGGACATGAACTAAGTGGGGGGGCAAAGCTGGAGGGTTGGGGGGATAGGGTGGAGGGGGGATAAAGGGGGAAAATTTGGTAAAACTAATAGTATCAATAAAATTACAAAAAAAAAATTCCATTTTGCTATCCTTCAGAACTTTTATTATATATTTTTTACTTTTATTTCTCTTTCCATTTAGCTTTTCCTTGGTTTTCTTTGTTTGATTTCATTGTTTGGTTTTCTTTATTCTCCCCTTCATATTGCATTTTAATTTTTCTTTCACTTCACTCGTATTTCAATAACACACTACTCTTGATCTTTTACTTTTTATTCTTTTTATTCAGAATATATATTTCTTATATTGTTATTTTAAATCCCACACAGCACCCTACCCTGGTCTTAATGCATTAAGCCATCTTCTTGAGCTTAATTACTGTTCTGATACTCTTTACACTCTTTATACTCTTACACACTACACCAAATTTCTAGCCTTTATTCTCACTGTATCTCACTACCTAACCTCACATAAGTGCTCTGTTTCTAAAGTCAGCTCATATTCTTTTTCCCTTCTAATAAGAGTCTTAACTCTTTTTCACCTTTTATAAAGAGTGGCTAGTTGGTTGGATGAAATATCATGGTTATTGCTGTACTTCTCCAAAAGTCCTCCTCTATTTTGTCTGCTTGTTAGTACTTTAAGTCCCATATAATACTCTCCTACTGTCTTATTCTGTTTCACCTTTGCCGTGGCCCTGATCACATACAAGACAAGGTGGGACTTGTGAGTACCAGTAAACCCACTCAACAGGGCACATACCAATAAAGGAGTCACCAACAAGTAAAGACCAAATACAACAAGAGAGCCCACAAAAAGGGGGAGAAAGGGCAACCCTAGAGTACCCAGACAAGGAGATCAGAGACCATACCACTGAGTCTCACAGAATTCCTATCACAGATTTCATCCTACAAAGACAGCTGGCAAAGCAGAGCATCAGGAATTGCAGAAACAAAAAAAAAATGTCACCTAAAATGGGGAGACAACCTACAATCCAAAGAAATGGAACATCCCTCCCCAAAAAGGAGCTAAATGAAATTGAGGCAAGCAAACTATCAGATATAGAAATAAAAGAATGGTGACAAGGATGCTCAAGTAACACAGAAAACTACAAGGAACTGAGTGGGAACTACAACAGTATGAAAAAGAAAATGGAAACTAATGAAAACCAGGAAGTTATTTAACAATACTTGAAATAAAAAAAATACACCAGAAAGAATCACAAGCAGGCTGGAAGAAGCAGAGGACAAAATTAGCTAACTAGAAAACAAAAATAAACATCCAGGTAGAGCAGCTGCACAAAAAGACTAAAAAAATATGAAGATAGCTTAAGAGAACTGTAAGACAACATGAAATACAACATTTGAATCATAGGACTACCAGAAGGAGAAGAAAAGGGGCAAGGGACATAAACCCTGTTTGAAAAACTATTGAAAGAAAACTTCCAGAACTGGGAGAAGGGAAAAGCCATGCAAGTTCAGGAAGCACACAGGGTCCCAACAAAGATGAACACAGAGAGGACTACTCCAAGATAAATCATAATTAAAATGCCACCTTATAAAGACAAAGAGAGGATATTAGAAGCAGCAGAGAGAAATGAGAAATAATACACAAGGGAACTTGGACAAGGCTAGCAGCTGATTTCTCAACAGAAACACTACAAGCCAGAAGGGAATGGCAAGAAATATTCCAAGTAATGAAAAGCAAAGTCCTGTGACCAAAACTACTCTACTCAGCAAGGCTCTGAATTAAAGTGGAAGGTAAAATAGGGAGTTTCCCAGACAAAAGTTGGCTGAAAGAATATACCTCCACCAAACCAGCACTGCAAGATATGCTAAAGGGACTCCTTTAAGAAGAGGAAGAGAAAGAGCAAGAGAGAGAGAGGGAGACAGAGAGGAACACAGTTACAAGGTGGGGAGGAATTAATACGTACCTATCAATAACAACATCAAATGTAAATGGATTAAGCACTCCAGTCAAAAGACACAGGGTCACTGAATGGATGAGAAAACAAGAAAGGCGCATACGCTGACTACAAGAGACCCACCTCAAAACAAAAGACCTACACAAACTGAAAGTAAAGGGTTGGAAAAAATATATAAGCAAGTGGTTAGGGAAAAAAAGCTGGTGTAGCAATACGTATATCAGACAAAATAGACTTCCAAACAAAGGCCATAAAAAGAGACCCAGAAGGACACTTGATAATACTCAAGGGAAGAATTCATCAAGAAGACATAAACAGCCCTGGCTGGTGTAGCTTAGTGGATTAAGTGCGGGCCTGTGAACCAACAGATCACGGTTCGATTCCCAGTCAGGGCACATGCCTGGGTTGCAGGCCAGTTCCCAGCAGGGAATGCACAGGAAGCAACCATACATTGATATTTCTCTCCCTCTCTCCTTCCCTTCCCCTCTGAAGATAAATAAATAAAATCTAAAAAAAAAAAAAAAAAAGAAGACATAAACATTATAAACATATATGCATCCAACATAGGAGTACCCAAATATAGAAGGAAAATCTTGGAGGACTTCAAGAAAGATATAGACAGAAACAAACTTATTCTAGGTGATAAACCCACGGTCAAAAATGGATATATCTTCCAAACAAAATATTAATAAATATTGTGGCATTGTACAATGCCCTAGATCAAATATATATATTTGTCTATGTATGTCTATACACACACACACACACACACACAGCCTTTCATTGCAAAGACGCAAAATACACATTCTTTTCAAATACACATGGAACATTTCCAAAGATGGAACACATGCTAGGACACAAAACAAGCCTCAACAAATTCAAGAATATTGAAACCATATCAAGCATTTTCTTGGACCACAAGGCCTGAAACTAGAAACCAACCTAAAGGAAAAAGTCAAAACACTCAAATTTGTGGCAATTGAATAGCAAGCCATGAAACAATGAATGGGTTATGAATGAGATCAAGGAAGAACACAAAAAGTTTCTGAAAATGTAAATGAGGACCCGACAGTCCAAAATTTATGGGACACAGCAAAGGCAGTCCTGAGAGGGAAGTTCATAGTGATACAGGTCTACCTAAAAAAGATAGAAACATTTCAAATAAACAACCTAACACTACATCTACAAGAACTGGAGGAACAACAACAAAGTCCACAGCGAGTAAAAGGAATCAGAGCAGAATTAAATGACATAGAGACTAAAAGCACAGTTCTAAGGATCAATAAATCCAGGAGCTGTTTCTTTGAAAAGACAAAATCAACAAGCCTTTAAGCAGACTAATCAAAAAAAAAAAAAAGAGAGAGAGGCAAATAAAATCAGAAATGAAACTGATTACTACTGATACCACAGAAATACAAAGGCTTGTAAGAAGTTACTATGAAGATGTATATGCCAAGGAATTTGAAAACCTTGGTGAAATGGCCAAATTTCCATAAAATATATAACCTTCCTAAATTGAATAAATAAGCAGAAAGTTTGAACAGATCCATAATACCTAGTGAAATCGAAGCAGAATCAAAAAACTCCTTGCACACAAAAGCCCTGGTTCGAACAGTTTCAGAGGAGAATTTTACAAAATATTTAAGGAAGAGCTAACCCCTATCTTCAGACTATTCCAAAAAATTCAAGAAAAGGGAAAATTCCCAGAATCCTTCTTATGAAGCCAGCATCATCCTAATCCCAAAACCAGGTAAAAACACAACAAAGAAAGAAAATTACAGGCCGATTTTGCTGATGAACATAAATGCTAAAATCCTCAACAGAGTACTGGCAAACTTCATTCAGAAACATATCAAAAAGATCGTATACTATGATCAAATAGGAGTCATCCCAGGGATGAAAGAATCAAAACAATCAAAAATCAATAAATGTAATACATCACATAAAAAAAGACAAAAATCACATGATCATATCAATAGATGCAGAAAAAGCATTTGATAATGTATAACACCCATTTGTGATAAAAATGCTCAGCAAAGTGGGAGTAGAGGGAGCATACCTCAACATAATAAAGGCCATATATGAGAGCTACAGCCAACATCATACTCAATGGGAAAAAACTAAAAGCCTTTCCACTAAGATCAGGAACAAGACAAGAATGTCCACTTTCACCACTTCTGTTCAACATAGTATTGGAAGTCCTAGCCACAGCAATCAGACAAGAAAAGAAATAAAAGGCATCCAAATTGGAAAAGAGGAAGTGAAACTGTAGATGATATGATAGTGTACCTAGAAAACTCTATAGACTCCACCAAAAAACTACTTTAACTAATAAGTGAACTTAGCAAAAGAGCAGAATACAAACTAAATATTCAGAAAGTAAAGGCATTTCTATACAACAACAATGAAATAACAGAATCTGAAATCAGGGAAAAAAAGCCCTATTTGCTATAGCAAGAAGAAAAATAAAGCATATAGAAATAAGCCTGACGAAGGAGGCAAAAGACCTTTACTCAGAAAACTACACAACCCTCAAGAAAGAAATTAAGGAAGGCACAAATAAATGGGAGCATGTACCATGTGCATGGATTGTAATAATTAAAATCATCAAAATACCCATACTATCCAATGCAGCTTACAGATTCAATGCAATCCCTATTAAAATACCAATGACATATTTCACAGATAAAGAACAAACATTTCAAAAATTTACATGGAACCATAAATGACCTGAAATAGCCACACCCATTTTGAGAAAGAAGAAAGTAGAAGGGAATCACAATACCTGATATCAAACTATATTACAAGGCACTGTAATCAAAAGATTATGGTACTGGCAAAAGAACAGATTTCTAGACCAATGAAATTGAATAGAGAGCCCAAAAAAAACCCAAGTCTCTATGGTCAATTAATATTCAATAAGGGGAGCAGAAGCATGAAATGGAGTAAGAAATATCCTGTTCAACAAATGCTTGTGGGAGATCTGAACAGCTACATGCAAAATATGAAACTCTACCACCAACTTACACTATACACAGAAATAAACTCAAGGTGGATTAAATACTTAAATATAAGTCACAAAGCCATAATAAAAGTCCTAAAAGAGAAAATAGGCAGGGAAATCCTCAGATTTTCCATGCAGAATATGTTCACCAATATGTCCCGCAGAGCAAGGGACATAAATGAAAGAGTAAAATAAGTGGGACTTCATCAAAATAAAAAGCTTCTGCATGACTAAAGAAAACTTTAGTAAAGTGAAAGGGGAACCAACCGTATGGGAAATTATATTTGCCAACGATACGTCAGATGAGAGTTCAATCTCCAAAATATATAACATCTCACACAACTCCAGGAGGACAATCCAATTAAGAAATGGGCAATGGACTTGAACAGACACTTCTCCAAAGGGGGCATACAGAGTGCTCAGGGACATATGAAAGGATGCTCAGTATCAGTAGCCATCAGATAGATGCAAATTTTAACCACAATGAGATACCACTTCACACAGGTCAGATTGGCTATCATAAATCAACAACGACAAATGTTGGAGAGGATGTGGAGAAAAGGGAATCCTAGTTCACTGTTGGTGGAAATGCAGACTGGTCAGCCACTGTGGAAAACAGTATGGAATTTCCTCAGAAAACTAAAAATGGAACTGCCTTTTGACCCGGCAGTTCCACTCCTAAGATTATATGCTAAGAACCCTGAATCACCAATCCAAAAGAACATATGCACATATGCACCATGTTCATAGCAGCACAATTTACAATAGCCAAGTGCTGGAAGCAACCTAACTGCTCGTCAGTAAATGAGTGGATAAAAAAACTATGGTATATTTACATGATGGAATACTATGCAGCAGAAAGAAAGAAGGAGCTCCTACCCTTCCTGTCAGCATGGATGGAACTGAAGAGCATTATGCTAAGTGAAATAATCCAGTCAGTGAAACACAAATATCATATGATCTCATTTATAAGTGGAACCTAATCAAGAAAACAAACAAGCAAGCAAGATATAACCAGAGTCATTGAAATTAAGAAGAAAGTGACAGTAACCAGAGGGGAGGTGGGAGGGGATAATGGTGGGGAAAGGGGGAAGGGTTTGCAGGAACAAGTATAAAGGACACATGGACAAAACCAAGAGGGGTTGGGATCAGGGGAGGGAGATGGAGATGGCTGGGATGGGTGGGAATAGCAGGGGGGAAATGGAGCCAACTGTACTTGAACAACAATAAAAATATTGGATGAAAAATTTAAGAAAAAATTTTAAAAGCACTTAGCAAAGTAGGAAAAAAAGAATTTTAAAAAAATTTTTTTAAAGATTTTTTTTTTATTTTTAGAGAGAGGAAATGAAGGAAACCTCAATGTGTCATTGCTTCTCAAGCAACCCTTATAGGGGACCTGGCCTGCAACCTAGGCATGTGCCCTGACTGGGAATCAAGCTGGTGACACTTTAGTTTGCAGGCCAGTACTCAGTCTACTGAACTACACCAGCCAAAGCTAAAGATAGGGGCAGCAAGAGACAAGAAGTTAGTTACCTACAGGGGAATTCCCCTAAGACTGTCAGCTGATTTCTGAAAAGAAACTTTGCAGGCTAGAAGGGGTTGCAAGAAATATTCAAAGTGATGAAAAGCAGAGACCTATAGTCAAGATTGCTCTACTCAGCAAAGATATTTAGAATTGAAGGGCAGTTAAAGAGCTTTCCAGACAAGGAAAAACTAAAGTTCATCATTACCAATCCCTTATATGAAATGTTAAAAGGATGTATTCAAGAAAACGATCAAACTATTAATAAGAGAGGTGTAACAATTGACAATTGAACAATTGTTCAATCAACAATTGAATAAAAAACAAAACAATAGGATCGTGTATAAAAATAGTGTTCTGATGGTTGCAAATGGGATGGGGTTGTTGGTGAATGGGTCAAGAGGTGAGGGGATTAAGAAGTACAAATAGGGGCAGGTTCTCTTACATTGACCACCTAAGAGGCAGGCTGTAAGAAGCAACAACTTCCCTTCTTCCTCTGCTATCCGCTCAGCAGCTGCAAAGCAGCAACCACACATGAGTGCATCTCCATCCAAGTTGGGCAGATTGGTGTCCAGATTGGCAATGCCTGCTAGGACATGCCATCCAGTCCAGTGGCCAGATGCCAAGTGACAAGACCATTAGAGGGGGAAATGACTCCTTTAACACCTTCAGTGAGACAGGTGCTGGCAAGTGTGTGCCCAGGGCAGTGTTTGTAGACCTGGAACTCACAGTCATTGATGAAGTTAACACTGGTACCTACCGCCAGCTCTTCCACCCTGAGCAGCTGATCACAGGAAAGGAAGATGCTGCCAATAACTATGCCTGTGGACACACTATACCACTGGCAAGGAGATCATTGACTTCGTCCTGGACCAAATTTGGAAACTGGCTGAACAGTGCACAAGTCTTCAGGGCTTCTTGGTTCTCCACAGCTCTGGTGGGTGAACTGGTTCCAGGTTCACCTCCCTGCTGATGGAGTGTGTCTCTGTCAATTATAGCAAGAAGTCCAAGCTGGAGTTCTCCATTTACCCAGCATCCCTGCCCTGGCCCCACCCCAGGTTTCCACAGCTGTAGTAAAGCCCTGCAGCTCTATCCACACCACCCACCACTCTGGAGCACTCTGATTGTGCCTTCATGGTTGACAAGGCCATCTATGACCAGATTCTCTTCCACCACTGCTCTCAGGTTTGATGGAGCCCTGAATGCTCTGACTGAATTCCAGACCAACCTGGTGCCCTATCCCTGCATCCAATTCCCTCTGGCCACATACGCCCATCATCTCTGCTGAGAAAACCTACCATGAACAGCTTTCTGTAGCAGAGATCACCAATGTGTGCTTTGAGCCAGCAAACCAGATGGTGAAATGTTGACCCTAGCCATGGTAAAAGATGTCAGTGCTGCCATTGCCACCATCAAGACCAAATGTACCATCCAGTTTGTGGACTGTGCCCCACTGGCTTCAAAGTTGGCATTAATTACCAGCCTTCCTCTGTGGTGAGCGACACCACAGCTATTGCTGAGGCCTGGGCTCACCTGGACAAAGTTTGACCTGATGTACACCAAGCGTGCCTTTGTCCACTGGTATGTGGGTGAGGGCATGAAGGAGCGTTTTCTGAGGCCTGTGAGGTCATGGGTATCCTAGAGAAGGATTATGAGGAGGTTGGTGGGGATTCTGCTGAAGGAGAGGGTGAGGAAAAAGGAGAGGAGTACTAAGTTAAAATGTCACAATGATGTTGCTTTTACAGGGAAACTTACTATTTTAAACATTGACAAGTTGTGGTCTGATCAGTTTATTTGTATGTAGCAGTGTATACTCGTATAATTACTGGCCTATGCTTTAAAACATGACACTTTGTTACAGACCCAACCAGTTCATTTCTGATGGGTTTGAATAAAGTATTCCCTGTCTTAAAAAATAAAAAGTACAAATAGGTAGTCACAGAATAGCCACAGCAATGTAAAATATAGTATAGGAAGTGGAATACCTGAAGAACCTAAGTATGATGCATGGACATGAATAATGGTATGAGGATTGACTGAGGGAGTGGGGTTACTAGGTGGAAGGTGGGGCAAAGGGGGAAAAATTGGGACAACTGTAATAGCACAATCAATAAAATATAATTTAAAAAAATGAAACATTTAAAAAAGTTATTTTAGTGCAAATTTCTGTAGCTGCTTCTTGGTACAGCTTCCTTCCTCTGACACCCTACTCATCAAACTCCAGCAGGAACTTAGACACTGCCCTTCAAATGTTGTTTGAAAGTTAGCCACAGGCAGAGTCCAGATTGTATACTTCATCCCCTTTCTTCTCTTAAAAATCCAGTCCAGGGTGCTAACCATGTTTATTTTTTCTTTGCAATAGTTGATTACACTAAAGACCAAGTCCAATTCACATTGAAAGTTATTTTTAGTTCTTCTTATGGTTCATCACTTAAAAAATGATTTTAGTGATAGAGAGAATGAGAGAAATATCAATTTGTTGTTCCATTTCTTTATGCATTCATTGGTGGATTCTTCATAGGTGCCCTGACTAGGGATCAAACTCACAACCTTGGTGTATCAGAACGATGCCCCATCCAACTGAACTACCCAGCCAAGACGTTATCAGTTTACTTTTTTGCCTTGCTGCTTTCCTAAAGACACTAATGGAAATACTTTCCATTTTTCTTAGCCTGGTGGTAGTGAGGCAGGGGACATTCAAAATCAGCAAAGTATCTAATCCTTATTACGCCTACTCTTTCCTTCAGGTTAGGTTTAGTAACCCTGGCCCCTTTGCACTTCTGGAAATGTATACAGTATAGTTTAAAAGACTGATTTTGTCTGATCAAGATGGCTTTATTCAGTAAACATTCCTGTAATCAAATTATACTTTTAAAATGTTTAAATTCCATCTAGTTTTGTTTCATTCTTTGTGTCTCAAGTGTCCCAGAGGTTGGGACTTAAGTGCTTTCATTTAATAACAGGATTTAGAAGAATTTTTCACCATTTCCCATTGACTACATAATATTTAAAAATACCTTTTAGTCTGATTTTTAAAAATGTGTTTACCAGAATTTGATTATATGGAAATGTATCACATGATAAAACTTAGATTTTAAAAAAAGTTAATAGTTGAATGAAATTCACACAGACTGCCTAAAATACTTAGAGGTGACATAATCTTATTTTTGTGTATTAAACACTGTCAAGAGCTAGACTTTGAGGGATGGAGAGATTCCCACATAATGGTATGACTTACCAAATATTTAGCACTGTGTCCTCTTCCTGAATAGCTAGATGACACTGAAGAATAAGGAGATTATAACTCTGGGAGAGCAATCAATCAACTAAGAGAACAAGAGCATAGTACATCACAGAAACAAGAATACAACACAGAAAGAACATATAACTTTCATGGTATATGCAACACAGGACAGCTGGGTCTGAGTGTGAATTGAGAAATGGGAAGTAACTAAAGATGAAACTATTCACCAGGTTTATTTAGGGCCTCATAGAAGCCTTATTTTCCCCTGAAAAAACTGTGTGTGTGAATAATCTTATCACAAAAGCGCTACTGGATGGGTAAGAGTAAACTTTTAAGACAAGAGAATGTCAACAGTTCTTATTCTTCCCTAGAAACCATCTTTATAACAATGTCATTTCAATTTAGAAGTGACATTAAGAAAACCATGCAATACAGCTCATTCAGAGCTTAAAAGAAAAGTCCACCAAGAGAGTAGTCAATCAAGTACAGCCAGAAGATATTGTATCAATTCCAATAGAGGTGAAATTAATTTGAAAAGAAGTTAGCATTATATAAACTTAAACTGGATCACATCATTTCTAAAAACTGTTACATTTAATCAGACATGACAGTTATCAAAAGTATAAGAATTTACCAGTTTATCTGAAACAGCTAGTTGTACAGGCAAGTCTGTTCTAAACAAGTATATTTTAAGGTGAAATATGATCCTGTGAGCACATAACATTGCAAAGAGATAGAAAAATACTGACACTTTGGTCCTTTTTTTTAATACTAAGAAAAAATAGAATATTTAGACATTCAATAAACACATTCCAGATGAAATCAATTCTATGGAGAGAGAGAGAAACTGAGCAGCTCAGTTTGCCATGGAAAACTTCAAAGGACTTTTTTTGTCTAACACTAAAATTCTAGGGATTTGTATGGAAATACAAACATTAAGCACACCTAAATAAATGTAAGTTAAGATAGAGCATACAATTAAATAAATAACCATAAAATGAGCCACCATGTCATCTGTGAACAAACTTCAGTGTAATCTTGGGAATAGAAGACAGATTTTACCTGATTTTCAACTTTAATCTTTAATGATTTTGTCAATACTCAAATAGTATTATAATATTAGAAGTACTTAAACAGAAATTAAGCCATCATTTACACAGGGATAAATAGTTTCATTCAAAATTTATTGAATTGCAAATTAGAATATGTTAGTAGAGAATAAATCTCCAAAAATATCTGTCAAGTTCCTGGATGTCTAAGTGTATGTCAACAATATTGGACTGTTTAAATTATTAGAAGCTAAGAATATGAATATGTAAAATTTTCAATAAAAATATTTTTAAAAGGTTATATTTGCTAATAAATTATTTATACAGTTGGTAATTTCAAAATAAAACCTGAGCTGTAAATGCCACCTATCCCCAACCCATCTCATATCCCATTTTCTTTTAGACCACTGTGTCTCAACCTCTAATGAACATACATATTCCTTGAGGATCTCGTTGTGATGCAGTTTTTGATACAGTAAGTCTGTGATGGGGTCTGGAGTCTACAGTTCTAACAAGTGACAGATGGAGCTGATGCTGGGTTTTGGACTACACTTTAATTAGCAAGATGAGCAATATGTAGTGAGGGCAATTTTGGCCTAATGACTGTGATTTTATAATTTCAGGCTGTAATGTTATGGAATCAATCATAGCAACCAAAAATGATCACAAAAAATGCTTCTTGGAAGAATGTTTTTGTTAGGTGACAACTTCAAGTATACCAAATTGGCTGTGTTTCCATTTGTCTGATAATGACACCTTTGATATATTACAGCAGCAATTTTCAACTGGTATGCAGCAAGAATTTTTAAAACATGTGATACCTGGCTATTTAAGTCAGGAGCACCTTTTCCCCTTAGACTGTCAAATAAAAAAACAACAACAGCCAATGCAACAATAGTTGTCTGGTATGAATGCCCTGTCTTGAACCATAAATGTGAAGGTCATATAACAGAGTTGCATTTTATTGTTCATGTTGCATAATAAGGTTGCATCTGACTGGTTAATTCTTAGTACCAGAAATTCTTAAATACAAGAATAGGCACCTGATAATTTAAAAAGTCACTTTGGAGCAAAAAGGGTAGGTAATTACTATTTTTTTTCTGTAAATGAATCAAAATTTTACCTCACTTTTGTCAGACCAGCAAAAAATACATATTTTTGGTGTGCTGCAGAATTTTAGTAATTAGTTTATGTACCAGGAGATGAAAAAGGTTGAAAATTGGTTTATTACAGTATGTCAGAACACTGAGTTCTTGTAACTTTAAAAAATAGTTACTACAGCTTGAGACTCTCCTCTAGTTAATTCAAATCCAGAAAATTCAAGTACACTGCAAAGTGTACACTGCAAAAAGAGTTAAAAACTTTAATGGTAAACTGTCCATACAAATTACTCATAAACCTGCTTCAAGCTATCCCATCTCCTCCTCCTCTTTCAACAAATAAATGCTGCTTTTTCTTCTGTCTTATTGCTAAGCAGCGTGTAACACCCAGGGCCCCTCCCTTTAAAAATCGAACAAAATTATCTCCAACTAAAGGACCCAATGCAAAAAGCTGGGTTTCTTTAACACATTCATAGGTATATGCATCTATTTCCACAGGATTACCCTTACAAGTGATTGGCTGACTTGAGTTATGGCCCAGGTAACAGCCTTGCTCCTTCAGAAAAGACAGATTGGGATGAGAACCTATCAGTACTGCTGCTGCAGAAAGTTTAAATATTTTCTTCAATCCAGAGACATTTTGAACAATACATTTCATATTTGACTTAAAGGAGAGCACACAGTGCTCAGGAAAACTGGTATAATCAGATAAAAGATCTGAGTCTGCAGAGTCAGCTGCAGAATATGACTGAGTACACATCATATGATAGACCTTATGGTATTCTGGATACAGCTTTTTAGGAAGTTGTTTGAAAATTAAACTTGGATCAGTTACTCGTCTGCGAAACACATGAATCACAGGGATGTTATTGTTGTAAGCACACAGTACTGCATCAGCTGCAGTAAGTCCAGAACCTACAATTAACACTGGGTCCTCTTTGCCATGTAGCTTTCCTTTGCTTACAGCTGCTCCAAATTCAGGCACTGAATGAAACACAAAAGATAAATCTTCCCCTTCAATCTTCAGATGGGCAGGAGAATCGAATGTTCCAGTTGCCAGAGCTACATTCTCAGCAAAGAGACAGAAGGGAACATGAGAACCATCTGCTATTCGCTGATAACCCCGGATCTCCCAGTTTCTCTTGATCATCTTGGAGTTCTCGATCTGTAAATGCTGTGCTGAAATAGCTCTGTTGTGACCACCATTGTCATCCTGATCTCTGTAGAGTCTTGACACAGAGGTAATGTAAGCATTCTCTCTGAAATTCTTCTCAAGACCCATGACTTTTACGTAGTGCTTATAGTAGCAAGCTACTTCCTCTGGCATAACTCGATCCCCTTTTAGGTTTCTGGAAAAGGAAAAGGAAAAATATCCTAGGAGAAAAGTACTTTTATTTCCCATGATTATTACTTTTCCATCTAGTAAGCTATAACATCTTTTTAATTCCTCTGAACTGACTTAGCTATAAATTATCCAAATATCTTACCGAAAAAGCTTTTCTTTTTACTTAAAAAGAGGAAGCCCTGTGAGGGAAGAGACTGTATTTAATACATGTCTGTTTCTCCAATGTCTTTCATAGTGCCTTTTCGGATTCTGCCTTTATCAATAAACTTTTAGTAAATACATGGATTAAAATGTGGATATATGGAAATAAGACTATTTTGCAGTCTATGTTATAATTGTAATCTAAATAATTCAGTCTGTAACTATACTATTCAGTCTATGGTCTATACTTTAAGTAAGCAATTTTCAAGCAGTGTGCTGCAAGAATTTTTAAAAAAGATTTTATTATTTATTTTTCCAGAGAGAGGGGAAAGGAAGGAGAGAGAGATACATCACTGTGTAAGAGAAACATCAATCGGCTGCCCCTCGCATGTCCCCAGTTGGGGACCTTGCCCACATCTCAGGCATGTGCCCTGAATGGGAATTGAACCAGCAACCTTTTGGCTTACAGGCAGGTGCTCAATCCACTGAGCCACACCAGCCAGGGCTGTTAAGAATTTTTAAAGCATTCAATGCCTAACTATTCAGTCAGGGGCACTGACCTCTTCTTCCTTAGACTGTCAAATAAAGAAATGAAAACAGCCAACACAACAATAGCCATTTGGTGTGAATGAATCCAAATTATACCTATGTTTTGTCCGAGTGGCAAAAAATATATTTTGGTGTGCTGCAGAATTTTAGTAATTAGTTTATGTGTGCCATTAGATGAAAAAGGTTCAAAATCACTGTGTAAAGTATAGACTAAATTATTTATTTGGGTTGCAATCATTGAGATATTCCAGGTATAATTGTAATATATATACTTCAGAAAAAATAATAATATACCACCCTGAAACAATTTTTAGTAAGTTGCTTTCTATTTTCCTAATGACCAAAAGTAAGTCAGATCAGTTTTTTGCAAACAAAATCATCTTATGTCTAAGTAAATAATATGACAGTTCTGTGTTTTCCTAGTCATAAAGAGATATGTAAATAAAATATCTTTATGAAAAAAGTACATTAGTACATCCTTCACTTTCCAGTTGAAATTTAAAGTAATGGGCATTAACACCCCTAAACCCCTAAACATTGTACCCTAATCAGAGATAAGTAGCAGGAAAAACAAATCAAATCACTTGAAGTTTAATGACCACAATAATAGAATATACTAACTTTCAGTTTTTACAGGAACCCTATGTAGTAGTTACTTCTATCTCCATTTTACAGACTAGAAAATTGACAGCTAGTTTAAGTTATGTGATCAAGGCCACACAAGTTATTGGGTCAATTTCTAGAGATCTAAGAGGCTTCCTTCTCTTAACATGATGCAAAGGTAGGAACTAAAGATATTTATCATAAGATTCATTCTCACATACTTATTCTATACACAAGATCCCCAAACTGAGAAGGAAAAACACCCTGTACATAAGTCACGAAGCTTTCCTTTCTTTTACTCCCATCACAAAGAGAAGAATGTTGAGCAGTTTCACTTGAGGACTTACAAAAATGAGGAACTTGTACAACTTGCCTGATTTTGCAACTTCATTATTTCAAACCCATATACAATTCTTTTTTAAAAAACCCAAAAGGAATATTTGAGAGGTTTAATCTCCATTACTCATCTTGGTCTAAATTTGCTCTCCTTAAATCTTGTCAAATTAAGGATAATTTCTGTGGATTAAAATGGTTTCTGTCTAGCAGGAAGTTAAGCATTCAAATGTTACAGCCCTGTTCTAACAAAGATTTAGTAACTTCCTGCTTTCATTTACTGTTTGTGAGAAGTCAGATTAAGTAGAATACAGTCTCTGTATTAGTGATTTCTATCTATTATTTACTATCCTTGAAAATCATAGAACTTTTCAAATCTTTTTAAATTTTGGGTTCTTTCCCAAAAAATAAACTGGTATTTTTTCAAGTTGAGATTTCTTCTCAGTTTATCAGACTTTCTTATTAAATATTTAACTCTATACCCAAGTAGCCAATCACACCATCAATTCTAGTTTATAATTGTACACACTCTTCTAGTCTGAAAGTCAAACACTATAGGTATGTACAAATGAAATATGCACATGTGAATTTATAGATCCATTCATAAAAATAAGTAAATAGGTGTAGAAAGGATATATGGGTGAATTAGAAAGTAACTAAACACAGTGGTTGAACAGGACTGGATAAATGCATGATTAACAGAGAAGTCAGGAACCCAGCCTACAGATAAGCCATTCCTTACCCCTGTGCTCTGTCTATAACATCTCTAAGTAGCAACTAGCTCACAATCACTGCTGCAAACAGGCTTTTTACTTGAGAGACAAGTATTTTTACTATTCACTTAAGACAGGATCACAAATATTTTGAAGTGTGCTGACACACTCTTCCCATTGTACACCAAAGTATTTTAATAGTTTGATCTTTACCTTCGTTTGCTGGTTACCCAATCTTTAAATTTAAGCCCAGGTAGCTCCATCCAATTTCCAAAGCTGATTGTCAACATGGAGCCTTCCATACTCTATTTGAATAAAAAAATGTACAATCAAAAAACACATTTAAGCAGTAACATGGTTTTTTGTTTGTTTGTTCATTTTTTTTAAACCAAAGCCATTTATTTACTATAAGAGTATGGATAAGAGGAACTCAAAGAAGTCCTAAATAGCTGTATAGATTACCTCTCAAAGTTTATTCCAACAAACTTTCAAATAATACTTTCGTCACTTGGTAGTTGTCTATTTATATTCCTTCTTTCTTATAGTTATACATTTATAAGACAAATTTACAAAATTACCCAATGCCTACAATGTTGATCACTTTGGCTTATAATCAACATAATTCAGATACAGAATTTGTTGGAGAAACAAATCAGTATTTTCACTTTTTAAACAAAAGGAAGAGTTCATTAATTTCCACACTTTAGATGTCTTTTCATTTTAATATTATTAATACATTTTTTATAATGGGCAATACAACAACCTTCTCTCTCCCCTTACCACCCCATCAATTCTAATTGTAAAGTCTAAGCTGATTTGGATATAGCAGCATTTCTTTCTAGAACTAGCAAAAGCAGTAGTGGTTGCCTGATTAAGAACAGATTCATTGTTAATGCTAATGATACCTTTAAGGAAGTGAGCCATTCAAGCTTGCATGTCCTACTTACTTTTGCTTTGCTCAGTACAAAGCAAAAAAAGCTCAAGGTCCAACAGCACTTGTTCCAATGGATTCAGTTTCCTTCAACCAACTATTTTGGCCATGGCTTCTTTTCTCTTAACTCTCTTGTCCTGTGTCTACACAGCCCAGTTTTGGAAATGGGACTTATTATTATTGGCCAACATTTATCAAACACTTACTATGTGCTAGGCCTTATGAAGCCTATTATTTGTGACACAGATCACCAAAAAGAGCAAATGCAGCAAGCTGCCACTGCTTTGAGGTGGCCTGGGCCTAGGACTAGGTTCAGAAGAGCAGGATGGAAAACTGGGATCATCAGAATGGGGGCGGTTAAGAATATTATATGTCAGACACTATGTGGAGCCACACAAGTATCTCATCTGGAACTCAAAACCCTTAAGGCATTAATATTCCACTTACTGTCAACAATCTCTAAACTTTATTCCCACTGCACCAGCTGTTCCAGTTAGTTGTGAGCCCTAGTCCCTTGATCTCTTCATTTTTTCTCCCAATTGGCTTTTCTTTTTTCCCCGATGCAATCTATATGCTCTGAGTGACTGCTGTCATGGACATACAGTGTATTAAGGGATGCAAATACAAAACTGAGAAGTACTGTAGAAGCACAGAGAAAGAGAGTATTTCCTAAAGGACAGAAGGACTTTGAGGAGTGCAGTATTAGAAAGGGAGACTATTCCAGGCAGAACAAACAAGTTATGTGACTGTTTATTAATAAAAAGTTTAGCCTGGTTCACAACAGTATTAACAGACTCAGGTAGTGTTAGCCCTGCACATTATTAAGAAAGGTCTGTGTTCAAAACTGGCCCCTAGCCACCTCCTAGGAGACACCCTCTATCCTTGGGATATTCTATTTGATAAAGAGTTTTTTCTGCAGGCCAGAAGCCATGGGCCATGCTGTACCAGTGTGACCATGCATATGTGATTTATGGTGAACATTGCTATTTGCTATGGGAAGCAGGGACCAGTCACAAAGGCCAGTCACATTGGTACTGGGGTAAGCCCCCAGAAAATCCCTGGATGCCAGTGCATGGATGGGTATCCCTAACAGGCTGTTACTTGATAAAGAAACAGCTTTTAGACATATAACCCTGCACTAATGTAGTCATATCCAATTAAAGTTTACACTCAGGATTTGATATTCAATGTTAAAATTTCTATTAAGTATGTACTTCACAACATAGCACATTTTTTAAACATTTGTACAACAAATGAGTACTCTCTACACACCAGATACTACACTGACTGCTAAGGACACAGAGTGAACAATAATTGTTAGTTGCTGCTCCTTAAAGAAATGCACTGAATCTTAATGTTATCAGTTCTCTAGTCTGATATGGACTAAACTATATCACCTCCAATTCTAGGGGAAACCCTAACTCCCAGTGTGATGGTATTTGGAGGTGGGGTCCTTTGGAGGTCATTAGGCCCAAGATGAGGTCACTTAAGGGTGGGGCCCTCATGACAGGATTAGTGGCTTTATAAAAGTAAGAAGACAGAGATCATGCTCTCTTTGTTATGTGAGGATGCAGCAAGAAAGCGGCTATCTGCAAGTTTGGAAAGGAGCCCTCACCATGAATTGAATACACTGGCACCTTGATCCTGAATACTACAGCTTCTAAACTGTGAGAAATAAGTATCTGCTGTTTAGCCACTTGGTCTATGGTAGTTTGTTATAGCTGCCCAAGCCAACTAATGTAATTTCATGATTTTACAATACATTTTTTATTTAAAATCTTGAAAATAAATGTAAAAGAATAATGGATAGATATGAAATATTGTGTGTAATTTTATTCTAAAATGAATAAAATTTTACTATGTAAAATATTAAAATATTTTCTATATAATTATAAAATAGTGTACAGAAATGCTTAATCTAAGACTATCAGTAATCATATTTGACTAACCATATTTAACTGAACAGGAGTAAAATTCCAGATAAAAACTGAGTGAACATCATATATAACATTATATCATAATATTTAAGAATCAAAATTATCTTATTAAGATATATATAATAACTCACATACACTAGAATGCTAAGAAAAGTATACTCACATGCCAAGCTCCCCCAGGTGGACCTTTACCAAGTACTAAGTGAGGGATATAATGATGTTGCTCTAATTTCCAATGCAAAACGGATGGATAGTCATACCCAAAATCAGCATCTGGATGAAGAAGTGTGTCAAAAAGTACTGCAACTGGATTGGATGATCGGCCCTCAAGACCTTCAGACAAGTATTCTAAGTCCTGAATGGAAATTTTTTTAAAAAGAAAGAAAAAGAAAGAGTTTGAAAAAAGAAAAACACAAACCAACGCTATCATCAAGTGAAGGCCATTACTCTAATTCAGTATTTCCCAGATAGTGTGCTATAAAACACTGATGTTCCTTGAGGTCTTAATAAGTTCTCTGATCAAATAAATATGGAAAAGGTTGGGTTACAACAAATCTAACCAGATCATTTTACTGCAAAACTTGAAGATGCCTTTAATATGCTAATATGCCTTAATACATCTATAGTGACACTGCAATATAAAAGACAGCACTTTCCAAACTTATTTGAGCATAGAGCACCTATTCAAACTTTATCAAGAAATCATTTGGGAAATTCTGCTCATCAATTCAGGAAAATAAACAGAAGTAACTCAGCAGCATGTATTTATAAATCTAAAATAAAAATGATAGAAAGTGTTATTAGAAGAAAGGATTTTCAATTAAGAAACACAATGCTTATTTATATAAGTACAACTAATCTTGGTTTAGTATAAAAAAATTAAAAATACTGACAAAAAAATAATACCTGATCTACAATGGAAAGATGTCTTGCTTCTTGTAATTTACCATGTAAAACTGTATTTGGATGTATTGCTTCTGATGATAAATATGGTCTGTAGCCTGATAACATATAAGAAAGGCAGATCCCTGAGGGTCCATTCCCTATTTAAAAAAAGAAAAATGTGAAGAGGCTGTATCATGCATGAATACTCCTATTCCTTGGCTTTCCTCTCTCACCAATTCTGCCTTCTCTAAACTCTGAAGACCAAGCGTTCAAAAGAATTATAACTTTTGTCTTCATTCCTGGTTTTTCTGGGAAGCCCTTTCTAGTCAAAACTTCAACTCTTTATGCTGACTCCCGAAATTAGATCTAGATCTCTAAGCGACCTCTTCCCTCAAAATATATCCCACATTTCCATACGCTGCTATTTTATTCCACCTGATAGACCCACTAATAACTTAACCAAAATATGTTCAAAAGCAAATTCAATTCATGAATTCCTTCATTTAGGTACCCTCTCCTTCTAAACAAGATCCCTTCTCAACAAATGGCACTAGCAAAGTCCTAAGTTAATCAGCCCTGGCTGGTATGGCTCATGGACAGAGTGCTGGCCTGTGAACCAAGGGGTTACCTGTTTGTTTCCCAGTCAGGGCACATGCCTGGGTTGTAGGCTGGGTCCCCAGTGGGTGGCCCATGAGGGGCGGCCATACATTGGTGTTTCTCTCTCTTTCTTTCTCCCTCCCTTCTCCTCTCTCTAAAAATAAACAAATAAAATCCAAAAAAGTTGAAAAATAATTCTAAGTTAATCAGGTTCTGGTTCTAAACCTATTTTGTCATCTATATCCATTCAATTGTCTTTGCTATGCTCACTCCTATACTCTCACTCAGAAGACATAATCTTCATCCTTAAATTCACCTACTCCAAAATCATTTCACATTCAGATGAGTTTGTGCAACACATGGTCTTCAGCATGTTACTCCCTCTATTCTAAAGGCCTTAACTGCTTGTTTCTGACTACCCAGTGCTCTCTATGTTCTAGTCTCAACCATCTTTCCAGTCCCATCTCTTAATACTGCTTTCCTATATTTTTATAAACTTTAACTAAAACCAAACTAGATTTTTCATTGGGCTACTTCCATTTCTGTAGTTCCTTTAGTCTGGGTTGTCTATTCTCCATTATCTACATCCATCAAAAATTTAATCCAAATAGGAGAACTGCTAGCCATAGGGGGAAAAAGTCCTGTTTCTCTTACATTATCAATGTTTTTCTCCCTTTCTTTCTCCCTCTCTTCCCCTCTCTCTAAAAATAAATACAATCTTAAAAAAAACCACCTTAAAAACAGAGAGTAAACTAAGCCTTTTGCCTTCATACAAGTTATCCACTAATGACAAGTAATGGGAGTTCAGATCTGAGGCAAAGAGCTAATTTCCTTGAATCAAAAAAAGACAAAACTCAAGAAAAACCATAATATCAACAGATACAGAAAAAAGCATTTGACAAAATCCAACACCTATTCATGACAAAAACTCTAAGCAAACAATGAATAGAGAGGAACTGCCTCAGCTTAAAAAAGAATATCTACAAAAAGCCTTCGACTAACATCATCTAAATGGAGAAAAACTAGGTGCTTTCCCTTTAAGACCATTCCCACTCAACAGACACCTTGAAGGAACACTTGGATAATCCTATTAAGAAAAGGAAATAAAAAGTATACTGATTTGGGGAGGAAGAAATAAAACTGTCTTTGTTCACAATGCCACCCAATTATCTGCCTAGAAAATCCCAAAGAACTGACAAACCCCGTGCCCCACAAACCTCCTGTTACTACCAGGAAATCAGGGCAAGGTTGCAAGATACAAAGTTAATATATAGAAGCCAACTGCCATCCTATATATCAGCAATGAACAAGTGGAATTTGAAATGAAATTCACAACACAGCTAATATGTGCACAAAAAAGAAAACTATTTTGGTATAAGATCTATACGAGGAAAACCACAAAACTCTGATAAAAGAACTCAAAGCATACGTCAACAGATGGAAAGACATTCCATGTTTATGGATAGGAAGACTCAATCTTGTTAAGACGTCAGTTTTTCCCAACTTGACTTACAGATTTAATGAATCCAAATAAAAAATACCAGCAAGTTACTTTGTGGTTATTTGCAAACTGATTCTAAAGTTTAAATGGAAACTTTGAATCAGAATAACCAACACAATATAGAACAAAATCAAGATTGAAACCATCCAACTTCAAGTCTTACTATAAAATTACAGTCAACAAGACTGTGGACATAATGAATGGACAAATAAATGGAACAGGACACAGAACCCAGAGATAGATCCTCACAAGTATAGTCAACTTATTTTTGACAAAAAAAAAAAAGCAAAGGCACTTATGCCCAAGAGGAAGGCATAGGTAGATATACTGCACCTCCTCACACAACCAAAAGAAGGACAATAACAAATTTAAAAAGAAAAACAACAAGAACTGACAGAAAATCAAACAGTATGGAAGCCTGACAACCAAGGAGTTAAAGAAGAAACATTCATCCACACTGGAAGGAGAGGCGGAGACAGGCAGCCAGGACAGAGAAGACTCATGGCAAGGTGGTGGCTGAATGACCAGGTAGTCCCACATTTGCCTGCAGATAAACAAGGAGAAACAACTGGGGACCGAGACTGACCATGGAACCCAGGGTTCCAATGCAGGGAAATAAAGCCTCAAAACCTCTGACTGAAAAAACCTGTGGGGGTTGTAGTAACAGGAAAAACACCCAGCCTTATAGGAGAGTTTGTTGGAGAAACCCACAGGGTTGTAGACTGTACACAAACCCACCCACCCAGGAATCAGCACCAGAAAGGCCCAATTTGCTCGTGGGTAGCAGCAGGAGTGACTGAAAGCTGGCGGAGAGCTGAACCAGCAGCACTGTTCCTTCTCTGACCCCCCCCCACCCATATACAGCACCATAAAGCAGCAACATGGGTTGCCTTGCCCTGTTCAACACCTAAGGTACCGCCCCTTACTACATAACAGGTATACCCAGACAAAGAAATATGGTCCAAATGAAAGAATAGATCAAAGTTCCAGAAAAAAAAAATATGCGACCAAGAGATAGCTAACCTATCAGATGCAGAGTTCAAAATACTGGTAATCAGGAAGCTCACATAGAATTGGTTGAGTATGGTTGCAAAAGAGAAGAAAAAGTGAAGGCTATGCAAAGTGAAATAAAGGAAAAGGTACAGGGATCCAACAATAAAGGGAAGGAAACCAGGACTCAAATCAACAGTATGGAACATAAGGAAGAAATAAACATTCAACCAGAACATAATGAAGAAACAAGAATTCAAAAAAATGAGGAGAGGCTTAGGAACCTCCAAGACAATGTTAAACATTCCAATATCCGAATCATAGGGGTGCCAGAAGGAGAATAGGAAGAGCAAGAAATTGAAAACTTATTTAAACAAATAATGAGGGAGAACTTCTCTAATCTGGCAAAGGAAATAGACTTCCAGGAAGTCCAGGAAGCTCAGAGTCCCAAAGAAGTTGGACCCACGGAAGCACACACCAAGGCACATCATAATTAAGTTATCTAAGATTAAAGAGAAGGAGAGAATCTTAAAAGCAGCAAGAGAAAAGGAGACAGTTACCTACAAAGGAATTCCCATAAGAGTGTCAGCTGATTTCTCAAAGAAACCTTGCAGGCAAGAAGGGGCTGGAAAGAAGTATTCAAAGCCATGAAAGGCAAGGACCTACATCCAAGGTTATCTATGCAGCAAAGCTATCATTTAGAATGGAAGGGCAGATAAAGTGCTTCCTAGACAAGGTCAAGTTAAAGGAATTCATCATCACCAAGCCCTTATATGAAATGATAAAGGGACTTACCATTCTTCATAAGAAGAAGGAGATCAAAAATATAACACTAAAACTTTAACAAACTCACAACTAGCAACAACCTAACCTAAAAAAATCAAAACCAAAAACGAACTAAGCAAACAACTAGAATAGGAACAGAATTACAGAAATGGAAATCACATGGAAGGTTATCAATGGGGAAGCCGGGGAATGGCAGAAAAGGTACAGGGAATAAGTAGCATAAATGGTAGGTTGAAAATATCTTATTTCTAACAGCAGGTTAAGAATAGTACAGGAAATGTAGAAGCCAAAGAACTTTTATGTATGACCCATGGACATGAACTAAGAGGGGGGCAGGTAATGCTGGTGGGAGGGGCGGTGCAGGACAGAGGGGAGTAAAGGGGGAAAAATGAGACAACTGTAATAGCATAATCAATAAAATATATTTAAAGGGAGGGAGGAGAGGAGGGATAGGTGGGTGGGCTGGAATGGGAGTAAAAGAAACTGTACTTGAATAATGATTAAAATTTAAAAAAAGAAAAAAAGAAAGAAAAGACAAAAATATATATATTTTAAAAAATGCAAAAAAAAGCAAAGATAATCCAATGGAGATTAAGTCTTTTCAATAAATGGTACTGGAATAAGTATATATCCACATGACAAAATATGAATCTTGACACTAACCTTATATCTTTTACAAATATTCACTCAAAACGTGTCATGGACCTAAACATAACACATAAAATTATAGAACTTCTAGAAGATAACATAGGAGAAAATGTAGGTGATCTTTGGTTTGGTAATGAATTTTTGGAACGCCAAAAGAAGGATCCATGAAAGAAAAAACTGATAAGCAAGACTTCATTAAAATTTAAATATTTCTGCTCTGCAAAAGACATTGTAAGACAATGAAAAGACAAATCAGACTGGGAGAAAATATTTGCAAAACATGCATCTGAAAAAAACTCTTAAATCTCAACCATAAGAAAACTAACAATCCAATCAATTAAAAAGGTAAAAGATCTAGACACCTCAACATGGACAGATGGCAAATAAGCATATGAAAAGATACTCAATATTGTATATCATTACAGAACTGCAAATTAAAACAGTACGAGCCCACTACACACCTATCAGATGACTAAAATCCATAATACTGACACCACCAAATGCTGAAAAGGCTATGGAACAACTGAAACTCTCATTTATACCTGCTAGGAATGCAAAAATGGTACAGTCACTTTGGAAGACAGTTTGACAGTTATTAAAAAACTAAACATAGTCTTACCACATGATTCAGCAATCACATTCCTCAGTATTTACTATAATGAGTTGAAAACAATGGCCATGCCAAAATCTGCATGTTTATAGGAACTTTACTCATAATTGTCAAAACTTGTAAACAACCAAGATGTCATTCAATTAGTAGATGGATACACAAATTGTGAACATCCATACTATATAAAGCCAATAAAGGAAATTAGCTCTGTATCTATGCTCAGGCTGTTGGCATTATTGCCAACAGTAATGGCTCTGTATACATTAGTTTCACTCATTGGCTAGCTGAGGCCAAATAGGAATAGAGTGTTGGCAGGGCGTAGTGAGGTGGACAGGTAAAGACAGAGGTGGTTTTTGCTTTCCCTGATTCTCCAAGATAGAACAAGAAGTTAGGGTTCCTTTATTTATTCTAAGATATCAAGGACAAAAAACTAGGGTGGACATATGTTGGAAAATGGTACACGAGGTATGGTCTCCAAGATACCCTGGATGAGAACCAGTGTAAAAACTCCTCTCTATCCTCTCCCTAACAGGGGAATCTAGTATTGAACTATCTTGCTTTCTTCCTTTCCTTCATTCCTTTACTGAATCTCCCACATGCCAGTCAGAGGAGAGGACTTTTCTCTCCTTCCCACTTATTTTGAAACAAAATAAAGGTTGTCTACATTACCAGGGCACTGTCATATAATCAACACAATTGATAGTATTTTAAAATAGAGTAATATCAATCCTTAATGAATGAATGCTACATTGTAACACAGGACCTAGTATCAGATAAATATCTTTGGAAAAAGATTTGGTTATTGGTTGCTTTAAGATATCAAACCTAATAATACTTTTCAATACAATCTTAAAAACTTGTAACTATGTAATTTATAATAGCAGCAAGGATCATAACTGTAATTTTAAGAGATAAAATGCAATAACTTACCAATTACTACCACAGGCAAAGTCACTGATGAATCTTCAAGTAAAGAAGTTTCTTCAACTAATGGCATTGCTTTAACTTTTCGCCCCAAATTATCACCAAAATATTGCACTAAAGAATTATAAATTTCTCCTTCGGTTTCAGCATCACCATAGTTTCTTTTTTAAAAAAGTAAACATGGAAAACAAATGAGATATATAGTCAATGTAGCCTTTATAAAAGTCTATCTTTATTTAGATTTTATTTAGGCCAAAAATATTTAAGTTTCATAAAAGAAGAAAATCCTCCTGATTCATGCTTTCAAATTAGTAGCTAAGCTACATGTTAACCTACACCACTTTGAATGTCAGAAATCCTAAACAGCTGCTAATGTCTTTTTACTACTTTAGAGGCAAGTCCTACATAACAAACTATCTTTAGTGACCAAGGACACAGTACTGTATGGAAATTTTTAATATTCTAAGATCTCCTAGGAATGGGTGGTTCCTCTTTTACTTTTCTCTCATTAATAGAAAATACATTAGAGACAGTATATTTAAAACAAAAGTCACACATAATATTTTAAGGAAAAGTTACTGTACTTAAATACTATAAATTGTGCATTTTGGTAAATTAGGTTTACACATTATATTAATTCTCAAAGAGATACTGAAATATGGTAAGATCTTAATATTGATTTCCAATCTTTCTTTCCCAATTGCTTTCCTAGAAACTAGCTTTAGCATTCTGACCCGCTCATGCAATAAAGGGACTGATGTTAAACATCTTTTCACGTGCTTATTGGCCATTTATATACCTTCTTTGAAGAAACAGTCAAATTCTTTGCTCATTTTCAAACTGGTTTTCTTTTTATTGTTCAACTTTAAAAATCCTTTATATATTCTGGATACAAGTCTCTTTTTAGATACGATTTTCAAATATTTTCTTCCATTCTGTAGGTTGCCTATTCACTTTATGTTGTCTTTTTAATCACAAGAGTTTTACATTTTCATCAAGTCCAATTTATTTTTTCTTTTCTTGCTGTGCTTTTGGCATCCTATCTAAAATATTAATACCTAATCCAAGGTCACAAAAATTTACTCTAATGCCTTTTTCTACAAGTTTTATAGTTCTAGTTCTTACATGTAGGTTTTTCATTTATTTTGAGTTAGCTTTGTATATGGTATGAGGTAGGCATAAAATTTCATTATTTTGCCTCTGGATATGTGTCCTGGTAACAGTTGTTAAAGAGACTGTTATTTCTTGTCTCAGGATATCATGGAAAATCAAGTGACCATAAGGGTAAGGATTTATTCTGGATTCTCAATTGTATTTCATTGACTGTATGTTTATCTTTATGCCAGCACCACCCTGTTAATTTGTTTCTTTGTAGTAAAATCTGAAATCTGGAAGTTGAAATCCTCCAACTTTTTGTTTATCAAGAATGTCTTGGCTATTCTGGGTTCTGTACAATTCTATATGCTTTTCTGAAAAAAAAAAAGCAGCTAGGATTTTGATAGGATTTCACTGACTTTGTAGATCTATTGAGAAATACTGCCATCTTAAGTAGAAGATGGGGCAAAAGTAGGTTTACAGTTGTTCATATGGAAAATAATAAAATAGCAAATAATAACACAAGAATAAACTGTCTTGCATACAACCATAAACCTAGTTTTGCCTCATCCTATATATCAAGATTTTCAATACATACAACATGAGATTCCTTTTCATTTACCTCAGCCTTAATTGTTGTCAGTGATGTTTTGTAGTTTTAAGTGTACAAGTCTTACATGTCTTTCGTTAAAATTATTCCTATATCATTCTTTCTGATGCTGGTATGAATGGAATTAACTGTAATTGCTGGTAGAGCACAGGTGGCAAGCACAAGGCCAGCCGGCCACCTTGTATTATCTGACCTGCACCTTGTTTCTACCTGGCAGCTGTGCTGAACTCTCACTTAACTGTTAAGGCGTAGTTACATTTATACAGCCCTAAAATTACATGCGGCCCTTTGAAGGCAACCATGAGGCTGATGTGGCCCCCAGTGAAAATGAGTCTGACACCCCTGTGGTACAGGGTCTTGCCTTCAGTGTATAAAATCGCTGCACCTGTGAAGCACAATAAAAAGAGGTATGTTTGTGTGCTTCTTTAAACAAGTTCAGTGATGAGTAATACTGTAATTTTGAAGAAATAAGCATAAACAGTATTCTAGGTATGTGTGACAACTGTAATATGAAAATATTTGTGATTTCTAACGGTGACAAAGTCACAAATATTAGTGCTTGTTGCTTCTATCTATAACTGAATACTAGAGTTAGGTTATTAAAGTTTAGTGAAAATACTGCTGTACTTTTCTTTATATCCAAGTTCATGGGCCACTTACATTCTATGAAATCCAATTTAAGAACTCTTGATGAGAGTTTCATACTTGCCAAAAAAAAAGGAAAAAAAAGAAAAAGAAAAAAAAAAGGACTGTTCACCTCATTATTCTGGTACATTGGTACCTGGAAGGCAAGGTCCTCCTGGGTTTTCACCCTGGTAAGCTACTGGAACTAGACCAAGAACACACATTCGCTCTTCTTTATAGGTGTGGCCCTTGTCACCCTGACAACTGTCCTCAGAAGTCCAGACTTGCATCTTTCTTAAGTTTCTACAGTATCTATGGCTTCAAATGACGAACGTCTTAGTTAGAACCTACCGTAAACAGATCATCACACTGCAAACTTATTTCCCTACCGCCTTCCACCCAGTAACTTAGCTTACGGTTTTTTAAAGAAATAAAAAAAATCTTAAGGGGGTGGTGGGCGGTTCGCCACCCTTCCCGAAAACTTTGGTTTGGCTCGGGCCTGTGAGTCTCGAGCGCGTGACCGGCGTGGCCATCGGACTGCAGAGGTGTGAAGGGAGGCCAGGGCATCCCGACGGTCGCCTAGCCCCTCCCGGCCCCAGAGACCCCGGCCCGCCGGCCCAGCCGCTCCGTCAGTTGTTCCCCGCGTTCATCCCTCCGTTCCCCCGCGACCCTCCCCGGCGGGGAAGTCACCTGATGTGGTCGGCCCGGGAGCAGAGGCAGCGCCACACTGGCATGGAGCGGGGGCCCGGCCGCCACCTCCCCTCGGCAAGGCCACCCGGCAGGATCGAGGGTCTCGAGGCCCGGCTGATTAACCTGTGGGGCTCAGCACCCCAGTGGCCCTCCGCACTTGGTGGACCAGACGCAGCTTCCGCTCTCTCCGCGAGGACCGAACGCCGTAGGGACGCTCGGGACGCTACGGTGGGCGGGGCGGCGGGGCGGCACGGCGCCTCTTCGCAGGTGCGGGGCCAGCGATTGGCACAGCGGGCGCGGCCGGTGCGGCGGGCCCTGCGGGTCGCGGGGCGGAGCTGAGCCTGAGACGGACTGATGGGGTCGCTGAGGAGAGGCCCGAGCCCCGACGCCAGCGACTGAGCATCTTCTCCAGAGCCGGCGCTGCGTTACCCTGTGGACGCGGCCCACAGACTCCTTTGGCTGTGAGAACCACCCTCATCCCGACTTAAGACCCAGGGACCCGTCCCGCCCCGGGGAGGGGACAGGCGGGCCGCAGGGGTTTGGGGGTGGAATCGAGGAGGGGGCACCGGTGGAGCGGGTCTGCAGGCGGCGGTGGTCAGAAAGCAGTTCCAGGCCAGTGAAGGGCGCTGGGACCCGGGAGGACAGCTGGCGGCGCTCGTTTTCACACAGCTGGCTCTCTTCGGTCCCAAACTAGTTTTCTTACTTAGAATACAGACGTGTAAGTTTCTCTTTTCAAATAGTTTCTTTTAAGTTTCCAATTTTGCTGACTGTTACTCTTGAACAAACTTGCACTAGGCAGGTGTTTCAGACTCTGTGGCATTTAAACCTACGGGACTCATCCCGTCACAGGTCTACAAAATGTGAGGCAATGTATACACACACTCGTTTTAAAACGTCTATGTTTTTCTCTGAATTAGTCACTTGACACACTCATTTGATGTAGGTGTTGTTTATGAAGGTGAAGCCTGAACTTATTTTCTGTTAACATTAGCCTTTCAGACGACCTAATAAAAATACCTGAAAATCTGTGCCAACACGGGGAATTGGAGTTCACAAGCACCTGATAACTTTTTCTTTACGGTTCCATTTTCGTCTCGAATTCTCCCCTCCTCTCCGCCACCCCCTCTCAGCCCAGTATTTTCCTTTACATCTGACTCTCCACCCCCAGCTTCTGTCCTTAGTTTAAGGTGGTATTTAAGGTGATGACTTTCATTTGGTGAGTTACGTAGTGTTCCTCGGTCTCTCCTATGTACACAGGAAGTATATATGTTATTAAACTTTAATTTCTTCTAATCCGCCTCATGTCAATTTGGGTGTTAGTCCAGTCAGAAAAACCTTAGTGTAAAAGAAGACTTGTCTTCCCCAACAGTTACCACTCATTTCTTTGTCTCATTGCCTGTGAAGTCAACTTGAAAGCTTCATTTGCATTACTACAAGATTAGAGAAAAGGGGAAAAGTAGAGAATGATACAGTCAGAGACGCAAAATATGACAGAAAAGGGAAGTCCTAAGAGAATTGATGCAGGTTTTCAACATCAGAGTGCCAGAAAGTGAGAATAGAGCAAATGGTTGGTTGAAACGTACAAGAAAAAAAAAAATTAAACTAAATGGAGACTTGAGTGTGCAAATCTATAAGTCTTGCTGAGCAGGAAAAAGGAAAAAGTCTACATGTAGACATATGATGAAATTTAAAGATAGCAAGAATAAAGAAAGATTTTAAAAGCTTCCAGAGAGCAAATATAGGTCCTCCACAAATGAATGGAAATCAGGCTGACAACAGGCTTTTTCTCATCACCAGGACTGGATATTAAAAGACGAACAATGCCCTGAAAGTTCCACGAGGAAATAACTGTGAACTTGGACTCTTATACCAAGGAAAACTGTCAATAAAATATAGGGGCAGAATGAAAATGGAAATTAAACATAAATTGAAAAAGCTTTGTCTCCTATGTACTCTTTTTTTATTATGTTACTTGAAATATGGACTGGCAAAACAAGGAAATTATCCAAGGAATTGGATCAGGTTGGTTCTGTGAACAATGGAACGAATTCAGAAAAGCAATGAAGGCAAGTCCCAGGATGATAACTGTGTAGCAGGCCTTATGACCACAGGGTTATTAGAGAACTTCCTGTAGAAAAAAGAAGTCCATAGATGCAATTAGATGCAAAAAATATATATAAAAAAAGACCATAGATCCTGGTAATGTAGGAAGAACCTACTGTAATGATGCCATAAAATTCAGGACAAATTTTAAAAGGCTGTTAGAAGTCCACTAAGGGTGGGGTATGAGACAAATAGTATACAAAAAACAAGTAGTATAGCCATAGAATATAATTTGTCTGGGCAGAGAACAATGTTTATGTAGGCATGTAGATACTGATTTTCAGATTTATAGTCCACCTGTAAACAAAGCAAGAATCTCTTATTTAAGGTTATAAAACAGATTGTGAATGCTAACTATGATAATGTAAAAGAGCAAGAGATGGTAAGAAGGGTATGGGATACAATATTTTTATTTGATAAAGTGGAGAGATTGCTTGTGGATGACAAAAGAAATAGGAGTTTAAGTACATGCAGGGTGGGGCAAAACTGGGTTTACAGTTTGTGTGAAAAATAAAAATAATACAATACATTGTTTCATGTACTCAACTGTAAACCTACTTTTGCTCAAATGCTAATTGTTATGAATGGAAAAGCTAATAGTTATATAGTTGATTAGGTTTTACAGGGAGAGAAAATTTGGAGTGGTTAATTTAGTAAAATCCTACCTATCTAGGCATGAAGTGAGTATGCAAGATCTAACATGGGTCTATCCTGAACTAGCAGCATAAGTGTGTTATTTAGAGAGGAAGGCAACAATGAAGTTAATGCAGTTACCTCTGGGAACAAGATTAGAGGACTGGGAAAGGATGGGTTGGGGTTTATTACTTATTGTGTTCAGCCCACTTGAATTCATGTACTCAATTTGTTGTATGCCAAAAAATGTTCCAGGTTTACATAAAATGAAACAAGATTTGGAGAGACAGGATATTTTCTACCTTGACAATGCCAAAATGTTAAAGTGAATATAAGATGCCTTGTTATTAAAATTTTCTGTTCAACTGATGCCACCACATTGCTGCTCTCTTCTCTCACCCTTCATCTGACATGATCATTCTCTAACAAACTTTCCAGTCATTTGACACCAGTCTTGTTTGTTGGTGTTGTGGGAGCTCATGAATGGGGCAGCAAAGGAGAAGTGGCCTATCCTACCTTTCCCCCGTCACTCTATTGAAGATCCCCATATTTCTGTGAGTTAGTCAATGGTTTGGAAGTTGCAGGTTGTGATGACACTGAGTGAGCTAGAGCAGCAAGAATGATGAGCATCCTGGGTTGATTACTTGGGAGCAGGAAGGAGAAAAGCCTTCTCTTTTTCACAAGTGGCAGAGTAGTGCTTCTCAGCCATGGCTGCATATTAGAATCACCAGGAGTATTAATAAAACTTTGTCCTTCCCGCCCTTCCCACCCTCACTGATTGAATTTAAAAGTCTGGTGAAGGAAGCTCACATGATTCAAATCATTAATGTGCAGTTCATATGCAATTTTTACATGATTGAATTGATAAAACAAATTAGAGCTTTGAACCAGTTTTCATTCTAGTATCTATAACACAGTGAAAGTCAGAAAGAATGACAGTAGTTCTCTGTTATCCCTAAGGGGTATGTTCCAAGACCCCTGGTAGATAAACCTTGTATATAGTGTCTTTTCCTACACATACTTACCTGTGCTAAGGTTTCATGTCTTTTACATCATAACTGAGCACTTACCACACACCGTGGCTGAAACGTTTGTAGTTTGGAGATTTCATCATGCTGCGCAGAATGGCATGCAATTTAAAACTTATGAATTGTTTGTTTCTGAAATTTTTCATTTAATATTTTCAGACTGGTTGATCATGGGTAACTGCAACTATGGAAAGTGAAACTGCAAAAAAAGGGGGGACTACTGTATACTTCTTTCACCTAATAATAAATAGTTATAGTGAATAGGAAACGTGTAGCTTGTATTTCACTGATCAAGTTAATTCAGTTGTCAAAAGCTCCCTATCCATATACCAGTTTATAGTTCTAATCTTGAGGCAGAAGACAGCATAGGAAGAACTCTAGACTGCAGTACTGTCACTGGCCAGCATTTAGCACCCTGGTTGCCAGGAAACGCCTTTTACCAATTAGGTATAATAAATAGTAAACCAAGGCAGGAAGGAGGAAGGAGACATGTCTCTCATGCTAACTCAGCAGTCCCAAGCCTGGTCTGATGATAATGCCAGGTGTTGCAACATCACAAGAAACACTACATTAGCAAGAAAGAAGGAAAGTTCGTGAAATTCCATGTAACATTTCCACTATCTGGGAAAGAAATCCTTGAAACTGTGCTTTCATCCCAAGGCCTGAATTTGGGAGAGGGTCCCCGGCACCCAAAGAAAGAGCCCATAAAATAATTTTAATTAACTGCCTCCTTCCTCCTGTATTTGATTTACAACAAGATGACCAGAGTCTGGAGCAAGATAAGGATTCGGGCTAACAGACCCCCACACATCCCTAAGATTGGGTAGTCACATTCCCCCAGGAAAGCTGGCACCACATTTACCCGTTAATATGTAACTTTTTTCCCTCCTATCCCACCAACTATGTAAGTCCTGAGAACAAAGGACTCTCTCTCTCTCCCTCTCTCTCTCTCTCTCTTTCTCTCTCTCTCTCTCTCTTCCTCCCCCCCCCTCCCCCCCCCCTCGGGCTCAGGGTGCTCTTGGCTCTTGGGCCACAGGGCCTCTGGCCTCTGGCCACCTGGCCTCAGGCTGCCCAGGGGCTTTCCACCCTGGTCTTCAGCCACTCTGGCTTTTCTCACCCTGCTTTGCCCTGAAACTTTGCCTTTCACCCCCTACTCTACCCAGTCCTGTTCTCTTCCATGGGAATGGACCACTAATAAACTGATTACACACTACTAGATTTGCTGATATGTAGTTCTTTACATGCGTCAGCAAGAAGAACCAGGTCTCTCCCATCAACAGTCTCACCTGTTATATACCAGTTTACAGTTCTAATCTCACCTGTTATTCTCAGTGCACCTGATGCTGTTCTCTCCAAACATAGTAGGCAATCTCTTCAAAGGAATTTGTGTTGGCTATTCCTTCAACCTGTAACACTCTTTCCAGCATATCCACATGGCTAATTCCCTCACCTCCTCATAATCTGTTCAAATACTGCCTTCTCAATGAGGCTGGCCCTTATCATCCTGTTTAAAATTGCAATCTGCCCTTTCTGTCCCAAACTGGTACTCTTGATCTGACCTGCCCCACTTTTATTTTATTATAGTATAAAGATAATATATTATATAATTTATAACATTATATAATTTGCCTAGTTAATATATCTGTAGTGTAATACTTGTTTCCACTAAAATGTAAACCAATGATTAAGTTTCTTTTATTCACTAATGAAGCTTAAGTATCTGAAACAGTGCTTAACACATAGTTGGCATGAAATAAATACTGATTGAACTTCAGTGGCCTCTTAAATAACATTTAGCTCATTATCCCCACAAAAGATGTATTTATTCATGTTATATACTATATGTTTGGAATGTGCTAGCATTACACCATTGCATAAAGTCTTTGTAGAGTTACAAATCTTCCCAGGCAAATGTTCTGCCCCACAGTGAAGCATGTGGATATCTGGGCTGGGAGGCAGAAAATCTAGGCTTTAGTCTTGCCTTGCCTGTTAAGTACAATATCGGGCAAGTTACCTTCACCTCTCTAAGTCTCACTTATGTAATCTAAAAAAGCAGATTGGTATAAATGAATTCAGAATTCTCTTCTTCCATCGAACAGTATTTTATTACCAGTGGTGAGATGAAAATGCAATGTTAATTGTATGTTGTTGTTTTCTATTTTCTTATGAAAGCAGTTGAAACATGCACTATTTCCATATTTCAAGCTGAATTTAGTAGAGTGATTAAGAATTGTCATTTTTAGAATCAGATTGTCTTTATTTTAATCCTGGCTTATCTACTCATTAACTGTGTATCAAGTTAATTAATATTTCTCTGCTTCAGTTTCCTCTTCTGTAAATAAGTATAGTAAGTGTACCAATTTCAGAAAGCATAATTATATTTTCTGTGAAATTAAATTAAGCTGTGCATGTAAAAACATTTAATACAATGCCTAGTTCATGATAAGTACCCCAAAATTGTTAGCTATTAACTTTTTATGAAATATAAATTAGCAATACTTTCTGTTATGTAGGGTTGTGGAAATTAATGAAGACCAACCAGATCAGAAAAGTAAAGGCTATTTATTCTTAGCTGGCTACAGAAATTGATTTGGCCACCATCACTCATATGTTGGCAGAAACCCAAAAGCAGAAAGACCAATGGAAAAGTTTTTAGTGGAAAAAAAAGGGAAGTCCACAGGTGTCCTGATAGAGGCTGGAGGCAAGTAGAAGTTATAGGCAGACTAACTAGAAATGAGGCATCACTGGTTAGGGGTGTATATTTGGCTTTCTGTGCTGGGTACTGAGAAGTGGGGACAAAAACTAGGGAAGCTGTCAATTATGAAGTCCTGGACATTTGGGGCTGATTGTTACAGAAGTTCTTATTTAGCTTCCTGGATTGTCACCAGAGACAGCAATCTGGCTTCCCGGAAGTCTGACATAGCTTGACTTCTTGGGCTGTTTATTACAGATAAAAATGTTGGTTTCTTGGGCAGGTTGCTGCAGTTTGTGGGTCAAACTTCTATTTTTATATGTGGTCTGGCCATGGTCTGTTTGCATATTCCGTCTTTCAGGTTCATAAGAAACTTTTGATTTCTTTCATAAATTAAGCTTTTTAATACCTCAGAATAATTAAGTGTGGAAACAGTTTATTGACATCGATGCTGTAGTTTTAGAGTTTGTCCCAGTTAGGTGTCAGTTGAGTGCCAGAATTAGATTCTGTTTGGATGATGGCAGTAGCTAACCCTTATTAGGAAAGTTATCAAGAACACTGAATGGAGAAAAATAGATTGTTATAACTTTTAATAGATAAATTTGTTTATTTGATTTAAATAGAGTTACTTTTTTGGTATAAACCTATCCAGTCAGCATCTTGCAAAGTGCATTACCTTCCCTTAATCGCTTTTATCCATAAAAAGGAATTAGAACAAGTGTAATTATAGACATCCTTTCTACCTAATCACCCCCTTCAGTGCTTGTTTGGCGATTAAATCACAGTAAATTCTAAGCTGCCTGGCAAAGGTATTTTTGGGAAGGGACTTATTTACTACATTTCCCTGCAGAAGATTCAGAATTTTTACTTTATGCCATGAAATAAGATAGTTTCATAAGGATGCTGTCATTATTTTTTCATGTTAAAATGTATTTTTGTTGTTTTGCTCCAAACTTTATTTTTTTAGTTTTAAAAGACTGTTTGGCCTCACCAGTCAATAAAAGGGCTTTACGATATAGCAGTTCTTTTGTATGTATATTCATTGTTGATGCTTCTTGACACATGGATATCAGAGTCTTAAGAAGTACCTAAAATGAACAGTGACTTATCTGAAGATTCTCACTCTTATTGAACATCAACTACTATTTTGCATTTATGTTTTTATAGATTTGAAAGAACTGTAATGTCAAATACATCAGTTCAAGTTATTTGAAAAGAAAACTTGAATATCTATCATTACATAATTTATTCTTGATGTGTTTCAAAGTAAAAGAAGAATTTTTAACCTGGCATTTTAAGACATTTAAAATTATAAAACAAGAAGACAGATAACATGTATTTATGTAATAGTTAGATAGTATTACTAAAATAACTATACATTTCTCCTTGTCCTCAATCTTTTTTTAAAGTATATTTTATTGATTATGCTATTACAGTTGTCCCATTTTCTTCTCCCATTTATTCCTTCCGCCCTGCACTGCCTCTGCCACCAGCATTACCCTCTCTCAGTTCATGTCCATGGATCGTACATATGAGTTCTTTGGCTTCTCCATTTCCTATACTATTCTTAACCTCCCCCTGCCTATTTTGTACCCACTATTTATGATTCTTATTCCCTGTACCTTTTCTCCCATTCTTCCCCTCTCCCGCCTTGCTGATAACCCTCTGTGTGATCTCCATTCTTCTGATTCTGTTCTTGTTTGCTTAGTTTTTGTTTTTGTTTTTAGGTTCAGTTGTTAATAGTTGTGAGTTTGTTGTCATTTTACAGTTCATATTTTTGATAATCTTCTTTTTCTTAGAAAAGGCCCTTTAACATTTCATATAATAAGGGCTGGGTGATGATGCACTCCTTTAACTTGACCTTATCTGGGAAACACTTGATCTGCTCTTCCATTCTAAATGATAGCTTTGCTGGATAGAGTAATCTTGGATGTAGATCCTTGCCTTTCATGATCTTGAATACTTCTTTCCAGGGCCTTCTTGCCTACAAAGTTTCTTTGGAGTAATCAGCTGATAGTCTAATAGGAACTTCTTTGTAGATAACTGTCTCCTTTTTTCTTGAGCTTTTAAGATTCTCTCCTTCAATCTAGGGTAACTTAATTATGATGTGCTTTGGTGTGTGCTTCCTTGGGTCCAACTTCTTTGGGACTCTCTGAGCTTCCTGGACTTCCTGGAAGTCTATTTCCTTTGCCAGATTGGAGTTCTCCTTCACTATTTTTTCAAGTAAGTTTTCAGTTTCTTGTTCTTCCTCTTCTGCTTTGGGTGTCGTTATGATTCAGATGTTGGAATGTTTAAAGTTAACCCAGAAGTTCCTAAGCCTCTCCTCATTTTTTTGAATTCTTGTTTCTTCATTATGTTCTGGTTGAATGTTGATTTCTTCCTTTTGCTCCAAATTGTTGATTTGAGTCCTGGTTTACTTCCCTTCAATGTTGGCTCCTTGTATATTTTTCTTTATTTCACTTTGCATAGCCTTCACTTTTTCCTCTATTTTATGACCACACTCAACCATTTCTGTGAGTACCTGATTACCAGTGTTTTGAATTCTGCATCTGATAGATTGGCTGTCTCTTCATTGCTTAGTTGTATGTTTTCTGGAGTTTTAATATATTCTTTCATTTGCGCCATATTTCTTTGTCTCAGCATGCCTGTTACGTAGTAAGGGGAGGAGCATTAGATATTCACCAGGGTGGGGCAACCCACATCACTGTGTTGTGGCACTGTATGTTGTGGAGGGGTCTGAGAGGGAACAATGCTGCTTGCTCAGCTATTAGCTGGCTTTCAGTCACTTCCTCTGCTACCCACAAGCAAATTGGGCCCTTCTGGTGCTAATTCCCAGGTGGCTGGGTTTGTGTATGTTCTAGAACCCTGTGGGTCTCTCCAGTGAATTCTCCTGTGAGGCTGGGAGTTTCTCCCACAGCTGCAATCCCCACAGGTTTTTTCAGTCAAAGGTTTTGATACTTTATTTCCCTCTGCTGAAACCCTGGGTTGCGCAGTCTGTCTTGCTCCCTAGTTGTTCCTCCCAATTTATCTGCATGCAAATGTGGGACTGCCCTGTCCACCATCTGCCACCTCACCCCCCCTGTTCCTCCAGCTGCTGCCTTGCTGCCCGTCCTCTAAGCCCTGGCTGCCCATCTCCGCCCCTCCTGCCAGTCTGAATGAATATTTCTTCTTTAACTCCTTGGTTGTCAGACTTCCATACAGTTGGATTTTCTGCCAGTTCTCGCTATTTTTTGATTTTATAAATTTGTTGTCCTTTTGGTTGTGCGAGGATGCAAAGTGTATCTACCTATACCTCTCTGTTGGCTGGAAATCCTGTCCTTGTTCTCAGTCTTAAAATAGATTATTATAAATCCTCCCAAACAGTGGCTTGAATCACAAATGTAAACATATAGTTATATCTTAAATTTTTATTTTAGAATATGTAGCAGTCATGACATAATTAAAATAGTCATTTGATCAACTGTCTAATTGCCTGTTATAGTGCTATAAATAGAATATTTAATAGGGTTGTTCTTTTGGGGTTTTACTGAGGAATATGCTTATTTGTGTGCATTTTTATGTTAATTTATTAAACAGAAGTCAATTAAAACTCATTCTATAAGTATGTTAGAACTTTATTTAGTATGGCATCCAGAGCTCAGAACTATGGTTTGGAATCAATTTCTTGGTGTAAAAGCATGTAAAACACATTTAGTTTCCTTGTGCAGTTCTAGCAGAGCAGGGTTAAAGGTGAATAATTCTCTTCCCTGTTTTAAAACAGTATGTATGAGAGAGTATATCTCCAGAGTTAACTAGCAAAACACACCTAAGTTTTAGATAAACTAATTAAATAAAGGATATTTGAAATCTATTCAGTATTTTTTTCTTATGAGTATATATTTGATTGGTAGAAAGATTATGAGTGGTTTATTTACATATCTGTCTGTGCTTATTTAAATAGTATTTTGTTCTTTCATTGTGATTTATATTCCTTTTTTCCTTTCAAATATTTATGTCAAGTATATTTCAGACTATATTATATCCTTTTTCTTCTAGTCCTTGGTGTGTAATTCTTTGATTTGTTGTATCTGCTAGTACTTCCTCATAGTGATTTTTCAAATGGATTATTATAATCTGTAGCTGTAAATTCATCTCCAGCAGGGCTCAGTTTTGGGGTTTAGACTGTATACTCAGGATGTAGAATCAACTACAACCCAGTTTTACATTTGTCTCTGCCCAGACTGGATGGGTTTTACTATAACTAGACTAGTTTTAATGAAAATATCTCAGGTAGGATCATTTGAGCCAAGCAAACAGAATGAATTTGAATTCCACAGCTACCCACAGGCTGAGGTGCTGGCTTCCTGTAGGTGTCTTGTTTTCCACCCAAGCTCCCTTGCAGTTTCCTAGGCAGGGTCAGTGGATCAAGTTTTTCCATTCCATGGAAAGGAAAAACCCTTTGACTCCTTATGACTCCTGGTCCTATGTAAGAAGTTTATACTTGGGTTTTTCATCCAGGACACTCATCATTTATGTTTTTCAGAATCCTGGCACCCCACTTGTTTCAACATGTTCACTAGCTAAGAGGATTTATAACATATCATTTAAATCAGGACACTTTGAAAACTGGAAGGGGACATTATTATTTCATTACTCTGAAGCAGCAGGTGCAAAGCAAGCCTACCCTTAGCAAACAAGTATGTGTGTGATGACCTTGCAGTCACCCTAAGACATAAGCTGTTTTGGTTTCTGCTCCAGTTCACTAATCACTGCCCACATTTTCCATTCCTTTATTTCTATAGTCCGGAGATTTTCCTGTTGATTTCTAGTTTGATAGATACCCCTTGTTATATTCAATCTATGTGTTTGTATTGGGAGGCAGGGGTCCTTTCAATAGCAGCTTGCTCTTATGTGTTAACCTAAAATCTATTCATTTCTTTAAAATATACAAATCTTCCTAATCTTTTCTTCTTTTACTATTTCCTGTGAGTTCCAATTGGGTTTATTAGTTATTTCCTTATTGTTATATTTACTTGAATCATGGGTGCAAAAACGGTAAGTAAAGAATTTTCCCCCTTTTTCTCCCTTAAAATAGTTGACTAAATTTTGTCTAATATTATATAGTTTCTGAATGTTCATTATTCCTAGGGTAAAATAAAATACTTATTTCTTAAAAAAGATCAAACCAATATTTTGAACTTGAATCTCCTGCTGACATGCACAGTACTTAAATATTATTTTATTATTATTTGACACCTAATTACAGCCAACAAAACTACTTTGGAAATGAAATTTACATCTAATTGCTCATTACTCAGAGCCAGGATTCCATTTCATAGGAGTGGGACTAGGAAAAGCCAAGAAAGTTCTGTATATATGGAAGTACCAAGAAAATAACACTGACACATGGTAAAAAAGCAGGCCTGCTTTTAATCTGAATTTTATTTATTTTAGTTAAAATGGGCACTAGGGTTTTGGGTTGTAACAGAGGCCTCATTACCAGAATTGAGGCACAGGTAAATGAACTGAACCCATCTGACAGTCTCAGACATGTGCTGAGTTTAGACAGCTACAAATGTAATAAATTCAAGTGGCTCATGAGCTCTTAAAGAAGGGGTTATAATCTATTGGAACTGAGTCATTGTATTATACCGACTCTTCACTCCTCTATTTGTTTATTCCTTTAGACATGCATCTCTTCCTTCCAGCATGATCATCTGGTTACCTCTTTAAGATGACAGGCCCAGGCAGGGTGTTCAGGACTGCGAAGGAAAACCTTGGCACAAAGGTAGCAGCTGGCAATAAGCTTCCATGAATGTAAGTTGCCTTATCACACCTTTGTTAACTGCCTCCTCTACCTCTTCCTTTTGGTTCAAACTTTTCCCTAGTGACCAAAATCCACCTTTTCTTTCTACTTTCTGTTTCTCCTTGTGGCACTCGTATCGCCAATCCAAACTGATGGTTTGTGGGATTGCAAACTAGTACGACCACTGTGGAAAACAGTATGGAACGTCCTCAGAAAACTAAAAATGGACCTGCCCTTTGATCCAGCAATTCCACTGCTGGGACTATATCCTAAGAATCCTGAAACACCAATCCAAAAGAACCTATGCACCCCAATGTTCATAGCAGCACAATTTACAATAGCTAAGTGCTGGAAACAACCTAGATGCCCATCAGTAAATGAATGGATCAAAAAACTATGGTACAT
>CM052544.1:61240626-61305299 GCA_028533065.1 Trachops cirrhosus
TCATATCCATAAACATGGTATATGCTTCGACTTTATTTGTATCTTCTATTTCTTTCCTAAGCGTCTTACAATTTTCTGAGTACAGGTCTTTTACGTCCTTGGTTAGGTTTATTCCTAGGTACTTTATTCTTTTTGTAGCAATTGTGAATGGGATTGTTTTCTTAATTTCCATTTCTGTTAGTTCATTATTGGCATATAACAGCATGGTACTGGCATTAAAAGCAGATACATAGACCAATGGAACAGAATAGAGAGTCCAGAAAAACCCCACATGTTTACAGTCAATTAATATTCAACAGAGGAAGCAATCATACACAATGCACTAAAGATAGTTTAGTCAACAAATGGTGTTGGGCAAATTGGACAGATATGTGCAGAAAAATGAAGATAGACCACCTTCTTACACCACACACAAGAATAAGTTCAGAATGGATCAAAGACTTAAATGTTACATCTGATAGCATAAAAATTCTAGAAGAAAACATAGGAAGCAAATCTCAGAAACTGATCATAGCAATATTTTATTGGGTATATCTCTCCAGGCAAGGGAAACAAAGGAAAAAACGATCAAATGGGAGTACATGAAATTAAAAAAACTTCTGTACAGCAAAGGAAATCATCAACAAAGTAAAATAACCCACAGAATTGAGAACATATTTGCTTTTACATCTGATAAGTGGGTAATAACTAAAATTTATAAAGAACTTACAAAACTCAACACCAGAAAAACAAACAACCCAATTAAAAAATGGACAAAGGACCTGAATTGACACTTCTCCAAAGAGGACATACAGATTGCCAATAGACATATGAAAAGATGCTCAATGTTATTCATGGTCAGAGAGATGCAAATTAGAACCACAATGAGATACCATCTCACACCTGTCAGAATGGCTATCATCAAGAAATCAACAGCAAGTGCTTCCAAGGATGTGGACAAAGGAAAACCCTTTTGCACTATTGCTGGGAATATAGACTAGGGCAGCCACGCTGAAAAGCAGTATGGAGCTACTTCAAATAATTAAAAATGGATCTGCCTTTCAATCCAGCAATCCCATTTCTGGAAACATATCTGAAGGAACCTAAAACACTAATCTGGAACAACATAAGCACCCCATTGTTCATCATAGCATTATTTACAATTGCTGAGATGTGGAAGGGGCCCAAGTGTCCATCAGTAGATGAGTGGATAAAACAACTATGAGACATTTGTACAATAGAATACCCCTCAGCCAAAATAAAGAAGAAATTTTATCCTTTGTGACAGTATGGATGGACATTATGCTAAGTGAAATAAGCCAGTCAGAGAAAAGACAAATACCATATGATTTCACTCATATGTGGAGTATAATGAATAAACTGAACTAACAAGGAAAAGGGAGATGTACTAATAGACATAGAGCAGGATGACTAGTAGGAATAGGGGAGGTGGTAAGGGGCAGGAGGGACTGAATAAAAAGGAAAAAGGCTCATAGACATGGACAACAGTGTGGTGGTTCCTGGAGGGAGGAACGTATAAGACTAAATGGTAATGGAAAAAAATACAGTAAAGATTAAATTAAAAAATTGTAATTTCATTAAAGAAAGCCCTCTCAAAATTTATAAGCTTTAGGTCTCACAAAATCTGGGTTTATCCTTGGTGGTGAGTACTTTCCCGTTTCATTTTCATTCATTCCACAAATATTTTAGAATATTCATTATTCACTATTCTGGGTACTGGGGACATGTCAGCAAACAGAACTGAGAGAGAACTTGCTTTCCTACACTTTCTCCTATGACCAGGAGAGGCAGACAATAAACATAAGAAGTAAACATAAGAAGTAAGGAGCCCTGGACGGGTAGCTCATCTGGTTAGAGCATTGCCTTGATATTCCAAGCTTGCAGATTAATCCCTGGTGAGGGCATACACAAGAATTAAACAATGCATGCATAAATAACTGGAAGAACAAATCAGTGTTTTTTTCTCTCTCTCCCTCTGTCTCTAAAAATCAATAAATAAAATTTAGAAAAGAAGTAAGGAAATTATGTGTGTATTAGAAGGTATTAAGTGTTATGGAAATAGTAGAGAATAGGATAAAGGAGATGAATTTGGCAAAGGGGGAAAGTAAGGGAGAGTTAAAAAGGAGCGTTAGGTTAGTCATAGAGAAGAGGACATTTGTGCTGACAGTCCTTTTTTTTTCAAGGTTATATACATCCCTTTAATTAGACATAACTTTTTAAATTTTTGAACTCTGTACACATATTGGTTGAATAAAGATACAACTTTTGTTTTCTGTGCTTCCACACTCCATCTTCTTTTCTTCCTGTGCAATCTTAGATGTAATCCTCCCCTGACACCTTATTGAAGAGTATCAAGGCAATGTCTTTCTCCTTGTTCTCCTTCTGTCTGTCAAGGACATTAGGCTATCTGGTTGCATTTCTCCATCAGTGGTGTCTGTTTCTTGTTTCCACACCTCAGAATGGAGATTCCTGTACTTTCCTGGCCCTGTAGGGAGGCCTACATTGATGCCTTCATCAATGGGGAGTCAGAGAGGGCAGAGGATAGATTTGGAATGATGAATGTAATAGTTCCTGACCTATAATGATAGAAATTTCAGGCACTGCAGAGAGTAAGTAAAGCTTGTGAATGAAGGAAAGGTGTCCCAGGTCACATCACAAGGCAAAGTCAGGCATAGATCCAGACATGAGCACTTAGCCACAGAGTCTGCATGAGGTTAGACTCTTACATGGGTTAGCCAGTCCTTGTAACCACAGAGCTGCAGAGCTAAGCCTGATTTGGAGAGTGTCTCCATGACACACTCTTGGTTTAGTTAGAGAAGCAAGGAAGCATGACAAAGCATGTCTCATTAAGTTCTGCTGAACTGTTCAAGTTCCTCCTCTTAGAAGATTTGCTGTGATGCACATAGATTGTTTTCAGTGTTTTTAAAAATGTACACAGGGGATTTTCATAGACATTTGTACTTTTCTGAAAGTATTTTATTTCTTTATCTTTCTCTTTCTGCTCATATTTACATGCAAGTTCCTCTCTTCCTACTGTCTGCATTGAAACAGAGTATATTTGAGTGTAAATTCACAGAGATACCTGAGTGGAAAGGGTCACAATTAATATGACTCATAAGTAGATCAGTGAAGTGGAAATCAGGGGAACAATGTCATTATTGTTAGAACTAAGAAAACATGGGCAAAAGAAACTGATGTTGGTTCATTGCAAGCTCCTAAAATGAATAACTACCAGAGGTTAGAGCTATAATTTCACCTACCTATTTATTTTTACTATGGTGATATTTAAAAAAATTGTATGTATTAATTTTTTGAGAGAGAGAAAGAGAAACATCAACTTGTTCCTCTTATTTATGCATCAGTTGGTTGCTCCTTCTAGGTGCCCTGACCAAGGGATTGAACCTGCAACCTTTGTGGGTTAGGACAAAGCTCTAACCAACTGAGCTACCTGGCCAGGGCTTGAGATGGTAATATTACTTATTAACTTTCTGTTAGTGAACTCCTTAAGATCAAAAGTGCATGCCCTTGATAGTAGGTATGCATCATCCTACCAAAATTATAGATGTTGGATGAATTGTCATTTAAAAACAAAGAAAACCAGACATATATCCAGAATATTTAATCACATTTAAAAAAAATTCCAGGAATAAGTAAACCCAGTCTAGCAGAGAAAGGGTTATCACAATATAAAAAAAGAAACTGATAAGGAAATGAGGCTATGGGCAAGTCTGAGTCATTTTAGAAAATGGCACATGATTGTAAATATCCATTAAGTTCTACTTAGATTTTTCTTCTTTTCTTTTTCTTGTCCATTATCCAAACCCCTTAGGCAATAGTAGCTCAGCAACTGAATATATTTTGTCATTAAAGTTGCAACATACACAGAAAAACATAACAGAGGAGTTGCATTGATGAAACACAATTGGGGTAATAGTCACACTAAATATTGTGAACTATGTCTCCAAGAGGCATTTGATGGATGCTCTGCCCATCATACTTTAGGATGTGGAAGGCCTTTTATTAAAAATCCCAAAGAAGACTTCTGGTCAAGTTGGAAGCATAGGTAGATATACTTTGCCTCCTTGCACAATCATAAGAAGGATCACAACTAACCTCAAACAAACAAACAAACAAAAAACACCGAGAACTACCATAAAATCAACTGTATGGGAAGTCTGACAACCAAGGATTTAAAGATGCCATATTCATCCAGACAGGTAGAAGTGGGTGGAGCTGAGGAGCTGGGAGGAGAGGACATGGTGTGGTGGCAGTGAGGTGGTGGTAGTGGCTGGCAGAACAGACAGTTCCACATTCATGTGTGGTGAATAAAAATTGGAAAGGATACCTGGGGAGTGAGAATCTCAGCCCCAGGCCAGACTGAGCAGCTGAGGGTTCCAGTGCTGGGAAAATAAAGCCTCATAATTTCTGGCTGTAAAAACCAGTGGAGATTGGTGCAGTAGAAAAAACTGCTGCTCTCTCAGGAGGGTCTGTTTAAAGGGCCTGAATTGTCTTAGAATGTATGCAAACCCACCCACTCTGGGAACCAACACCAGAGCAACAGCTAGAGGGGCTCCAGTCTCATGTGGGAAGTGGGTGAAGTGACTGGAAAAGGGGCAAGTGCTGAGCGAGCCTCCAGAAGCCAGTCAGCAGCACTGTCCCCTTTCTGACCCCTCACCCACATACAGAGCCACAAAATGGTGAAGTAGGTTGCCCCATGCTGGTAAATACCTAAGGCTCTGCTCCATACAACTTAACAGGTGTGCTAAGACAGGGTATCAAAGCAGCTGTACCTACTACACAGAAACAAACACTGGGAGGCTGCCAAATTGAGGAGACAAATATGCCCCAAATGAAAGAACAGAAGAAAACCCCAGAAAAAGAACTAAATGAAATGGAGATAAACAACCTATCAGATGCAGAGTTCAAAACACTGGTGATAGGGATGCTCAGAGAACTCATTGAGTATGGCAAAAGAATAAGGGAAGAAATAAAGGCTACACTAAGTAAAGTAAAGAAAAATGCATAGGGAAACAGCAGTGAGGGAAAGAAGTTGGGTTCAAATCAATGATTTGGAACAGAAGGAAGAAATAAACAGTCAACCAGAACAGAATGAAGGAACAAGAATAAAAAAAAAAAACAAGGAAAGTATAAGACTCTGGGACATCTCCAAGTGCCAACGTCCAAATCATAGGTATGACAGAAGGAGAAGAGGAAGAGCAAGAAATTGAAAACTTATTTGAAAAAATAATGAAAGAAAACTTCCCTGATTTGATGAAGGAAATAGACACAAGTCCAAGAAGCACAGAGAGTTCCAATCAAGTTGGACTCAAAGAGGGCAATTCCAAGACACATCATAATTAAAATGCCAAAGATTAAAGATCAAGAGAGAATCTTAAAAGCAACAAGAGAAAAGTGGAGAGTTACCTACAAAGGAGTCCCCATAAGACTATCAGCTGATTTCTCAAAAGAAACTTTGCAGGCAAGAAGTATTCAAAGTGATGAAAAGCAAGGGCTTACAACCAAGATCATTCTATCTAGCAAAGCTATCATTTAGAATGGAAGGGCAAATAAACTGCTTCCTAGAAAAGTTAAAGCTAAAGGAGTTCATTGTCACCAAACTCTTATTATATGATATGTTAAAGGGTCTTGTTTAAGAAAAAGAAGAAGATAAAAACTATGAACATTAAAATGACAACAAACTCACAGCTATCAACTGAATCTAAAAAACAAAAACTAAGCAAACAACTAGAACAGGAATAGAATCATAGATATGGAGATCACATAGAGGGTATCAGTGGGGAGCTGGGAGGGGAAAATTGGGGGAATAGGTGCAGGGTTAAGAAGCATAATAATAAGTAGGTACAAAATAGACAGGGGGATGTTAAGAATAGTACAGGAAATGGAGAAGCCAAAGAACTTATATGCATGACCCATGAATATGAACTAAGCAGGGGGTGGGGCGTTGCTGGAGGGAAGGGGAGTACTGTGTGGGGAGGCAGTGGAGGAAAAATTGGGAGAACTGTGATAATCAATAAAATATACTTAAAAATAAAAATCCCAAGTAAAAGATTACATTATTTCCCTTTGGGAAAAAATATTCATTATATTAACTTAATTGTATAAAATTCTCCTGTCCCCCATTTTACATGATGAAATTTCCTTCTTTGTGTTTGGAAGTAGAAAGAATCTTGTTATTGCCTTTTAAAAATATTTAAAGATTATCTTCAGAGAACTGGAGAACAAGAAATAGAATTCCATTATCAAGCCCTTTTGTGCTGATGAGTAAAGTCATTCCCAGGGAGGACAAGCCAGTAGTGGAAAGAGGATTTCAACTCATTACCCTGACTCAGAACCAGACTTTCTCTCCTATCCCTCTTCTTTCCTTTCTTTTCAGGGTTTTGTGTCCTCTCAACACCTCTCATTTCCAATTCTGAGACACAATATTTATGCAGATGTTTTCACAGGCACTTGCTGATCCCTGAAGTGTTGTTTCTGGTGCTGAGTCACCCTCCCCCAATGTGAGGGAGAAAGGATGCTCTGCTTAGTCTTTTCTATGTGACAGGCCTTTTCTCTCCTGCTAACCTGAGGAACCAGACTAGGAGCTGACAGCCTTTTTTCACTTCTTCAGCTTCATCTCTCCTTTCTTCTCCCCTTTCTCCATCTGGCCTCGGAAGAGACCTAGAGAGCACATCCCTGTAGACACATTCTTTTTTTTAGTTTGCACTAATTTTTTTATTTAAAAAACATGTAATATAAAATCTACCCTTTTAACCATTTTAAGTGTACAGTAATGTTAACTATATTTACATTGTTGCATGATAGATCTCCAGAACTTTTCCTTCTTGTAAAACTGAAACCCTATACCCATCAAACAACTCCCCATCTCATCCTCCCCCAGTCCTGGTACCCACTGCTCTACTTTCTGTTTCCATAATTTTGATGATTTAAGGTATCCCACATAAGTGGAAACACACGGTATTTGTTCCTTTTGTGACTGGCTTATTTTACTCAACATAATGTCCTCAGTGTTCATCCATGTTGCATCCTGTTATAGAAAGTCCTTCCTTTTAAAGGATGAATCATATTCCACTGTACGTATCAACCACATTTTTTTATGTATTCATCTGTCAGTGGACATCTGGCTGCTTCCACCTCTTGGCTGTTGTACATAAGGCTGATGAACATGGGTGTATAAATATCTTTTTGAGATTCTGCTTGAAATACTTTTGGATAAATACCCAGAAATGGAATTGCTGGGTCATGAGGTAGTTATTTTTTAATTTTTGAGGTAACTCCAGACTGTTTTCCAGAGTGGTATGTGAATTTACATTCCCACCAACAGTGCACAAAGGTTCTGGTTTTCCATATCCTCTTCAATTCTCACTATTTATTTTCTCTTTTCTTTTCTTTTCTTCTGTCTCAGATAGTGGCTCACTGTGATTTTGTTTTACATTTCTCTAATTAGCAAGTATGGTTCTTGTAAAAAAATTAACATGCTTTATTTTCACAATTGAGTATATACTGTGGTGTGGTAAGCATTGCTTAGTGCTTTGCATGCAGTAGTTCATTACTTTTAACCATCCTGTAGCCTAAGAGGTATTATCTTTATTTTGCACATGAGAAAAGTGAGAATCAGTGTTGGGGACCACTTTGTGTGGTTTCAAAGCATGTAGCCCTGCACAAGCAAGGCCTTTCCTATAAGTCTCAACTAGAAAGCCAAATGCAGGTGGGAGGCATGACCGCAAGTTAACACTGCGAGTTACCTTGGGAAATCAGGCCTGAAGTATACATTGTATCCATTGAAGTTTGCTGTGCTTTGCTATAACCCTGTCAATGTAAACCAGATGTTTAAATTCAAAGCGTGAAGAGTAAACTCCTTATCTTAGGAAATACAGCTTAACAACCATCTGGTGCCAGCATGTCCAGCAGACCCTGATCTGAGGCAGATCTCTGTGTTTCTTCAATTGTCATCTATAGATAATATCAGTTTTTTATAACTATAGCCTTTGGACATTGATTAATGAGCTATGCATGTATGCTGTATATCCCTGTACCTATCGATCCCAATAAAAGCCATTGTGGAGAAGGGCTCAGGGCATTCTCCACTAGAGGAAATTGACATCCCCTTTCCTGCCAGAACAACAGACTGTGTCCAGGATGACTTACTCTCATCAGTGTCAGCCAGGAGAGCTTTGCAGGATGGGGCATCCCACAAATCAGAGTTTAAGTCATTTTCTTAAGGAAAATTAGCTTTCTAGCTACTAAATAGTGAAGCCAGAATTCAAAAACAGTTCTGACACCAAATCTCCTGTTGCTAGTCCCTGAGCTGTTCTTTCCCGGCTTTTTGCTTAACTCATTCATTCCCTATAGCAAGTTTGGTGACTAACCCCAAGTGCTGCAGGAAGGAAAGGGAAAGTAGCATTCGCTGGGTGTCCATTTTGTATTGGACAGTTGCTCAAGGCTTGCAGAGATGCTGTGGGGTGTGTTGAGGGGGAAGCGAAATAGAGAAGTCCTGTGTTTGGCACATACTCTATCTGCATGGTTAGCATTGGAAGTCAGCAGTGGAGAGAAAACTGACCTTGGATTACTGACAGACACTGAGTCTTTGTAAACTTAAGGTTGTTTAGTACTGTAAACATACTCCCAAGAAATTGCAAGAATTTCAGGCAGAGAAATTCCTGTTCCAATTAGCAGTTGATTAGCCCAGTGTGGAGAGGGAAGCTTGCCAGGAAGAGACTGCACAGTGATAAGCCACAGGAGAAAAAGGGCTGAGGTGGAACACAAGAAGGAAAAACAAATGACCATGTGAATGTAGGAGGCACTGGTGGGCCATTGGCTCTGACACTCGCTCTTCATTCCCATGTGAGTTGTTCACACCTGCTTCCAGGCTTGCTCCCTGTCCTGTACCACTGTGCTTCCTGCCAGGGACAAAAGCAGTGTCAGGAGCTATAGGTTCTGTTTTTCTCACACAGTGATAAATCCACAACTCATTGTGACATTTAAGATGACCCTAAATCCAGAGAATTGGGCCATGTGAAGACATGACTCTGACTGTCTATGGGAAATTCCCAGTGCTGAAATATTTAGTCCTATAATCATTTACTCATGAGAATCATCAAGAGAACAGGAAACCAAAATAATTTTGTCTGTGCCTTACATTTAAGAAGCACATTAATTCCCACTCCCATTGTCTGGATTGAGATAGATTGGAACGTATTACTGCAATGTTTCAAATTTATAGCACCAACTAGAAATACAAACATCATTAGATAAAAGTATAAAATCTCCCAATAAACTTATAAAAGAGGCATTAAAATGTTGGTTGGTATTTATAGTATTCATTAAATGCTGCCAATGATGCAGGAACAAATATGCTAGTCAGTATTTGTAGCCAAGTGTGGGACCATGTATACAGCTTTCAGGGGTAAATCTGCTAGCCAGAAACAGCAAGTCATATTATCTCAGTGTTTCTAAATTGCATAGATTTAGAATTGCTGAGGTGAAATGAGACTACCAAATATATTGAGTGCTGCTCACAGATATAATGTTACATCCTATGGATCACATCTGTCAAAATAATGCACAGATTTACCATTCTATTTCATCTTTTCTCATCAAACATTCTTTTATTTTGATTTCTTTTTCTCTTCTACGTGATTTATTATTTCCTTCTTTTATACTCTATTCATAATTCAACCTTTCTTAACTAAGTTTCTGAATGAAACTTCATTATACCTTCTTTTGAATGAAAATGGCTTATGATGGGAAATGAGAATGCAATGCAAGAAAACAACTAGAGGTGTAACTTCTTGAGGTGATTAGCACTTTATTTCTACTGCTTCATCTTAGTTCTTAATTTTTATGAATCATTCACCAGGAAGTTGGTCTAGTTATCAGGTCCTGCAAAGCACTTCACAACATAGCAGCAGGTCCTGTTGGTTATTTCATTGATGATATGTCAGGGTTAAATCTGAAATGGAAAGTGTGTTGCAAAGGTGATGATTTTTGAGAGTAAGTGACTTTCACATGAATATTTTTACTTATTTACTTTTATTTTTTACTGTATTCATTTTTAATTGTTTTTGTCTTTTTTAATTGTTGTTCAAATACAATTGTCTCCATTTCCCACAACCACATTCCCTCACCCCACCAACCCCCACCTCCCACCCTCAAGCCTACTCACCCTTTGTCTTTGTCCATGGGTCCTTTATACATATTCCTTCACAACCCTTACACTTCATTTCTGTGTTATCCCCTCCCACCTCCCCTCTGGTTACTGTCAGTTAGTTCTTTATTTCAATGTATCTAGTTATAATTTTGCTTGCTTGTTTGTTGTGTTGACTAGGTTCCACTTATAGGTGATATCATATGGTGTTTGTCTTAGCTTATTTCACTTAGCATAATGCTCTTCAGCTCCATCCATGCTGTCACAAAGGGTAGGAGCTCCTTCTTTCTTTCTGCTGTGTAGTATTCCATTGTGAAAATGTACCACAGTTTTTTGATCCACTTATTTACTGATGGATCCTTAGGATGCTTCTAGCACTTGGCTATTGTAAATTGTGCTGCTATGAACATTGGGGTGCATAGGTTCTTTTGAATTGGTGGTTCAGGATTCTTAGGGTATAATCCCAGCAGTGGAATTGCTGGGTCAAAAGGCAGTTCCATTTTCAGTTTCCTGAGGAAATTACATATTGTTTTACACAGTGGCTATACCAGTTTGCATTCCCACCAACAGTGCACTAGGGTTCCCTTTTTTCCACAATCTTGCCAGCATTTGTTGTTTGTTGATTTGCTTATGATGGCCATTCTGACCTTGGTGAAGTGGTATCTCATTGTGGTTTTAATTTGCATCTCTCTGATGGCTACTGATGCTGAGCATCCTTTCATATATCTCTGGGTCCTTTGTATGTCCTTGGAGAAGTGTCTGTTCAGGTCCTTTTCCCATTTTTTAACTGGATTTTTTGTCTTCCTGGTGTGGAGTCATGTGAGTTCTTTATATATTTTGGAGATCAAACCCTTCTCCGAGATATCATTGGCCAATATCTGGACAGCTACATGCAAAAAAAAAAAAATGAAACTTCACCACCAACTTATACCATACACAAAAATAAATTCAATGTGGATAAAGGACTTAAATATAAGTCACAACACCATAAAAGTTCTAGAAGAAAACATAGGCAGGAAAATCTCAGATATTCCATGCAGCAATATTTTCACCCATATGTCCCCTAGAGCAAGGGACATAAAGGAAAGGACCATCAAGGAACATGTATAAAGGACATATGGACAAACTCAACAAAGGTAGGTTCGAGGGTGGGAGGTGGGTATGGATGGGGTGGCATAATGGGGTGAAAATGGAGACAACTGTACTTGAACAAATAAATAAATAAATACATACATACATAAATTAATAAAATAAGCAAATGGGACTTCATCAAAATAAAAAGCTTCTGCATGGCTGCAAATAAATCAGCAAAATGAAAAGGGAATCACATGAATATTTTTAAAGGGGAATTTTAATAAAATTTTTATAATAGGTGAATTTTAGTTAAAAAACACTTGTTCCTATGAGATAGATTTTACAATATTGGTATATCTTGTTTACAAATAAGGAAACAGATGCTCAGTGCAAATAAAGGACATGCTCAAGGTCATTTGGTTTAATATAACTAAGTGGGATTTGGATCAGCATCATCATTTTCTAAAGTCTGTTTTTACTCAACCTACTGCACTAATGTTACCTTTTATCATGTTATTTTCATTTGAATATTTTGTCATGCATATTTCTGAGTGTTTTATAAGGACATAATTTTTAATGGCTATACAATTCTCCATCAAGCTGATGAATTCTCTTTTGTTGTTTGGTTTACTCTTACAAAGAAAGTTTTAGCTGACATTGTTACACATCTTTTCTGTTGAATTTTGTTCTTAGGATAAACTCCTAGATACATAAGTGTTGAGTGAAGAATGATTTTTTAAAAAATTGTCTTTGCTTCTTATAAGTTATTTTTTATTTCAGAAATTTAATAAGAAACCATATAAATAATGCATAAATATGTACTAGTGAAAAGTCCTAGTAATTTAGTGAGGCATTTCCAGATATTGTATATTTCACTTTTTCTGATTGGCTTGGTCTTTCAGGCTGGGTTTTCCTTAAGTTCATCAATCCTGTGATTGAGAGCCTGACCCAGAACCAGCATCTGAAGAAATGACAGTGAATGAGTTAAAAGATGACCCTCCAGAGGACATATCACAGTGCCTATGTCCCACCAGACCAAAGGATGCATTTTCTGTTACACAGATGAAATTTTAAGTTCATTGGTTTAAATCTCCAGTATTTCACAATGAATCCATTCACAGTGAATACAGTCATGCTTACTAATTAAGATCCTTTCCTAAGAACCTTTTATAATGTAGTTCCTTATGGATCTTCACCAACTCAGCCTTTCAGTTTTCTCTCTGGAAAACCCTTTAAACTAATAATTTCTTCGGACTGTGAACACTCCTTAGCTTATTGACTCTCATGACAGTTAATCATTCATTTTTCCAGCAGGTCTCTGCCAGATCTTCTAGAGGCTGGAGACAGGGCAATGTCTAAGAGAGAGAATAAGTCTCCTTTTCCATAGAGCCTATAATATTATTGGGGGAGCTGATAATACAAAGTAATACATATTTTTAGGTTTAATAAGTACTATGAGATAGCTAAACAGGGGGATGGGAAGAGATGGTCTCAGGCAGGGGAGGGAAATAGAGCTTCTGTGTTAGGTGTTAATGTAAGACTCTCAGAACTAGAACCTGAAAGTTGAGGACTGAGCAGTGCAGGGACAGCAATTGCAAATGCCCCAGGGAAGGAAGAGGTCATCCTGTCCTTTAAAAGAGACAGAGAGAAAGGCCAGAGTGATGCAGGTCAGTGGGTGTGGCAGGGCCAGATCATCCTGACATTGTGAATCAGGCTAGGGAACTTGGATTTTATTTTGTTTGCGAGGGGAATGTGCCTTTGGAGGATATTAAACAAGAGAGTGAAATGACGAGCTTTACTTTTTTTTAGAAGACAGTTTGGCTGCCGTGTGTCTTGTCCAGAGTTGGTCTCCACATCTCATGGTGACATCTAGCATCTTGCTGTATTAAATGCTGAACAACTCAGTATAAATTATCCATTCATTGTCCAATATCTTCTATATAAGCTCCCCTTTTTAACTGCCCTTTCACCCATTTCCATGACCACAAGGAAATCCCCATTCATTAAACTCAGCCAGAGCACTACTACCCTGGAAGCCTTGCTGATCTGCTGAAGGAGGTGGGGGTATGTTGCAAGGCCTCTTGCATGCAGCCCTGGGCCTGTTCCCATGCTGATCAACATTGGTTGCCAAGGGCATTGTTAGGTGATGCCTCTCTCTCTGCACAGTGCTTAGCAAGTCTCGTTCCTTTCTCTCACTTAATCTTCATGGACTTGTGAACATCATCTGCACATATTCTGTTCCACCTAAACTGGCTTTACCTGTCAGTTATTTCATTCAACTTTGGAACCAACTCCAGAGAGTGAGGCCTGTCTAGAAGAACTTTCTGGACCTTCCCCAAACCAACTTTGCACCCTTCACACTGTTTTAGCCTCACTCCAGGTAATTCTTGTTTTGCACTAACTATTGTCTCTAAACTGCCTCCAAATTAAACTTGTTTTTATTATTACATATGAGTTCTCTGAGGACAGAATCAAGTCTTATCTCTGAAACCATGGTCCCCTCCACCATATCTGGCATATAAAAAAATACTCAGCAAGTGGTGATAATTATTAGTCAGAGATTCTTAAAGCAAAGATATCTGATATTTTCCAAAGACTAGCTACATGAGCAGAAAAGATACTAAAATATTCCATTCATAGTATTTCTAAGGAACAACTATTTTTCAATCAGCAGGTATATTTTAATCTTTTCAGTGGTTCATAGATGAGATTCATAGAACTTACTCTTCATATGTGGAAAGGATAGAAACTTTAGTCCTGTATGTTAGAAAACACCAGTCATGTTTAAGCACAGACTCTGTGTGTTTTACTTAGTTGGCAAAGATTTGGTGTGTTGCTCAAGTGTAATTCCATGGAGGTGAGATTTCCTGGCTGTGGTCAGTGATCCTCAGACATGGGAGTATGGGAAGGGCAGAGACTGCAGTGATGGTGAGGGTTCACAGACAAAGTCTTTATTGTTTATTTTTATATTTGAACACATGGGCAATCATGGTAGGAAATTAGGAATTCAGCCAAATGAACATCTGCACTGTCCATTTCATGGTTAGAGGAGAGCCTACTACATGTCCTCAGCACTGAGGCAAGGTGAGCATCTCTGAGCTCACTTCCCTTCCCCCACCTGAGATTCCTGAAATGAGGAGTAAGCCTCATCAGAAAGGACTGTGCTGTTTGGTCAGTGCACAGTAGGGCCAAAACTGCTGCAAAGAGGAGCTCATGGAGGGTGGGTGGGGGCAGAGGACATGAAGAAGGCACATGTGGGTTCAGATCCGTGTTCTCTTTGTCTCTGGTCAATGTCTGGCCCATAGTCTTAGGTCCCTCATAGATTTGGAAGCTGTAAGATGCTGTTTTCTGTGGAACCCAGAGAGAGAGAGACCCCTGCACTCCTTATATTAACACTGGTGCAGATGTGTGATACCATCCAATAAATGAACAGGTGAAATGAGTGGGACAGAGGGGACTTGTTGCCAGTCACTGTGTTTGTAAGATCCACATCAGGTTTACTCACATTGATGAGAAGTGCAAGGATGATGTGAATGTTCCCCCAGGTCCTCCTTGAATGCACAGACTGTGCCCTTGTGTTGAGCCACTAAAAGAGCCTGGGAAATGGGTATGAAGAGTGTCAGAGCTAGATGCTCTACAAACACAATGCTGATATTTCTATTGTAAACACAAATGGCAGGAAAGAGGAATTCAGATGGCACATATGATGAGGTACTTTTTTTCTGATTACTCCAAAAAAGTCAAAGACCACAAAAGAACAAGACAGTAGGACAGGAAATCCCCCTGTACTTGACCTAGTGTCTGGTCACTTACAGGAGCGAGGGGAGGGTGGGAGCAGGGCAGACAGTACCACAAGCTGCCCCGAGATTATCACAACTGCTAAACAAGATGAGCAAGAGAAAGTGAAGAATTGGAGCCAAACCACATCTTTATCCAAACAGGAGCAGACCTCAGTCACCACTGGCTTGAAGCAGGGAGGTGCAAAGCCCAGGGAGCTGGAGTCAGAGGACTCTGGTATGTGGGTCCTGAGCTCTGCTACTTACCAGGACCTTGTATAAATTTGCTAAGTTACTTTGAAAAAGCTGATTTACTCAACTCCAAGAAAAGGGCAATGATACTGTCATCAGCAACAATTTCACAGCACTTATCATAAATGAGATAAAATTAGCTAAACTAATTTATTATCATTTCAGTAAAAACAGATTCAAATGATCCTGGGAACTTAACCAATCCTTACTACTTACCATCCCAAATTAGAAACATGCCCCCCAGATCTTGTTTGGAGCATGCCTGTACCCTAATCTGTTCTGAGGACCCCTATTCTTCCAGCCAGTGGTGAGGCCCAAGGAGACACCCAGGAGGGAGCTGTGGGCACTGTCACAGCAGAGCTTCTTTTAGACACACCCTGCAAAGAATGAACTTCCTGAGTCCATTTAATGTGGGCCATATCCATGCATCACCAGTGAGAGACAAAATGCAACCATAGTCCCAGTTTTAGCACTGAAATCCCTGAAGTAGGTTTATGGTGAAAACAAGACCAGGAGAAGATGGGAAGTCTTGGGTGCCGTGCATGGGTGAACTGAACGTTTCCCTTGCTGGGCCCCAATGATGTCCACAACCCATAGCAATTTGGTTCTCTAAGCTGGATACTGTAATGATGGATGAGTTCAGTCCCCTGAAATAGGACCTGGTTACTATGATAGGAATTAGCCCTGAGCAGGGCCAAGCACCTTATTCTCAAATGTCTGGGGCAGCTGGGATGGGGAGGATATGAAAAGGAAACTCACTGGGAAACTACAGTTTAATTTAGCACTAATCTCAGGTTATACAGATTTGGAATGAAATGGAATGGACTCAGTGCTACTTAAGAATCAATAAACTGTACAGATTATATCACAGTTTGCCCTGTGATGATGATTCCTGTGGTTTGTGTAAAGAAGTAGCTAAGTTAGCTAATTAAAACCTAAAAGAAAAATAATTCATGTTTATAAACTTTTTTTTAAATTCAGTTCCCTTCAACTACGTAATGCTAGACTTGTAAAGTTACATCAGGCCAGACTGTGCTGTTGTGTCAGGTCTCAGAATGTCATTCTTCCTTCTTTCTTTCTTGATATACAGGAAGTTAGAATATCTGTAACAATGTGGCCATGGGAATGTAAGGGTATCTAATCTGGAGTGTTTCCACAGATGGAAGTAAACCACAAAAAAAGGAGAGTGCAAATGTGGGTGTGTAAGTATATTCTGGACAGTCAACCCAACATAAGTCCCAGCAGCCAGCTCTGCATATGAATCTGCTGTAGACATGGCTTGCACTGTTTGGAAGCACCTGGAGGAGTTAGCTCAGGCCCTGGAACCACTCAGGCAGAGGTGCAGTGGCATAAACCACATTTGGTGCCAGTGAGCACTTCTCACTCCATGGGTTTGTTTTCTAATAGACAGTTATATTTCTATGCTGTTTTCCTCTCCCACTAGAATGTAAGTCACAGTGAAATACATCTTTTCCATGGCCTCTCTACTCCCTGACATGAGGTCAGTGCTCATTGGCAATTTCTAGAATGAAAGAATAGTGAATTATGGCTATGCTCCTTTTAAAGGAAAGGGCACCTCAGCAGGGAGTCAGAAACCTAACATTGTGGGTGATGCTGTCTAGGCACATTGTGCCCAGGATGTCAGCTAAGCCACTGCTCTTCTGTCTCCCTCTGCAACCCCAGGGGGTGTCTACAGTGTTTTCCAGTGGAAACCTTTTACATTCTCAAAAGATTAAGTTGACATTGGTAGAGACAGTAGAGCATCCCATACCTACTGAAAGGAAATTTTCCTATAAGAGGTACTACATTTAGTAGTTTATTCATTGATATTGCATTTCTTCTTATTCATTGATATTGTACTTCTTCTATAGTAACACAAGAATATTTAAGGAAACATTTTTGAATAGTTATCATTGGAGATAATTATGCCAAAATCTGAGCTTGTCTGGAAACAAACATATAAAAAGGTTTTCTCTGAGTCCCTGAAAACAATCTGTATTTATTAAGTTCTGAAATCCCTTCATCCAGACCTGGAATGTCATATGAATCACTGACAACTCATTGAACTGAAAGTTAATGGAAAACAAATCACAGCAGTAAAAATATGTTCAAAACAGTATACAAATGGAATAGAAAATGTCATAGTTCTTATTTGGTTTTAATAAGTGAAAAATTTTATTTACCATAATGAAGATATGGGACCAACTTAAGTATCCATCAGTAGATGAAAATATAAAGAAGTGATATACATATATACACATATTATCACTTCAGTGAAAATAGATTCAAATGATCCTGGGAATAATATTCCATTATGTATATTCTATTATATATATTCATGTGTGTGTGTGTTTGTGTGTGTGTGTGTGTGTGTATAATGGAATATTATGCAGTCATAAAAGAGACATCTTACCATTTCTAGTAACATGGATGAAAGTTGAAGGTATTATGCTAAGTGAATAAGTCAGAGAAAGACAAGTACAGTGTGATATCACTTACATGTCAAATCTTAAAAGTCAAACTCATAGTATATGTGAAATCTTTTTTAAAAAGTCAAATTCATACAAACAGAGCAGAAAAGTAGTTGCCAAGGCTGGGGGTGGGAGAACAGGGAGATATTGGGAAAGAGTGCAGACTTTCAACTACAGATGAATAAGGTCTGATGGTCTGATGTAAAACATGGTGACTGTAGTTGACAACACTGTATATGTAATTGTAGTTTGCTAAAAGAGTAGAAGTTAAATGTGCACACACATATGAAAGAAAAGTATGTGAAAAAAAGAAAAATTAAGGTTTGACAGCCTATGTGAAACAATGGTTCTTGCTGTGGTGGTCCAGGAAGATGTACAGTGTGGTACAGTGTATAAGGTTACTCAGTTTTATCTTAATAACTCATAAAAGAAGACAAGGTCCATGGGATGGAGTTGAATTTCTGATTGGTAAAGTTCAGGAAAATAAATTCATGTTTGACTCACTTTATTTGTATCCTTTCTGAACAATCAGAACATTTGGTCATTAAAGCCACATTTTTACTCCAAGTACGTCATAAATTAGTGAAGAACCAAGATAAAGTTTTCATGGAGCAAATACATTAGATATGCCACTTGATTTTTAGAAATTCCAGAAAGAAAAGATATAACCACTTGTACTTTTCTCTCTGTTCAAACAATTGAATAGTTATGTTGCTATGATTGGTAACTGACAGAAATATCCAAACTTCCTTCTCCTGAGGAAAATCCAAGCCTGCCCTTCCCTGCCCCTGCTCCTTCTAGTTTGAGAATGTCATTAGCAAAACCAGTTAGTTCGTGTCAAGAGGAAAGTTCTCCAATGAACAGGAGTGAGTTTCTCTGCTCAGGTTTGACCTGAGAAAAATAGGATCTGCCCAGAACACAGGGTCCAGTTGCTCAGTCCTGTCTCAATAAAACATCAATCATGGAATCTGGACTTAGGGGGAGGGGTGGAGAAAGGAGGATTGTGGTTTGGCACAGGAAATAGAAAGAAATGGAAGGGAGGGAGGGAGGGAGGGAAGAGATGATAAGATGTTCTTTATGGAACACTGTTTTGGTAAGAGAAGGATGTTAACAATTTGAAGAGCAATTGTCAAGTTCTATCTTTAAGAATCTAAGTCTTCCCAGACCTTCAGGATGGGGCACTGACCTCATTTCCTTTCTGGAGCTTCAGCTTAGTCTCAGTCCTCCTGCCTGCACTGGGAAAAGTCAGACTCCTTTAGTGGCTGCTAAATACGGCATTTCACTCTCAAGAGGTCTAGATGCAGTCTATACTTGATCTTCCTTTGGTACAAGTGTTAAATTATCTTAATAAGGTGTGTTCATAAATTGCCCATCACCCATGACCATGCAAAGTATTCAAAAGAGAACTGAAAAAACATCAAACTTTTCAGAACAGATCTCTTTTTTCCACTGGAAATCAACATCTTCTTCTTACTATGTAGACTTTTTTCTTATGAAGACTAACTTGTTACAAATGACATCATTCTACTTTCAAAATTTCCTGATAGAATTCCAGAATCATGACTAACATAAAAAATTTTAAATAACATAGATTTATCAAAAGTGTACAGGGTCCGGCACCAATAATGCCCCTTTTTATCATAAAATTGTTTATTACAAAATCTTCAGCATGTAATTCTGTAAGATAACAATATAACATGCAAGTACACCATATGATATTTTAAGTGAAATGTTTAAATTGCTGTTCATCTTGTGTGAGGCATTCACATACCCTACCAACCACTCTCAAGCAGATGTTACTTCTGCCAGACACTGTATATGCAGGAAGAGAAGAAGTAATCTTCAGGATCTTCCATTTATTACCCTTTGGATAGTCACCACCTATTTACTATATTTCAGTATAACTTCATTTAACCAGTTTTCTCCTTTCTTGTTCCTGGTGACCTTACCCCTTTCATTATTTTAAGTGATGTCTATATGCCCTATATTCATTGATGCCTCTCAGTTATACTTATTTCTCTGATTACAGACTTGATTGGATTTGTCATCGCAATCCTAAACTTAATGTCCCCCAAACTGAACTCTTGGTGTTTTTCACCTGCAACCTGGTTGTTCCCAGTTTCATTTATCTCAGAAAACTGATACCATCATTCAACCACATTTTAAAGCTAAAACCTTGGGGCTTATCCTGATGTCTCTTTCAACCCTACCCCTGTATTTCCAGAGCCAATATGTGGACAAGTCTTGTTCTATCTCCGAAATATATATTGACTTGGCCACTTGTCTCTACTGCCACTGCCAAGACCCTGGTCCAAGCCACACAGGTTCCCACCTGGATGGTTACATCAGTCATGGGATTCAAGGGATCAGACTCAGATCATGTACATTTTTTACTAAGCATAATGGAGTGTTTTAAGTGAAAGGGTGTTACATGTTTAAGCTGGCATGGTACTTGGCAAAGAGGTGCTGGATTTGTGACCAGAGGGGAGAGGGGAGGGAATTTCAGGGGAGAAGGGAAGGGTTTACAGGAACAAATATAGAGGACACATGGACAAAACTAGGGGTGTTGGAAAGGGGAGGGAGGAGGGGAGGAATGGGTGGGTGGGCTGGAATGGGATAAAGGATAGAAACTGTACTGAATAAACTAAAATAAAAAAAAATACTATCTACATGGAAAAAAAAAACAAAGAGGTGCTGGATTTGAAGCACGGTAGTACAGTTGGGTAGAAAACATTGTCTTGAAAATTCACCTTTGGAGGAAGAATTGAAAGACTAGTGATATCTTGGATGGACATGAATGGTAGAGAGGAAAGCAGGTTGTTGTTGTGTGTGGCAGTGTGGAATGGAAGGCTGGCTGGAATATTGACTTTCCTGTGGAACCGTCGAGGGCCAGGGTTACTGTGATGAGTCAGGTCAGGAGAAATGACTGGCTCTGGAGCCACTGGTGTCTAGATGACCGAACAGGTGGGAAAGGGGGTAGCAATTCCTTCTGGTGGGGAACACCCCAAGCCGTTCTCCCAAATGGCTTTTACTGGGGATAGTATGTGTAGGTGTATATAGCATACATGCCTAGGTCATCAATCAATGTCAAAAACACTATAGTCATACAAAAACAGGTATTGAAGGAATACAGATCTGTCACAAGTCAGGGTCTGTTAGTCATGCTGACGCCAGAGGGTCTTTAAGATGTATTTCATGAGATAAGGAGTTTACTCCATATGTCTTGAACTTAAACATCCAATTTATATCACCAGGGCTATACAAAATAAAGCATAGCAAGCTTCAAAGGATAAAATGTATTTATCAGGCCTGATTCCCATGGGAACCCTCGGTGTTAGAGTTGGGTAATATCTGCCACCTGTGTTTTTACCTGGTTTTCCAGGGAGACTTACAGGGCTTGCTCTCACAGGGCTATAGTCTCGGAAACCACACAGAATGGTGCCCAACAGGGGAGGTTAGGGCTCATGGGGTGCTTCCACTTTGTATATTGCATATAACTGTGATTTTTTATTTTTACCTTAGAAAGGGGGGGGATAAAAAAAGAAATCTGCTGTAATAGAAGGAAGAAGGAGAAAGAGAGAAATGGATGGAGAGGGAAGAGACTATTTATTGAAACATGAGACCTTTGAGCAGGTTTAGTGTTGCTGGACAGAGCCTGCAGAGGCCAAGGCTCTCGGGGGCGGGCACTGTAGGCTGGGGGGACTCAGAAACACAGGGCCATTCCTAGAGGGAGGGGCTCCCTCTGCTAGCACAGGAAAAGAGCAAGAAGACAACAGCACATTGTCAGTTCAGTTACAGGAATTAGGAGTTCTCACCCAGTAAGATGGAGAATCATTTATCCTTTGTCGTGTGGTATATTTTGTTTATCAAATAACATCAGTTTCACACTTTATGCTGTTTTAAGTTAGCATATCTCAGAGTCTGACCCTGAGACTCCCTGTGGCCCTGTCAGGGAGTCCATGAGGTCAAACATATTTTCAGTACAATTCTAAAATATTGTTGCATTTCTGACTCTCTATCCCAGGTGAACAGCCAAGTTTTCCAGAGGCTTCGTGACTTCTGGTTCTGCAACAGGCCAAATGTATATATGAGAACTCAGCTCACTCTATATCTCTCTCTTAAACATTTAATATCATTTGCAAAAATGAAAGTAATACCAATATTATAGATTTTATTTCATTTTAGGAAATATAGTTATTTTTCATAAAGATATATTATCGTGGGTATAATTATTTTTACATGAATTAATAAGTGTTTTAAACATTTTCTCAGTTTAATTTCTAATGTGGTACATATGGGTAGTTACAGCTCACATAAACAAAGGTCTATGGTTCCTCTATAATTTTTAGGCATTAACAGTAAATGTCATGTGGCTTAATCTTTACACATACCTGTGATTGTTACCTTGGAGAAGATTCTTGGGTATTGAGTTGCTGGGTCAAAAATATGTAGGAGCCTAAGGAGACAAGATAGTGACCTGTGATGTGGTACTCTGGGGCATAAAAGGGACATTAGGTAAAAACTTAGGGAATCTGAATCAACTGTGTATTTTAATGATAATGTATCAATATTGGTTCAACAGTTATAACAAAGACACAAATTATACTAATGCAAGACTAATGTTAGTAATAGGAGAAACTGAGTACAGGGTATATGGGAATTCTATGTGCTGGCTTCTCAGTTCTTCTAGAAATCATCTAGAATGTTCTAAAAAATGTTCTTAAAAAAGGGAGTGTATTTGTGTCCTAAGGGCTAACAATATCAAACTACCATAAACTTGGTGGTTTAGGAACAGAACAGAAATTTATTCTGTCACAGTTCTGGAGGCTAGAAGTCCAAACTCATGTTGTCCCCAGACCATGCTCCCTCCAGAGGCTCCAGTGGAAGGTCCTCTCTACCTCTACAGCTTCTAGGAGCTCCTGGTATCCCTGGGTTTATGGCTGCATCACTCCAATCGCTGCCTCCATCTTCTTGTGGCTTCTCTCTGTCTGTGTCCTTTTCTGTGTCTCTTATAAGGACTCTAGTCATTGGATGTAGGACTACCCAATTAATCCAGGGTGGCTTTAGCTTGACTTCATTAATTTAATGATATCTGCAAAGATCTTTTTTTCCAAGTAAGGTCATATTCACAGGTTCCAGAGGTTAGGATATCAACATAACTTGTTTTAAGGCCACTATTTGACATATTTCATGGAGCAATACTACTACTACTCTACTATTACTACTACTAAGCATACTAATCAAAAACTGGGGAATCATGTAAAAATAATGATCTTGGTTTTAGAAGACACAGTCTGGGCCCTTCTTCCTGACTATACTTGACCAGCTATGCTCTCTGCCTTAGGGGACCACTTGGAGATTGAGGTGGCACAGCTGTGTGATCTGCATGTGAAGGACCTGGGAAGGGGGGTCAGATGTTGAGAAAGAATGAAGAGACTCACATGTATGTCCTGTTTCCTGGTGTAGGAAATAGGCTCAGACCTGTGTGCTAAGTCCTTGAGCAGTGCAGAGCACACAGGGCTTCAGTAACTTTTGTTTAGTGAGTCATTGATCTCTTTATGCCTATCTAGCATACACATCTCTACACCCATCTGTCATCTTTAACTGTTGACATGTGTGTATCTTTCTCTACAATTGGAAAGAGGTGACTGGAGAGTGCAGGTCCATGTTGTGATTTTCTCTGTGCTGCATTGTCTCTACACAGAGACTTCTACACAAAGGGCCCAGTAAAAATGGGTTAACTCTCTTGTCAACCTGTGGCTGATTATCCAGGAGATGTGCTCATAGTCATTTTCCCCCCTTTTGATTGGGATCACAATTCTTTTAGTGTAAAAGAATACAATGTTAGGTTTCACTATAACACCTATCAAGTGTTGTCAGGGACTTGGCAAATGAAAGAGGAAGAATCTGTTCAGTAATACAAAGGGTTCAAGAGTTGACTGAGGATGTCAGGTTGGTTATGGCATCATTGTTGGACTCAGCAGTGTGCTTCCTAGACTGCAGATGGTAGCTGGGTGACCTAGGCAAGGTAATTTATCCTCAGTAACCTCCTAACCTCAGTTTCCCCATCTGTATGGTGGGGATAATGATAGTACTATTCTCAGAATTAATGGTATTTGTAGAGGCACTTGGCAGGATAACAGGTAAGCATTCAGAGATGTTAACTACTGCATTACTGTTGATCAGTTACAGAAATCATCTCATTGCTCATGGCTCTCATTTAGGTTTCTGGTTTGGTGTCCTTGCATGATATCCAGATGGCTCCAGATGGGTGTCCAAAAGGCTTCTGAAATGCATTACATCCAGAACAGTTATCTGTTCCACTTCGCCAAACCAATCATTAACTCAACCCCAATCCATCCAAACCAAACCAAACCAAACCAAAACTTAATCTCTTTCCCTATCCACAAGTTACTCAGGTCCAAACTTAGAAATACGGTAATTAGTCCTTCCCTCCCCTCAGATCTCATTCATTACCACATTATGTTGGTTCTAAGCCTGAAAAAGCATATTCAATCTGTTTGTCTGACTATCTAAACTGTACCACTCTGTCCAGGCCTCTAAGTGAAGTCCCCTTCTTGCCTCTTGCCTGCCCCACAATCTACCACCAGTGTCATTAATGACTCCTTAGAACTCTTTGGCAATTTCCCTCCATGTTTAGAATAAGATCAACTCCTTCTTAGAGCTAAATGCACTTCCAGTTCTGGGCTTCACTTCTCTCTTCCACCTTCTCTCACCATCCTCCCCAAGGCTTCTAGCCATCATGCCCCAGCCCTTCTTTGAACCTTCGAAGGGCTGCCCCTTCCCCACATTTTCCATAATGTTGAATTAAGTGTCACAAGCTGAGAGGTATTTCCTACCATTCCAAGAAAATTTATTCTCTCCACTTCACATAAATTCTCTCATGAGACCTTGTTCATTTCATTTTTAGCTCTTTCTATAATCTGCAATTATCTTCCTTTTTGTTGTTTGGTAGATAATTTACACATCCATGAAAAAGGTAATTTCCTTTAGGATAGGGTCCTTCTTGGAATGATATTATATGAAGGAAAAGTTACGTGTACATTGTGAAATGAGTAGCCCAGCTTCCAGGCTTTCAAAAATGCCCAATTTGGTGTAAGGACAAATGCAAAATGCAAATTTAAGCTAGGAGGCTTCCTTCTCCCTGTTAAAGATGTTTTACTCCCATCCATTTTTACTCAGAACATTTACTTTTGAAAGTTTTAATGGTAAGTACCTCTAATTTATTTGGAATGTACACAATTCTTCTGGAGATTAGATAGGCCCTTGGTCATACTTACAACCCAGTTGTGTCTTTCTTAAGGACCTGTGGACCATCTCTTTGAAATGCAATAGCCAAGGAACAGAGCTCCCATCTCCTAGTATCCATGGAAGGTCTGAGCCTAACTTGGTGGGGGACTGTCTGTCTCTTAAATATATGAGTTTATTTTTCCTTTGAATAAAGTCAATTGGTCAATACAGGTGGTCACTCCAATTACTAAGTGTATCTAGGATTAACTGTGTGTGACCAATGGTGTTGTCCAGTCCTCTGATTTGAGGACTGGCTACTGTTTATCTTGAGAAGTGGAGTGGAGTGGGTTGTGTTTGCTTGGCTACACACAAAAGGGCGATGTTTCTGTCTTTGCAAATTGCTTGTGATGCACATCACATTGTGGTTGAATGCTTATACAGGAACTTTCTTTACTACCTTTGTGGAGAGAATTTCTGGGTTAAGAAGATATTTTGTTTTTGATTATATTTCCTACAGCAGTAGTAAATTTTTTAAACATTTTAATTGTTAAGTTCTTAATATAGTAATGTTAATATTGGCAAATAAAATATCTAGTTAATTGATTTTTAGAAGTTCTAATTGTCCTTAGTTGTCACATAGCATCGAGGGCAACTGTCTATGCTGTAATCAATTTCTTTGCTTTTGGCATTTTTTGATGGGAAATAGTTGTGTAGGTCTAAAATAACCAACTATTTTACCTGTAATGTCATTAGCAAAAAATGTACTTGAACAACAATACATGTTTTTTAAAAGTGGCTCTCTTTAAAGAGTGTGTTTACTAGTAAAGAAACTGGTAAGGCTGTGTATGACATGTCCATATCTGATTTTATCATAGAGATCTGTTAGACAGTGGGTTTCTTCATCTAGATTTTCTTTCATTTAACTCAGTGTCATACTCCTTCCTCAATGACTGTGGTGGGAATGATAATATGACCACTAATGCAGAAAAAGGGAAGTGATCTTAAAAGTTTTATGTTGATCAGAGCTTAAGAAATGGCATACTTCAGATAGACATCAATTTAGGGATAAATTAACTAGATAATATCCTAGAACTTGGAACTCAGTGCCTTGAGGGGAGGATGGGGTTTCCCTGGATCCCCTTAGGTCGCTGGCTGGGTCTGAGTATCAGACTGACAAAGACAGATGAACAGGTGTAAAGAATACCCATTTTATTAAATTTTTACATGTGCATAGGAGCCTTCACAAGAGAATGAGGACCTGAAGAAATGACCAGAGTAGGAAAAATTGACAAGATAGAGCAGAGGTGTCAAACTCATTTTCACAGGGGGCCACATGAGCCTCGTAGTTCCCTTCAAAGGGCCAAAATAATTTTAGGACTGTATAAATGTAACTACTCCTTAACTGTTAAGGAGTTGAAATTACATTCTGCCCATTGAAGGCAACTATGAGGCTGATGTGGCCCCTGGTGAAAATGAGTTTGACACCCCTGAGATAGAGGGATTTTGAGTGAGGAATAGTACATGGTGGAGAAGTAACTGGGAAGATGAGGGTAAGTTTAACAGTCTTGTTGGTACAAATTTCTTGGTCCCCAGATCCCTATCCAGTGAGAAGTGTCTGACTTTTTCCTGGTGCAGGGAGAGCACTTTCCACAGCAAGTTTTGTGACTCATTTTGGGGAAGTAGAGCCAGAAGGCCAGAAGGTCAGAGTGACCTTCCTGCTTCTCCATTTTCTGGAACTCCTTCAGGTTAAGATATTCAAGGAGCTACCATGCCTTGTGCTGCTGGAGGAGAGACTGCTTCCTGGGACAGACAGACAAGCAACTGGAATAGAGCATGTTTCCTCCCCAAGAATTCCATTTACTTCTAAAACTATGTTAGCAATTTAAGATGAAATATTTTTCCCTCAAAATTCTTTTCCCAAAAAAGCCTGTGCATCAGGAGTTACTTTGCTTATAATGCTCAGGAATGAGATACATATTTGTTTCTACATTAAATCTGGCTTAGGCTTTTACCTAAAGGGGTTGGTGGGAAATCTGAATCTAGTGTTGCTTCTGGGTCCTGAGTGTTGTGCCCATCCTGGCAGATGGGATGGGGGAGCTCTCATGGTCCAAGGACCACACCTTAACTCGCAGTACTCGCTGCCTGTCTGGCTGGTTGCTTTTCTGCCTCAGGCAGAGCTGCTGGGCACTGGTTCTTCCTGAAGGGTATCCACATCTGTCCTGCCCCTCCTCATACCTCTGGAGTGCCCTGCTTGCTAGGTCCAGTCTTTACAACCCAGGAGAACATCCCAAACCACTGACCACCCTCCTTACCAGTGGAGTCGCTTCTCAATCATGGCTGCTGTGGGACTTTTGTGGGTTCCTGCCCACACAACATAAAATAGACAATATGATGTTTTAAACTACATTCTTAAGACTACTACAGTCCTAGCTGTATTTGCTGCTGTTATATTCACTTTTTCTTTCTGATTTTAAGAGAAATTACGAGTTAAAATATCTTCCTGGGCCCTGGGCTCTGTGCTTGCGGTGCTTAGATTAGTGGGGCACAAACCCCCAGCTGTGTCCACCTCCTTCCCTCAGGGCAGGTTCAGCTCCTTGTCCCCTGGAGCCTAAAATTCTAAATCTATGAATTCTCCTGGGAGTAAAAGAAATTGAGAATTTTGAGTCCTTTTAACCTTCTTGGGAGGCATAGGTGAAATATCTCTCATTTGTGATAAGGCTATATCCCCCAAACTAGAGATAGTGAATTTTCAAACTTTGTTTTCTTGTCCCTTTAAACTGTTCACCATCTACTAAGGACAGAGGTGAAAACGAAGGTGGTGGTCACTCTACCAGCTGAGCCTTTTTTTAGTGAGCTCATCCTCCTTCAGTTGCTGGGAGAGACTCAGAGCGGATGGGTTCCTTACCACAGGACCCAAATGTCATTTATCACTGTGTCCTCTATGTGTCACCCAGTGTGGCCCACTGCACTACCACCTCTGCACCAGGCCCACTTGTTTTCTGGCCAGTTATACTCAGCATACCCTGCCACACTTTCCCTATACATCACTGTTACTGAACATGGGCTGCAATGAAAACTGGCTGCTGGGATGGCAACAGTTCTACTAGGGATGAGGGCTGCTTGCAGATCCACCTAGATCTTCAATATTTCACCATAAGTTGCTACTCATGGATGACTATTCTGTCTCCCCACATTAAATTATGGGGAAAAGTAGCTGATATGCATGTATTATATGCATATACACTGGTTGGAAGGCTGAGTTTTTAGATCTAGGCAGAATGGAAAACAAGGGGCAATGGTCGCTTTACCAATCAGATTACCACATCATCAAACCAATATCAAGGCCTATTAGAAACTATCAAGATTTAAAATAAATAAAATTTTAGAATATGTAAAGAGAAAGGGGAAACTTCTCAAATTAAATCTTTATCCTAACACTTTAAAAATAATAGTTATAATAACAGATAACCCAATACTTAGTTTCCATTTTCCATATTAATTTCCATATTTCTCATATATCACTACAGGTTAATGTCAACCTCCAAAATGGAGATTAAAATATATATTTTATAATCTAAACATAATGTTTAATTGCCTCAATGCCATCCAGTCATTTCTACTCTTACTCATTTTTTCATACTGTTAGTGTAGTGCTTATTGAAAGTTTGTACTTTCAAATTTGTCCTGTATCATAATTTTTGCTGACATTGCTAATATTATAAATATTTTCAGAAAAGGGCTATTATTCCATGTACATTTTTACTTTGACATAACTCAACCAAGAAAGAACTCACATTATATCTTAAAGGAAAAAAAAGCTGCTTTGATATTAAGCAGTTAAAAAAAATGCATCAGAGCTCTGTGTGGTACAGACATGATGTTACTTAGCACAGAAAGCGGGCTGCAGGATAAAGCTATAACAACAATAGTATGAGGAAAGGCCCTTTTCCAAATGAGCAGAAAGAAGGGGACAGAAGGAAACACACATCACGCTGTTCACTCTGTGTGACTGGTTGAGGTCAGAAATGGAGGTAGAAACACATGTGGAAAGATGAACATTTTTCTTTATATACTTGGAATTGTTTTACCTCTGAAACAATTTTTAAAAGGATTATTCAATAAATAACACTTAAAATGTAATCTGGGGAATTTAATACACAACCCTTGGGAGAAGATGTGAACCTGGATGGCAGGGTTGTACTCTCTCTGATGTAAGCATAAAGGGCCCAACGCAAAAGCCAAACTGCATCTCAGGTGAGTAATAAATAATCCACAAAGTGAATGTGAAGATGGCTTCCATGAGAAATGCCTGATAACTAGAGACATCATTAGGTACAAAAAGCATATAATAATTACATTTAAAAATAGCTTCAATTAACCAGAGATGAAAGTTGAACTATGTAGCAAAATGCAAATTTTCTACTATATTAATTAAAAAAATACTGTACTGTCATGTAGGAAACTAATATTTACCTGAAGGAGAAACTTCATTAAAGCTACCAATACTCACATGGATTTCATAACAACAGTCTGATCAGGGCAACATAAATAAATATAGAATACCTTCTAATAAACTGACTTTTCTTCTTGAAAAAGAGTCACTTATAAGCTTTTATTTTGAAATAAATTTAAAGATGGTGAATGAGAAGCTGGCAGTATTTCTGGGTATGGCTGAAGACCCATCTGCTTGTTGTCCTTGAGCTTTTGTACTATAACTTTGGCAAATTCCTCTCCTTGGATGTCAGTGGTGTCCAATAACTGTCTGACTTTTGCAGTCCTTGTGGGTTTGGTGCTGATAAGTTCATAGTCCTCCTTCATGATCAGGTCCCTGGACAGAAGGGCGTCTAGTGACTGGTTAAGGCAGGCTTCGGTCATCTGGCTCACAACATCTTCCCTTTTACTCTGGATCCACTGCTGGGCCACTCCAGGCTGTGACCATTCTGTACAGAGCAGGGGTGATCATTAAAAGGTAAGGACAGATATGTAGTGAGGAGTAAAATGAGATGAAAAAAAGAAGTGATAAGGCATAAAACCTAATTTACTATGATTGTGCTAATATGGAAAACTAGTATTTTGGGGGGATGCTGTTAAGTTTTAGGAAGCATTCACATATTTGAGTTAGCTCTTCCCATCCCCTCCCAGAAAAAAAGCACTGTCTTTTTATATGTTATAAATCACAGGGTTTTCAGGTTTTTAAACATAATTTTTCATGTTTTTTTTTAAAAAATATATATAAAAGATGCCAGCATATTTGTTAAATAAATGGAAATAATGTTGCCTTTAGTAAGGTATCAGGTCACATCTCCTCTTAGCATCCCTCCCTAGAGTGATGCTCATGGCATACCATTGAGCATGTGGTTACATATCAGCCCTCTTGTGTTCTGGGACTGGAAGCACTTTACAACTTAAGAATGTATATGTTTATCATATTAAGGAAATAAAGACAAACACTGTATGGCAGATCTACTGAGCATGTAGTGGTAAGGTAAATAGTATCACAAGTGCCTCATAGTAGATATTTACCTGAATTTCCCTTGGCCGAGGGTGGATTTATTGCTAAAGAGCACAGGGCAGTCTTGTGGTCACAGAATGTGGCCCTCTGAGCTGCACACACATTGTCCCAGCTGTGATTTACTGGGAGGTGAAGCAGGGTAGAGAAGTCCTGGGTTTTTCCTGAAAAACAACATCTTCACTGGGGTAGAATATTCCTTAGCTATTCCTGTTAGATCAAGTATCAACACTTGGTCATATAGACGAGAGTACTCAAATATCTGTAATTTTTCATTGCTGTTAAAGCTGGCTCATAAACCTAATTCTACAAGTACATAATTTTTAGAACATATAAAAAGGTTCATACTGAATGTTTCTACCATACTTCTGTTTGTGCTTGTTGCTCCTATGTAAATTAAAAATCATGGAAATTCACTTCTTTATACCATCTCCTCTTTCTTCTTCCATTTCATCTTCCTCCTCCTGCAGTTTAAATGTATCCTCTAATTCTGTGCTTGACGTATGTCTACACTCTCCTTTGGTAATTCAATTCAGCCTCAGGGCCTCAGCTGTCACCTCTCTTCCCGAGTCTATGTAATTAAATTTTCCGACTTCACAGAACCTCAGTCTCAGATTTTTAAGCAGCCCACTGGACATCACCCTCATATACATTGCTGAATACCTCAGATTAAAAAAAAACATGAAAAATTTAATTATTTATCTTAACTTTAAAATCTATTTCAGTTGTTAACACCAGTGTTCTCCCAGTCACAGCTTTATTTCTCCCTGTTCCCTCCGACAAGTGAGAAATCACCAAGTCCTATCAGAGTGTCCATACACCTGGCACACCTTCATCCCTTCCTGTACTCTGATCAGGCAACCTAGTCTCTCAGCTGTGCTGCAGCAGTAGACCAAGAGTCTACTCAATGATCTTTCTACCTTGTCTCCTTTTCCTTCCAAAATATCCTATAGACTCTGACCAGGATGAATCTTCCTAAAACAAAAGATTTCATCATGCCATACATGCGCTAGTTGCTCCCTACCCAAGGGAAAGCCCAGACAGTGTGGTGTGTGCTGTTGGACACCACCCTACTGACCTTTGCTCCTCTCCTTTATTCCCTCCTCAGATAATCCCGACTACTCACTGTTCTGTGTTTTCTTGCTGCTGAGCCTCTATGCTGTTCCTGTGCCTGGAATGCCCATCCTTTATAACTATAGGTCCAATCTTCAGCCAGAAATAGTTCTTCATGATGACCACATGGTATAGCAGAGTGACATGAAAATATTTATCAAAGACCTGGCTTCGAGTCTTGGATTTGTCAGCTACTAACCATGTGATCCAGAAGTCTTGATCTTAAAAATCTGTAAAATGAGGAAAGTCTCCCTCACAAGGTTGTTGTGAAAGTACCTGTTAAAATGCTACTCTCCCATTGAAACACCACAGTTCTATGTCCACCTTCCTGTTACCTCACTTTCTATCTCACACTGTGGATACTTAGACATTGCTCCTTTTTCTTGCAAGAAATTTTTTCTATGTCTAACATCATGTCTTTGATACTTAAGTGTATCTGTTGAATATCCCTAGAACATCTTTATTCTCTGTCCCTTTGTAAAAATGAGATGAATGCAAATGAAAGACATGTGTCATACAAACCATGATGGTTTGCCAAGAATACCATCTTGGAAAAAAAAGGAAAATTTGTAAATCATACTGACTAAAAAAATTTACGTACTATATAAAAAATCATTGTCTTGAGGAGCTGACAGGGACCTTGAGGTTCCGGGAGAAGCACTATGTTTATGAAGCTGAGAGGATCCACATGATTCCTAAAGTAAAGAGGGGATAAACAATTTAGGTTAATGAAAAGCCATTTGAAAAGTTATACAGCTTTAATTTCTAAATAGTTCTTGTGTTTGGCTTATTATAAACAAAGAATCAAAATTATTATAGATTATACCTTATAAAATAAAGACACATATCAAATAAACAAAAAACTTGATTTTATCAACTCATATGGGGGTACAATAACTAAATGCATTATAAATCATTAGTTTTTCAGTATTTGCTATTTGATCTCAGAGGCTTTGTACAGTTGATGGGAAATTTGAAATCTGTTAACTCTGGTTACCTCCTGATTCAGAGCAAATGCCCACTCTCAATGTATCAGATTCCTTCCACATGAAGGGGTCCACAGAGAAGTGGGAGAGAGCTCGATCTACTTCTAGCTCTGTCATGGAGTTATGAACTCATCTTCTACAAGGTCTTTCAGCCCTTTGGTTCTCTGGTTCTTTTTCTGTGATCTCTGTACTATCTAAAAATGTGCATGTATGGGCTCAGAAATCCAATGAGATACTGTATGTAAAGGTGATTCAGAGACCATGTAGAGTGCTTTATGGTACATTTTGAAGCTATTTTTCTGAATCTGTAAAGTGAACACACATATTCTTAAATGAAATGAGCAATATGAAGTAAGCCTGCACAAATGTGCCTGAAGAAATCTTTCTTTGTGGATAGCCATTTTTCTTTTATTAATCAACATAACAGGAAAAGGCAGGCAGGCATAACTGTAGAGGCAGAACTGTAGTCAGTGGAGCACTATAGTCAGTGCCAAATGAGACAGAACTGTGCTCTGTGGGGGCAACTCAAAGAAGAAGCGCTGCAGTTCCAGTGGGGACTTCCCAGGCTACCTGACAGACCCTATAACCTCCCAGGCTAGCTTTCTGAATACAAAAGAAGGAGTTAGAGTAAATGACTTTGCATATTCTTCTTACAGTTTGAGTTTACAGGCAATTTTTTTTTTTTACCTCTTGTGGACTATGATTTAGAGATATGTTCAGAGATGACTCTGTTTTCTTCTTGTCACATAGGTGAACAGTACTTGAAGCACTCTGCAACTGGAATGAATATATATATGTACTTTAATTGGAGATGATTAAGAAATTATATGAGTAAAACACTCAAAGCAACTCATGCTAAATGGTGATCTTTGTTTTCAGAAATTTCTTTATGAAAAATCTTACTAAATTTGTACTCTACATTTGGCCCTGCTGTTTGCTAGCTGTGCGTGGTGTTATGTCACTCACTTCCATGTACATCATTATCTCACCTATACAATGGAGATAATATTCTTGCCCTACCAGTTTTACAAAACTGACATAAGGATTTTTTAAATTAAAAAATAACTACAACCACTCTAAGGGAAAATAATACAGCAAGTTAAAAATAATGATGAAAGTAATGGTATTATTAAATGATATTCAGGTATTTGAAAATATATATTTAATACTTTATTAAAAAACAAAATTTCTTTTTTTTAAATTTTTATTTATTTATTTTGGAGAAGGGGAAGGGAAGGATAGAGAAGGAGAGAAACATCAATTATGTGTGTTTGCCATTTGCATGCCCCCTACTGGGGACCTGGCCTGCAATCCAGGCATGTGCCCTGACTGGGAATTGAACCCACAACCCTTTGGTTCACAGTTCAGCACTCAATCCACTGAGCCACACTAGCCAGGGCTAAAAAGTAAAAATTTCTTTTAAAATTAACAGTTTTAAATATAGATCCTAATGTGAAAGTTGTTTGGGGACAAAAAGGAACTGGAATGGTTCTCTTCTATTTTAAAACCAAGAAAACAGACCCTTCTATTAACCTCTGCTTAGAAGAGAAAGTTATGAAGAAAGAAAAGGGAACTGAAAAATAAAGCAAAAAGAAACGTTATCAGAAGCTTTTATCTACTAAGTAGAAAAATTGGAATGTTCTGGAAATGACTGTACCTATTCAGAAGTAGGAAGTCAGTGGAAATTTATCAAAATAATTAACAGTTCATCTTTAGTTCCTTAAAAAACTCAGGCACTAACTAGTACTAACACTGTCAATTTTTAGTTCAGTTAATGGTAGTTGTTTCCTTTATGTGTGTCCCTTCTAAACCAAAGGTAATATTAATCCACCTGGCAACCTGCAAGAGGCCAACAGCAATGTCACTTAGTGATAAGTAAACAATTCAAGAGTTTGGATCATAACTAATGATTTTTATTGTCACATTTCAAATGCAATATAATGAAACCCAGTAAGTGCTAAACTATGCTGCATCCCTAAAGGACTACAGTTGCTTTTTAAACGTCTTTTGATAATGTTAATAAAACCTTGCAGTATTAGGTCTGTTGAGTTCCTCTGATTGGCAAGAGCCAGTATAAGTGAATAAGACACCTGTTTTAGGTCCATATCAACTGCTACTTTGGTCTATGCAACATTAAGTGAGGACAACCAAAAAAAACAATTTAAAAATACACATTTTGGCCTCAGTTTTTAGTAAAAATTCCGCAGCATAACTTAAATCTAAGAAAAGCCCGAGAACACTGGACAAAGTATGAGAACCCAGACATTTATTACTCTGAATATACCAAAACTTTAGTGACATAAATGTAGATTTAAAAAAATCTGTAGTTGATTTAGGGAATTCATTGTAAACACTGGCACTTATTACATATTACATTTAAATTTAATATATAGGAGTTCAGAAATATCTTTGAAATTTGGAGGTGGCCAATTTGAATGAAATGGAGGAGCTCTTAGGTGACAGAAGAATAATATTTATAGTCTCTAGCAAACTCTCCCACCTTATAGGGAACCTATCTGCGAGGAATGGCAAATTTAGCCCAGCCCCAGATTTGGAAAACCAGTGGGAAGCGAGTGGGCACACAGGAGCCAAGCCCATGGATTGGTTTTTCCGTGGGGAATCAGGCCTGCATTGTACCTAGGCTGCTATGAGGCTTGCTTTTTGCTAAAACTCCCTCACCCTGAATTGAGGCAGCAAATGTTTACTGCATATCTTTAAAGTAACTTCCTAAAATCTATGCTAAACCTCCCAAGGATGGAGTGTAACCAGTTCAACCACTTTTCCCTTTGCATTTGCAAATATCTTTTTTCTCTGAAGTAATTAGCAACTTCTTCTCCTTTGTTATCTGTAAAAGGTAATCACCTAAAGTGAACCTGTGCATAGTAAATGAGGACCATCCTCGATGTAATGTACCCAGAAAAGCAATAAAAGTCTGTCCAGGCAGTCATCGGGCTCTCTCTCACTCAGAGCATGGCCATGCTGTCCCTGTTTCTCCACAGGACTTCTGTAGTCTGTGTGAATTTGTTTGTCACAGCCACAACACGCGGACCCCACTGGCCAGGTCTGCATCACCACCCCAATACTGTAGCCCATACCTGTGAAAAGTATACAGGTAAGAACTATAGACTAAACTAAAAATTTTCATGACTAATACGTAATTGTTTAAAGTCTGAATTCCAGCACTTCATTTAACAATGGATTTACCTTTGTTTTCTTTAGTTGCATAACAGCTTCAAGAAAACTTATCTCTTCAAATGTTCTGAGAACTGGTTCAAGTTCTATTAAACATTCTAAATAAGAAAAAAAACATCAGAGTTTAGACTGCATATAAGCATTAAGTTGAATAGTATAAATACTAGTATATAATTGATGAGACCTTAAGTCAGTTTTTCCCCAAACTGATGACAATCAACTGTCTTAACAGCCTTTATTATGGGCCTAGAGACATCATATCTACATCATACAGAAAAATAAACTCAAAGTAGATTAAATACTTAAATGTGAGGCCTGAAATCACAAGACTCCTAGGAGAAAACAGGCAATAAACTCTTTGGTATCAGTCTTAGTGATATTTTCTTAGTATGTCTCCTCAAACAGGGCAACAAAAGCAAAAATAAACAGGTGGGAAAACAACAAACTAAAAAGCTTCTATACAGCAAAGAAAACCATCAACAAAACAAAAAGACAACCTACTGAATGGGGAAAGATATTTCCCCATTATATCATAGTAAATAATACATCCAATAAGGGGTTAATATCCAAAAAATATAAGGAACTCACACCACAAACAATCCAATTGAAAAAATGGGCAGAATGGCTGAATAGACACTTCTCTAAAGAGTTTATACAGATGGCCAGTAGATATATGAAAAGATGCTAGATGTCACTAACAATAAGATGCAAATTAAAACCACAATGAGGTATCACCTCACACTGCTAGAATGGCTACCATCAATAAATCAACAAACAATAAGTGCTGGGAAGGATGTGGAGAAAAGGGAACCTAGCATAATGTTGGTGGGAATGCAGACTGGTACAGCCACCGTGGAAAACAGTATGAAGTTTCCACAAAAAGTTAAAAATGGAACTGCCTTATGGCCCAGCAATTCCACTTCTAAAACTGTATCTAAAGAAAACAAAAACACTAATTTGAAAAGATATGTGCACACCTATAGTCACAGCAGCATTATTTACAATGGCTAAGATATGGAAGCAATCAATCAGTAGATGAATGGATAAAGATGTGGTACATATACAATGGAATATTACTCAACCATATAAAGAATGAAATCCTGCCATTAGAGATAACATGGATGGATACAGAGTGTATTATGGTAAGTGAAATAAGTAAGACAGAGAAAAGACAAACAGCATATGACTTAATTTATATGTGGAATCTAAAAATAAAACAAAATACAACATTTCTGGCCAAGATGGAGGTGTAAGTAGATACATTGTGCTTCCTCGTACAACCAAAAGGACAAGAACAAATTTTAAAACAAAAAATCAACCAGAACTGACAGAAAATTGAACTGTATGGAAATTCAACAACCAAGGACTTAAAGAAGAAATATTCATCCAGACTAGTAGGAGGGGCGGAGATGGACAGCTGGAGCAAAAAGGACTTAGGCCAAGGTGGCTGCTGGAGGACCTGGGCACACAAGGCAGTGGCTGGTGGAACAGGCGAGGCGAGGGATGGTGGATGGCAAAATGGATGGTCCCACTTTCTAGTGCACATAAACCAGGAGGAACAACTGGGGAGTGAGACAGACCATACAACTCAGAATTCCAGCAAGGGGAAATAAAGCTTCAAAACCTCTGACTGAAAAATCCTGAGGGTTGAGGGGGTGAGAGAAACACCCAGCTTCACAGGAGAGTTTGTTGGAGAGAACTACAGGGTCCTAGAACATACCACTCAACCAGGAATCAGCACCAGAAGGTCCCGATTTGCTTGTGGGTAGCAGCAGGAGTGACTGAAAGCCCTGGCTGAGAGTAGAGCAAGCAGCATTGTTCCCTCTTGGACGCCTCTCACACATACAGCATCACAAAGCAGCAATGTGGGTTGTTGCCCCACCCTGGTGAACACCTGAGACTCTACCCCTTACTACGTAACAGGTGCACAGAGACAAAGAAAAATATGGCCCAAATAAAAGAACAGATCAAAGCTCCAAAAAAATACAAATAAGTGACAAAGAGATAGCCAACCTACCAGCTACAGAGTTCAAAACACCGGTAATCAGGATGCTCACAGAATTGGTTGAGTATGGTTGTAAAATAGAGGAAAAAGTGAAGGCTATGAAAAGTGAAATAAAGGAAAATGTACAGGGAGCCAACAGAGACAGGAAGGAAACTGGGACTCAAAGCAATGGTTTGGACCAGAAAGAAGAAATAAACATTCAACCAGAACAAATGAAGAAACAAGAATTAAAAAAAAATGAGGAGAGGCTTAGGAACCTCTGGGACAACTTTAAATGTTCCAACATCCAAATCATAGGGGTGCCAGAAGGAGAAAAGGAAGAGCAAAAATTGCAAACTTATTTGAAAACATAATGAAGGAGAACTTCCCTAATCTGGCAAAGGAAATAGACTTCCAGGAAGTCCAGGAAACTCAGAGAGTTGGACCCAAGGAAGCACACACCAAGGCACATCATAATTAAGTTACCCAAGATTAAAGAGAAGAAGAGAATCTTAAAAGCAGCAAGAGAAAAGGAGACAGTTACCTATAAAGAGTTCCCAGAAGACTACCAGCTGATTTCTCAAAAGAGACCTTATAGGAAAGAAGGGGCTGGAAAGAAGCATTCAAAGTCATGAAAACCAAGGACCTGTACCCAATATTACTCTATTCAGCAAAGCAATCATTTAGAGTGGGTGGGCAGATAAAGTGATTCCCAGATAAGGTCAAGTTAAAGGAGTTCATCATCACCAGGCCCTTATATGAAATGTTAAAGGGACTTATCTAAGAAAAAGAAGGTCAAAAATATGAACAGTAAAATGACAAAAAACTCAGAAATATTAATAACTGAACCTAAAAAAATGAACTAAGCAAACAACTAAAATAGAAGCAGAACCACAGAAATGGAGATCACATGGAGGGTTATCAGTGGGGGAGTGGGAGGGAGAAAAAGGCACAGGGAATAAGTAGCATAAATGGTAGGTAGAAAATAGGGGGAGGTTAAGAATAGTCTAGGAGATGTAGAAGCCAAAGAACTTATATGTATGACCCATGGACATTAACTAAAGGGGGTGGGTGTGGGTGGGAAGTCGTATGCAGGGCAGAGAGGAATAAAGGGGGGAAATGGGACAACTATAATAGCATAATCAAGTAAATACATTTTCAAAAAATAAAAACTAAAAACAGAAACAGACCCATAGACACAGAGGACAAACTGATGGTTATGAAAGGGGAGGGGAATAGGGGGATGAGAAAAAAAGACAGACATATGGATCAATGGAATAGAAACAGAATAGAAAGTCTAAAACTAAACCCTTACATTTATGGTCAACTGGTTTTTAGGACAAAATTACAAAGGCAATTTAATGGGGAAAGTAGAATCATTTCAACAAATTGTGCTAGAATAGTTGGATAGACACAGGGAAACAGATAAATTTAGAATCTTACCCTCATACTGTCTGTAGAATTAACCTGAAATGGATCATGCAGGTAAATGTAAACATAGGAGAAAATCTTCATGACCTGTTAGGCAAATAATTCTTATATATGACATAAAAAAAAGGATCCATAAGAAACCTGATCACTGAACTTCAAAATATTGAAAGCTTTTACACTTCAAAAGACAATATTAAGAAAGATGAGACTTCCGGCCAAGATGGATAGGTAGATACACTGTGCCTCCTTGCACAACCAAAAGAAGGACAACAATAATTTAAAAACAAAAAATAATCAGAACTGAGAGAAAATCAAACTGTATGGAAGTCTGACAACCAAAGAGTTAAAGAAGACACATTCATCCAGACCGGTAGGAGGGGTGGAGATAAGCAGCCCAGTGGAGAGGACTCAATGGCCAGGTGGTAGGTAGCTGGTGGACCAGGGAGGGCAAGGTGGTGTATGTCAGACCCAGTGGTGGTGGACTGTGGAGCAGGGTGGGCAAAGCTGCAGCTGGTGGACCTGGCCAGGATGTGGCTGGTGGAGTGGGCGGTCCCACATTCTCAAGCAGATAAACCAGGAGGAACAACTGGGGAGTGAAACAGACCGAGTAACCCAAGTCTCCAGCGCAGGGAAATGAAGCCTCAAACCACTGATTGAAAACACCTGTGGGGGTTGAGGTGCCAGTAGGAGAAACTCCCAGCCTCACAGGAGAGTTCATTGGAGAAACCCACAGGGTACTATAACCTACACAAGCCCGCCCACCCAAGAATCAGCATCAGAAAGGGCCCACTTTGCTTGTGGGTACTGGAAGAAGGGACTGAAATCTGGCAGAGAGCAGAGCAAGCACCAGTGTTCCCTATGGCTCCCCTTCCCCACATACAGTATCACAAGGCAGATATGGGTTACCCAGACCTGCTGAACACCTAAGACTCCACCACTTACTACATAACAGGCATGCTGAGACCAAAAAAAAAAAAAAAATCCCAAATGAAAGAATGGATCAAAGCTCCAAAAAAAAAATACAAATAAGGACAAAGAAATAGCCTACCCTATCAGATGCACAGTTCAAAACACTGGTAATCAGGATGCTCACAGAATTGTTGAATTTGGTCACAAATTAGATGAAAAAGTGAAGGCTATGCTAAGTGAAATGAAGGAAAATGTACAGGAAACCAAGAGTGATGGGAAGGAAACTGGGACTCAAATCAATGGTGTGGACCAGAAAGAAGAAAGAAACATCCAACCAGAGAAGAATGAAGAAACAAGAATTTAAAAAAATGAGGAGAGGCTTAGGAACCTCCAGGACATCTTTAAACATTCTAACACCTGAATTATAGGGGTACCAGAAGGAGAAGAGGAAGAGAAAGGAATCGAAAGCTTATTTGAAAACATAATGAAGGAGAACTTCCCCAATCTGGCAAAGGAAATAGACTTCCAGGAAGTCCAGGAAGGTCAGAGAGTCCCAAAGAAGTTGGACCCAAGGAGGAGCACACCAAGGCACATCATTACATTACCCAGATTAAAAATAAGGAGAGAATCTTAGGAGCAGCTAGAGAAAAGAAGACAGTCACCTACAAAGGAGTTCCCATCAGACTGTCAGCTGATTTCTCAAAATAGACCTTGCAGGCAAGAAGGGGCTGGAAAGCAGTATTCCAAGTCATGAAAGACAAGGACCTACATCCAAGACTGCTCTATCCAGCAAAGCTTTCATTTAGAATGGAAGGGCAGATAAAGTGCTTCCCAGATAAGGTCAAGTTAAAGGAGTTCATCATCACCAAGCCCTTATTATATGAAATGTTGAAGGGACTTATCTAAGAAAAAGAAAAAATACAAACAATAAAATGACAGCAAACTCACAATTATTAACAACCACACCTAAAACAAAAACAAAAGCAAAGTAAGCAAACAACTAGCACAAGAACAAGACCACAGAAATGGAGATCACATGGAGGGTTATCAACAGGGGAGTGGGAGGAGGAGTGAGGTGGAAAAGGTATATAGAATAAGTAGCATAAATGGTAGGAAGAAAATAGGGGGAGGGTAAGAATAGTATAGGAAATGTAGAAGCCAAAGAATTTATATTTACGACCCATGGACATGAAGTAAAGGGGGGGAATATGGGTGGGAGGGGGTGTGCAGGGTGGAGTGGAGTGAAGGGGGGAAAATGGGACAACTGTAATAGCATAATCAATAAAATGTATTAAAAAATAATAATATATTTTAAAAAAAGAAAAATGAAAAGACTAGCCACAGACTGAGAGAACATTTTAGTATATCACATATCTGCTAAAGGACTTATATCTAGAATACACAAGAACTCCATACAACTTATTAAGACAAAGAACCCAATTTAAAAATGGGCAAATGATTAGATTTCACTAAAGTAGATAAATAGATAAAAAGCACATGAAAGTATGTTTAACATCATCAGTCATAAGGATGTGCAAACTAAAAGTACAATGAGATACCTACTGTTCCATACCCACCAAAATATAAGAGGGGGGCAATAAACCCTGGAATTTACAAAAAATTTTGTATTTATTCATACATGTTTAAACTTCAGTTACCCTCAAAATACTCTCCATTTGATACAATACACCTATCAAGACTTTTTTCCACTGCTCAGCAGTTTTTGAACTCCTTGATTTTGATGCCTTTTCGTGTTTCCACTATTTTTTTGTTTCACCACTTCCACATTGGCAAAATATTTCCCTTTTTTGTTTTCATCAAGGGAAACAAAAAAAAGTTGCTCAGGGTGAGATTGGGTGAATAGGGAGGGTGGGGCAGCACAATCATGTGAATTTTGGTGAAAAACAGCTGAATAATCAGCACAGTGTGGGCAGGTGTGCTCATAAATCACCCATCATGAAATGGGGAAATGCATCTTGAAAAAATATTCACTGAAGCCAAATGTAGCCTCTCACAATGCCAGCTGGTCCACTGATACAGATGGGTTCCTAGAACACTCACCTAAGCAACGAAGTCTGTACTACAAGGGGCCTGCCCTCCAGAAGATATTTCTGGTTTTGTGGGGGGGTCCTCCTTCATAGCTATAATTAAAAAGACAGGCAGTAGCAAGTATTGACAGTGGTACAGAGAAACTGAAAACATCATCCATTGGTGGTGGAAATGCACATGATGCAGCCATTGTGGAAAACAGTTTGGCAGGTTTTTTAAAAAATGGAAGATAATTTACCATACAACCGAGTAATTCTACTCATAGATAGTTACCTAAGAGAAATGAAACATGTTCACACAAAGACTGGCATATGAATAGTCATAGCAGCATTATTCATAATAGCAACAAGTAGAAACAATCATAATTACTACTATTAATACAATAAAAAATGAACTTGTTGCTCAAGGGAGGGACCAGTGCTCCAGGTATCAAAACAAGTGCACTAATACATAGGTGGTATATAAAGCCATGGTCTGGAATGCAACACCTGGGAAGAGTATGGAAAGCAAGGAGTCAAGGATCCATAATAGAGTTCTGCGGTTTTCAGGCAGTTAGAGATTGAGCAGAGGAAGATAAAACATTGAGGAAGAGACAACAGTAGTCCATTGTGCCTTGGAAGCCACCAGATGGGAAATTTTAAGGAGAGTTTCACTTTGGAGGTGATAGTGGTCTTTTGTGCCTTGGAGCCACCAGATGGAATGTTTTAAGAGTTTTACTTTGGAGACATAAAGATGTCAAGGTGATCATCTAAGATAGCAATTCTGAAGCCTTTAGGACTCAGGGCTTGTCAGAATTATTGAGTAACCCAGAGAGCTTTTGTAGATGTGGGTCATATTTACTCATATTTAGTATATTAGAAATTAAAATGGAGAAATTTAGAACAAGAGTATATAAGAACACATTGCATTATGTATTATAGCAATGATATCATCATGCCTCATTTAGCCTCTGGAAAAAATTCACTACAGGCTCTTGAAAGGATGAGAGTAAAAAATGAATATAGTTCTAGTATTTATTATTTTCAAAACTGTTTTGGTTTTGTGAACCCCTGTAAGAATCTCAGGAACCGCCCTCTGCCCCACCTCTGGAGTCCCTCACCACACCTTAAGAACAGCTGGTATGTCAGAATGGAACAGTAAATATATTTAAGAAGCAGTGTTTAGGTCCCAGTTTGGGCCATTGACTTAAAGAGAAACCAGGAAGCTCCACTGTGGTCAAGATGGAGTAACGGGCAAATTTACTCCCTTGCCTGAAGAAACCAAAAAAGCCAGAGAAATATACAAAACAGTGAGTGGTTTTCAAGACAGCGGCCATCAGGCAACAGAGGACAGTGATCTGAGAAATGAGAAACATGCAGTAAGCCTTAGGATTGCCAGGCTTACTGCTTTGAGAGAAGGATGTGAATGAGGTGGAGCCTGGGGACACTGAGTTCAGGAGACTGTCAACCAAGGCAGACTGTCTTAACAGGACAAAGTACAGGACAGCAGAGGTACTCTGGAGTTGTCCAGTGTGGAGGATTCTCAAGTACTGAGTCCTGACTAATGCAGGTGGAGAAGTCAGGAGGCCAGATGCTCCAGTCTTCAGGCAATAGTAGGGAAAACCCAGGAGGTGTACAGAGGAAGTAGTATTGCCTAATGCATGCTCTGCAGAAGAGCTAGAACTTTTAGGAAATGGAGAAGAAACTATTTGGAAGTGGCAGTGGGGACAAAGGAGGTAGTAACCTCCCACACAGTTCTGGGAAGTAAGAGATAAAACGTGAACCCATTATTTTAGCAAATTTTGATTTTTTTAACATAACACTGATGAGTCCTGAATATAAGTTTTGAACGGAAAGTATATTTCATTTTTTAGTTGGAATGAATATTTCCAGTCTGTGGCTTGTCTTTTCATTTTTTAATACATCTTTGAAATGCAAACAATTTCAGTTTCTGTAAAGTCCAAATATCAATTCTTTTATGGATCTTGTATTGGATGTCATATCCTAGAACTCTTCTAATCCAAGGTCATGAAATTTTCCCCTATGTCTTCATTTAGGTGATGATCCATTCTTCCCTCTGAAGTAAATCTTAATTTTGTCTAATTTTTCTGTCTCCAGGATTACCATGCCAATTAGGAAAGCCTCCTGGCTGGTCTCTGCCTCCATTCCACACAGCAGCAAGAGTGACTTCTAAACTCACATTAGATCAGTTCATTTCCTGTGAGACATGCTTCCATGGTGTCCCACTGTACTGGGAACAAATATCTAGCCTTTTCATGATAGTAGCAGCCTCTCCTTCCCTCTGCGTATCGTTCCCTTTCCAGCTCACTATATTTTAGCCACTCAGGCCTCTTTTGTTCCTCCCGAATACAAACTTTCCTCTTCCAGCTGAATGCTTGCCCTGGCTGTTTTCTCTGCCTGAAATACCTGCCTTTAGCTGTAGAAGGCTGCCTCCTTTCAAGCTGTGAATTTCACTTTAAACATTTGTTCCTAAGTAAAAAGGTTTCCTTCCCTTCCCATTACTATTGTTACCTTGCTTATTTCCTTATAGGACTCCCGTAATTTACAGCTTGTTTATTTTTTTGTTTTTTTCTCTGCTTTCTCAACTAGGATGTGAGATACAGGAATTTAGCAACTTAGACTGTCTTGGTCACTACTCTGCTCCCAGTGCTAACCTCATATGCATGGCACAAGGGAAGCGTTCGGTAAATATTTGTTGCATACAAGAATGGAATTATTACCCCTATCAGATTTCTTTTCTATTAGGAATCTCAATTCTTCTCTAGAAGCAGTTACCTTTTTATTAATGCTATGAATAACAAGAGTAAAGGGAATAAAAACAACTTAGAGTTTGTCATTTAATTTGTGTTTCAAGAAATATTTTATTCACAGTATATTCACTATTTTCTAATTCAGAAGGTCCAGAGGAAAGTATTTACTCACTTAGGAAGGATGGCCTTTCATCTGGGTTTTGGGCCCATCCACTTTCTATGAGCGAAATCATTAGTGCTCGATGAGGTATATCAAATGGCAGACTTTCTTCACTAGTGTTGGGTCGATGTCCTTGTGACACACTATACATAATCTGCAAAGGATTGGTGACTTCTGTCAACAAACAAACGTCATTCATTAGAAATATTTTATGATCCAATATGCTAAATACACTCCGAAGCCAACCAAGTGAAAATGAGGGAAGCTCAAAATCTTAGGGCTAATTCACTGCCCCCTTTCTGTAGAGGAAATATGTATACCCAGCCATCACAAGGCTTGTCTGCCTCCATGGGCGGAGTTAACATCATCACCTTATTGGCATTGGGCTCCGCCATGTGATTGGATTTGGGCAAGCTGAGCTGAATTTACTAGACCCAGGAAGGGCCACAGCAACTGATATCCAATGTATTTGAGAAATAAATGTTTATTTTGTAAGCTACTGAGATTCTGAGACATCTGCTACACAGCAAGCTGACTTATACAAACCTCAAAATAAAGAAATAACATTTTCAGAAAATTTAAACATTCTTTTTTAATGTTTCTGGGTTTTGTACTGGGACCACTAATTAAATTTTCATATGAAAGTTTGATAGATGGACTTCATCTTAGAAATAGGAATTCAAAATTCTCATTTCACAGAGAAAAAAATGAAGACAAATTTAGTAGCCTGATGACAGAACTAATTACTGTCAAAACAAGAATTAGAATCTAATTTTTCTGATTTGAATCTAGTACATTTTTCGGTATACAGTGGATTCAGGGTAAGTTATGTTTTATAGTGTGTTTTCTACAAAATGAATGGTAGGCAGATTTAAAATAAAATGAGCTTTAGAGAATTCTACATGTGGTCGGCCACCAACATGATGTTACCCAGAACACTTACCCTCAAAAGGCTGTTTTCTGGATAAGACTTCCCATGTGATAACTGCATAGCTGTTTTAAGATAAAAATATACAGACAGTATATTATAAACTAGCTATGCATAATAAACTATAATACTAAGTTTAAAAGCTGACTGTGGAGATTCCTTTTCTGAAAGTGATAAAGTAGTGAACTGTAGAAAGAATTAAGTGTTTAGAACCAAGATGATGAATATTCAGTTTGTTTTAAACGGGAATTAATCTTAAATTGAAAAATTTGGAAATTACTGTTATAAAAATGAAGTTATATGCAAAAATAACTTGTGGATAATTCAGTAATCATTCTTAAACACCTAGATAAGCTATACCCTCTAATTATATGATTTCATTTTTCACACAAAATAGAGAGCAGTAAGAAAACTGTCCTATGTAGCCCTATTTATTGACTTTGTTCTGGTCTAAGTACTGTCTTCTTCCATAGTGTTCAGTGATAACCAGACTGTCCCTATCCACACCCCTCTCCTTGCCCCACTGCCCGCATCAAAGTCACATATGAACAAACACTAAAGTATTATATTATAAATCAACAGGACAATAAGATGTGTTTTAAAATGTTTTCAAGGATGTAAAAGTGGCTTAAAGCAAAGCATGTTTAACTTCAGAAATACCAGCCACCGTGGGCTCAATTTTATTTTTGCCACACTTAGGAGAGAAGAAGAAAAATCACACTTTAAAATGTACTTTCAAAATTCTGACAGATTAATCTTGTTTTTTAGACAAGTTAACTCTGAGCATAACTAATGCACTATACCTGTATATGTCATGCTTGACACTGGCCCTTGATTTTTGTCCAGGCTCATAGTTTTCAGGTGGCATATAGATAATGGTCCCTCCTTCTGGTGCTGATTTGCTATTTCGTGATTGTGACAAGGACATCATGCGCCATCTTGACAAACCGAAGTCTGCAATCTGTGAGGGAAAAGAGTGATTGAATTTAAAGATTTTCTCTTTAAACAAATCCAAGAATCAACTGCCTTTCTTTACATGTATTCAATATGAGACCAGAGGAAATATTATATATGCTAATATTTTATTTCTACATATTCCATGAGTTTCTTGGATTCCATAGTGCTGAGCCCAATAACTCTAGAAGCAATACATATTGGTTTGAAGTTTAGCAAACTATTACAAATTTCAAAAGGGAGACTTTTGAAAAAGGAAAGAGGATTATTTTTTCATTCTAATCTGGATGAGTGTATACACTGAACACTTTACTGTTTGTGACAAACAGCTTCATAGCATGTGATTTTCAAATTCACCTGTACCTCACAGAACTGCTAAACTACTCATATGTCATTTGATTGTCACTGGCATTTTTACAACTCATTTCCATGAGTTGTAAACAGGTTTACATGCTGTTATATATATATATATTGAACACAACAGGTTTATATGCTGTTATTTATAATGTTCTAAAAATAGCATCCTTAAATTCTGAAGTAACCAGAATGCAAATATCATATGGTTCATTATTATATGATTTATGACTATTCTTAAAAGTGTCATCTGTTGGCAATAGTAGAGTTAGCATGTAAAGCATATTTAGGTCCATGACAATGACTGCCTAAAGAATTATCAGTGACAAACATTCCATGCTTTTTATATGTCCTTTATAGTTTTATATTGCTTGTAAATCTTGTCTATATGTTATACAATATTTTATAACTAAATATTTAAAAGGTACCTTATTTTTCTAAATGGAAGAAAAAGTATAAGAACAAAAATAATATTTAGTGGACAAAAGAGTATGGGAAAACTTTGAAGGCACTTAATTTAAATTACTTTCACCTCTACACTGCAGAATTTCAGAGTCAACATAGTGAATTGAGTGCCATCCAGGACACTACTTGTGTTGCAACTATTAAATGCTTATATTTTTACTAGTTTTAATAGAATAAATTGTTTGTTTAGTGTGTAGATGAATATGAGATAGAAAATATGGCCCCACACCAAAAAAGGAGGGGGTAGATTGTATGAATCTTTCATGAGTTATTATAACAAAAGGGTAACTCTAAGGAAAAAAATTAAAAAAGGTGGAGAGGGAACATGGTGCCAGTACATGAAGCGATAAGCTGGACAGACTTAAAAGGCACATGCTGAAAACATGGGTTCTGGAGCCGAGACTGTTTGGATTTATAGTCTATTCTAATTTTACCCCTAGTTAGGTGTGTGACCTTGAGAAAGTTTTAAAGTTTCTCTGTTGTTGGGAGCCATATTGCCTGGTTTCAGGGACTGCAGTCTCATTAATGGACAATACGGGTCCCATGGCTAGTGCTGAGTGAAAAGGCCTTGGGGACATGAGCCACTAAGGAGACAGCACATTTCCTCCTAGCAGGAGCGCAGCCCCTGCCTCCCTCTCTTCCCCCTGCTTGGCCCTGGGCAGATGCCTGGTTAGCCAATGATGGGTAAAATCCCTCAAGGAAGGGGCAACCTAAGACAGGCACAGTCATGATGGGCAATCAGGGAAGGACTTAGGGGTCTTCAGAGAGGGGCATAAAGACCCTCACCCCTTGGCTTTGTCATAGCCTGAGTCCTCAGTCTTTCTGTAAAAGTCTCCTAGTCTCTTGGCTGCTTTGCTCTCCCCACCTGACTCAGCCTGGGAAGTATGCCAGAGGCAGCTTCAACCTTGTATTGGAACTTGTATTGGAACAGATGGCTCCTGCTGGCAAATCTGGCCAGAGAAAGAATATACATTGTTTCCTTTGAGGTTTGCTTTGCCCTGTTGCTATGAAACAGGTACTTGAGCTAAAGCCAACCCTGACCACAGACAATCCCTGTGTTTCTTCAACTATTATCTGTAAATGATGTCAGTTTTTCATGACTGCAGCTTTTTGGACACTGGTTGATGAGCTTTATGTGCATACTATGTATCTCTATGTGAGCTGAACTCAATAAATATGCATGGAAGAAGGTGTTCAGGACCTTTCTCTTTTGAGGGACTAGTCACCTGTCCTCCCCAAGCAGGTCACCTGTTGGGCATTTTTATTGTCATACCTGATGACTTGGGGGACCTCTGCTGGTGGGGCACCCCATCACTCTGTGCCTCAGATTACCCATCTACAAACTGAGAGTAATAACAGTCTCTATAGTGTAGGGTGGTACCGTGAAAATTAAATGAGCTGAATTAGTATTGCTAATGTTTTGGTTACAGGAATACATGTCTCCCTAAAGGTTGCTCTTATTCATATAATACCGTCAAGCGCAGAACCAAGTTTTAGGCTCTGAGTTGCTCTGAGTGGTATTAAGGTTCCAAGGAGCATATATCCCACTTAATTCCATTTGGCTTTGCAGAGTCTACTCCTCCCTCACCCTCTGAAGGCAAAACCAGTATTCCAGGCATACACCTGCCAGGATTGTAAGCATTACCACGGCAACTAATTTTATTTTTGTGCCAGAGTGAAAAACTTAAAAAAAAAAAAGGGATGTGGTCTCATTTATACTCTATCCCTAATTTACAAACTACTGGGATCAGTACTGGTTTGGGTACAGTGTTGGAGAAAACATCCTGAGTTTGCTTCCTATGTGCTCCTTTTACTTCAGATAAGAGCCTCATCTTTAAGTTTTCCAACCTGGCCTAGAACACTTAGTCAGGATTCCCTATTATCAACTAATTTAGTTTGTCTTGCACACGGAGCCACACTTCTCCCCTTCCTTTGTCCCAAACAGTATCATACATGAAATACATAGTTCATTAAACCTGGGTTTTCAACAGAAGGAAGACATGAAGAATGTGATGAAAGTAATAAGAACTTCACAATTTCTTGAGGGTCTTGATAAATCAATCATGCACCAATGCAGACAGAGTAGGAACTTTCCCTTTCTATACAAGACCTTTAAATATATTTCAAAGCTAAAGGTTTTCTTTTTAATTAAAAAGATGATAAAAATTAGAGGACATTAAAATACTATATTCAAAAAATTATCCATAATCCTACCAGTCTACTAGAATAGCTGCGCACTTTCATTTATATATACTGTTTATCTCGAAAGCATAAACAAGCTAGGAAGAACCACTTGTAAGTATTCTGGTTTCCACAGAGGACTGACATAATAGCAGAGAAATAGAAATACTTTCTTTTAAATTCTATTCATATCAAATAAAGACCAAGGGTACCCTACTGATCAATGAAGAAGAGAAAGGATAATTGCCCATTACTTTGTTTCTGTTTTCTCTGGACTAAGACTCAAAGTAAAGTCCAAGGAGGTGGAAAGGTTTATAAAGTGCAAGTGTTACAGGGTGCATCCAAGAAGGGGGGCCCCAAATAGGGATTTGGAACTCAAGGTGTCCAGGAAATGTTAGGATGTCCTCACCCCACCCCCCACAGGTGTGGGTTGGGGGAAGGGACAAATGGAGCAGGGCCATTGAGAGCTGTTTTGCATAGCAACAGCATTGCAGCTAACCTTTGGCATGGTCATTTAATATATCTATAACCTTTAACTGGTTACATAGATATGTTAAATAGATGTGGCCATGCTTTGAGTCAGGGGAATGGAAGTAACTTCCCCACCAAGATGTAACTGGGGGCAGGTCCCCTGAGTTACAGCGTCTGCCTGAGAGATTGGAGATGACTGGCTCCAGGACATGGGGCCACGTCTGCCCAAACTCATGATGGCAGCCCAGTAAAGCTGGAAGGATATGAGAGTGCTGGCAAGTGTAGCCGATTGTGGGAGGAGTCGGAAATGGGGCTGTAGAGGAAGATTGGCGCGGGGATTTAAATGGAGATGAGGCAGCCATTGAAGAGAGAACCACAGGGTTTTGGCAGAGTGGAGACTCCCTCGGCCATTGTGTAGAAAGGATCACGAGGCTGTGGCACTGCAGAGATCCATGTACCTGTGGCAGTGAAAGAGAGCTACATGGCTTTGCCAGAGTGGGGACCCCCACAACTTTAGAAGGGGGAACCACCACCCAGCTTTAGCTAGAGATCCCAGCGACACAGCTGATGGTGCTGGGAACCAAGGGAGGCCTACCAGCCGAGATGGATTTCTGGGAAGAACCAGGGGCTGCCTGAGCCACAGACTTCTATTTCTTTTCCTGAGATATGGTATCCCAGACTGGGCAAAGGGGGAAGGAAGGACTGTGTGTTTGTGGGTGTTTGAAGGGACTTTGGGATTTTGATGAAGCTATTAGGTCACTACTTTAAGTCTATACAGCATTAAATAAACATTTCCTCTCCTTTTCACAAATCTCTGGCATTGAGAGATGTCTTTCCTATAAGGCGGCAGACATAACGAACCTGGGGGGTTCATTTTGGTAATAGTATATTGCCCTTTGCCCCCCTTTGGCCCCTTGTGTTCTGTAACACAGGTCTTAGGTTATTTTATATATATTTCAGGTTACTGAACACTTGCAAATACCTCCTGGGTGCTCTCAGTGTTCTTTGTGGGATAGCATATGAGAAAAGTGAATGTCATTCTGATTTTTAAAAATGAAAAATATTATTGATTTCACAAATCTACATATTAGCAAGAGACTATCCTTAATCCCTGGTTTAAAAATTTAGAAAATTTTTATAAGTAATTAGTGAAAAAGCCAGCAAGAATTCATGAAAAAAATTGTATTAGACTAGTAGTCAATTTCAGACCTCATGCGATATGTCAGAAGCACTGGACACAGTGCCTGGCACATCACAGTTGCTCCACAAATATTCACTGAGTATAAGAATGACTGGCTTCATTTCCTTTTTTGACTGTATCACTACTGTCGAAGAGTAAGTGTAAAAACAGTGTGTATATTACTAAACATTTTGAGGGTCTTTAATAATAACATACTTGACTACAAAGCTAGTAGGCCTATCTGGTACATATAGAAGATCAACAGATTATTGAATAGCATGAATATGGCACATGCTGAGTATATGGCAATTAATAAAATAGGCTAAATTTCTGTCTTCATGGAGTTTACATTCTAATTGGGGGAGATGATCAATAAACATATTAATAAAAATGTTATGTCAGATGGTGAAAAATAGTAGGGAGGAACTGGCTGGGTGGTCTAGGCACAGTCATCTGGAAGCAAGGCTGAAGATACAGAAGGAGTGAGTCATGAGGATGTCTGGGAAAACCGTCAAACAAGGACTTTCATAATATTCTTATAGACAAAATAAGGAAATATGGACTTTTTAAAAAATTCTTTTAGGAGTACTCCAAACAATGATTATCTTCCAACAGTGCTGATGACATGGACCTGAGGGAGGTTCTTAGCATCATGTAGTGCAGCTCTGACCTGAGCTCTGCACAGTCAATATTTAGTCATGACTCAAATATATGAAAAAGTGCCTAACTAAATTTTAGGATAATACAAAGCTGGGAAAGAACTTACAACCCATGGAATACAGAAATAACATTCAGAAAAGTCTTAAAGGGTGAAGTGAATTGCTGTAGTCTAACAAGATAAAACTGCCGATGTCCAAAAAGTTTTCTGCAAAGCACATGATAAGATGATGTGGCTTAAGCAACAATACATGAAAAAAAGAACATCTCAGGACTTTTGTTGACACTAAGCCCAATTTGGGTGTTGTCATGTGGCTGTTCCCCAAAAGCTGATGAATTATTAAGGAACTATTAGGTAAAGTATTTAGGACTAGAGGGTAAATGACAGTTCTGTTCAGTTCTACAGTGGTCAGACCACATGGAGAACATTTTGCTCAGTTCTGAGGATCAAAATTTAAGAGAGATGGAAACACAGATAAAACCCATATCATAAGGTAACTGGTTGGCAAGGAGAAGGCCATAATACAAGAGTGTAAGGGGGCAGGCTGTAGCCATCCTTAAATATCAAAAGAGGTGTCCTGTAGAAGCAGAATTGGACTGACTCAATTTATTACACAGAGAAGGAGTTCTGGGTGATCACATAAGAAAATGTCACAGTTATTCAAGTGTGGATGTTGAGACTCCCCTGTCATAGCATAACTGCCTTGGGAGGCTGGAGATTGTTGCAGTGAGGACCCAGGGGACTAAGTGACTGCTAAGGAACTTCCACCTGTAGGGTTCCCTAAACTGATGTCATAGATTAGTCTCTTTCTAGCAATACTGAGGCAGCAGCTTGCTTCCCTTTCCTCTCCCATTTTTTTCTAGGAAGAGGAAGTGACTTCAGTAAAGGTTTATTTTTTTCACTTAATTTTTCTCAATTTTTTTGAATTACTTTTTCTGTTCTAACTTCCCTATTAATTATTTCTTTGAACATTTTTGATATTTATAATAATCTTCAATGATGTACTTTATTGCAAAAATGTAGCAAAATAATATGTAAAAATAAAGTGAGTTACATTTAGTATTAATTACTCAGCAACTACCTCTTATTTGCTGTCATGAGTTAGATGTAGGGTAACTGAAATCACTACTGTCTACTGCCTTAAGATACTCAAATCTTTTACTTTACACAAATATTAATTCAAAATAAAAAATTAGTTCAAAAGCATAAAATTACAAAACTTTTTGAAAATAACATAGTAGAAAACCTTCAATACCTATGGCTTAATGAAGAGTCCTTAGACATGACAGCAAAAGCATGATCATAAGAGAAAAAAATGGTTAAGTTGGATTTCATTAAAATTAACAGTTTTGCTTTGTGAAAGACCCTGTTCAAAGGATGAAAAGAACAAGCTATGGATCAGGAGAAAAATATTTGCAAACTACATATCTGATGGAGGACTTATATCAAGAAAATATATAAACTCTCAAGATTCAACAGTAACCTCCCCCCGAATTCAATTAGGAAACAGCTTAAGACATAATGAGATATTTCACTGAAAAGGATATATAGATCATACATCTATAGCCATTTATCATTAGCCATTAGGAAGATGCAAATTAAGACCATGATGAGATATTAGTATACATTTACTAGAAGAACTAAAATAACAACTGTGGTAATACCAAATTCTGGTGAGGATATGAAAAAGCAGGGTCTATGACACATTGCTGGTGGAATATAAAATGGTACAGCTTCTCTGGAACACAGTTGGATAGTTTCTTAAAAACTAAGAATGCCCCTACTGTGTGACTAAACAGCTGGGCATTTATTCCAGAAGAATTAAAACATATTCATTCAGAAAGTTGCACAGGATTGTTCACAGGAGCTTTATAATAATTGCCAAAGACTGGAAATAACCAAAGTGTCTCTCAATAGGTGAATGGTTAAATAAGTGGGGTATACTCATACTGTGGAATATTATTCAGCAATAAAAAGAATAATGATTTGTGTAGCAACTTGGATGGATCTCAAAGGCATTATGCTAAATAAACAAAGGCAATCTCAAAATACCACACACTATATGATTCTATTTATAAAGCATTCTCAAATGACAAAATTACAGAGATGGGAAACAGATGAGTGGTTTCCAGGGGCCAGGGATGGTAAAGGGCAGTAAGCAAGTGTGACTGAAAGGAGTAGCCTGAGTGCTCTTTGTGGTGTGGGGTAGTACTATATCTTGATTGGTTGATTATACAGATTTACACAGGTGACAAAGAGACACAGAACTACATATATGCATTGTATTAACGTCATATTCTTGGTCTTGAATTGTGCTATCATTATGTGTGATGTAACTATTGGTGGAAACTGGGTGAAGAGTACATGGAACCTCTTTGTATTATCTTTGCAACTTCCTGTGAATCTATAATAATTTCAAAATAAAAGTAAAAAAAGGTGTACTCCCCAATTTCAGTTAAAACATAATGACTTTGTATTTTGTACTATAATTATGTCTATCTCTGTGGTCTAGGAATAACTAAAGCCATTAGGGCAGGAAGAAGGGACACTGAAGTTAAGAATTAGGAACAAACTGACAGAGAGGTTGGGGGAGAGGGATAATAGGGGAAGGACATCAAGGAACATGTATAAAGGACACATGGACAAAGCCAAAGGGGGTAGTAGGTTCGAGGGTGGGAGGTGGGGATGGGGAGGGCGGGGGAGGGTGTGGTGTGGTGAAAATGGAGACAGCTGTACTTCGATAACAACAAAAATAATAAAACAAAATAAAATATTAAAAGAAAAAAAGAATTAGGGGCTATGGAAAAGGGAGAGATATTTTGTTGGCTAGGTGGAAAAATAACTAAGGCCTTCTTAAAGCTATTAATCACAAGGATATACATGCACTTTTTAAAAAGTAATTACCTTAACATGAAATTCATCATCCAATAAGATATTTTGAGTCTTTAAGTCATGATGAAGTAGAGGAGGATTCATATTGTGCAGGTAATTTACACCCAGTGCAATTTCATGCAGGATGCGGAATCTTAATGGCCAACCAACATCAGGATATTCTGTTTTCTTCACATATAGAAGAAAGAAACAAAACCAAAATCACTGGCCAAATTTCATTACATTCCCATTTAGAGAATTAAACATTCCATGATGAAATATAGTATAAACTAAGGTCAAAACATATGCTCATTTTTATTACATAGTATCAATTTGACACTAACATACTTGTATCTTATTTTCCTTACTTTTTAGGGAAAATAATGATTATATAGTATTAATATTCCCTTTTAGTTTATATTAGTAATATAATTATATGATATCGAGTCTTTTTCTTTTGTTGATACAACTTCAATTATTTTTTAATCTGTATAATATCTACACACGTAAACCTATACCCACACCCATCTCCCCATTCTATGGCTTTATCAAGCAGTTTGTGCATGCACATGCACACACAAACTTCATTTCTAGTAATATAAAATCATTCATTAAAATTAATGTTTTAATTTTCCTAATATAAAAACATAAGGTATTATAATCATTGCATAAATTTAAAAAATATGACCATATTATATTTATTGACTAAGCATTAATATCTCATACTTTTAATTACATAATTAATTTATTTGCACTCCAACTTGAAAAATTAGCCTTAGGTTTTGTTTTTATGGAGACAAAAGTCACCTTCACTTATAAAGCATATATAATACAGACACATTAAAAATAATGTTTTATATTTCTTGGTGCTTACAAGTGATATATCCATCTGAGCTTTCATAAAATAAACATTTCTGAACATAAAAATTAATGCAGCATCTCAGGAGAATGAGTATACTCAGAAAAATTAGATATTTTGGGGAGATCCTCCAATGAATCCTCAGACACCAACCACTGCATGCATTTTTCTAAATGATATGAAAAAGCACACTTGTACTGAAAGCTCCAAACTGTTCTTGAGAATTTTTTCTGTAAGTAGATCAGCTTATAATGCAGTGATCAACCTGGCAGGGAAGTGGGTCAAAATACTTTGTGTTTGCATTGTATTTTGATTTATTTCAATAATCTTTTGTGTGGGTAGAGGAGGGTACTTCAAGATAAATCCTACCCTAATAATGCAATATAGAAAACCAAAAGAAACACATATTCATGTTGAACATTACTTCTTGAATAACTGAATCTTGAGTAACTGAATCTATTAATTTGTAAAAAGGTAACTTTTCTAAAAATTATGCAGCTTTAAAGCCAGAAGAAGTCCTCTATATACTGTAGTGTTAAATAAGGGCTTCTGATCATGATTCCTTCCAGGAGTTAGTAGTCCTCCTACAGGAGGCTCTAGAAGTCCTAGTGGGCTCCAAATTAAGGTGTCTGAATATCTACTAGAGTGCTGAGGTATGGGAGGAAAACATTAATATTTCTACTTATTTTTCAAAAATAAAAACAATTATGCTTAATTAGTATTTGCAACTTGATTGCTGTGGTGGTTACACAAATCTCATACACTGACACCAGCTACCAGATCCCATCCTGTTTTAGATGGTCATATCATAAACAAAGAGGGAGTCACTTCACCAGGGGCTGACAGTGGCACCCACTCTTTCTTTTCACTTACAGAATACCGACCCATCAGGGTTTAGGAGCACCCAAAAATTGGATTTTACACTTTATATTATCCAGTTTTAACTAAACCAACTTTCACTAAATGGACTGAGTGGTATAAAAAGACTTATTGAGAGAAACTGCGGGTTGGAGATAATATCAGCTTAAGCAAACAATAGATGAATACACATATTTTGAGAATGAAGAGCCCTTAATTTGTTTAGTGATGGGATTCACAAAGCCAGCGTAACTGGTACCTTGAGAAAAAAAGTAAATGGTTCATGCCATTGCTGATTGTGGAAAAGCTAGCGCATTTGGTATTCAGAGATAGATTTATTCAGCCTATTAATTTAGAACTTTATGAACTGGTATTATCAACATTTAGCCTGACCCCTAAATTGTCTTTAACGTAAAGGAAAATCCAGCCTAATTAACAGTGGACTGCACAGAGAGCAGAGTTTATCTTTTCTCTCTGTTGTGCCTACCTGTGTAAATATACATGTGGATAAGGCAATTCAGTGTAAAATTCAGGAACAGTAACCTAAGCAAAAAATCTAGGTCCCTTAGAATACAAAGCCTGACTCCACATAATTTTTAACAACACAATAGAAGCTGTAAATGGTGAGACTTTACAACTGCAATTGTTTTTCATTATTCTTATTTTGATTCATCTATTTATCCCCAAATAAGTTGATCATATATAAAACTAAAGCCCTATATAGCTTGATTCACAGAATTATAGCCACTGAAAGTGTACAATACTTACCCTATGTAGGAGTTCATTTAATGATCCATTTGGCATGTATTCAGTAACTATTCCCAAAAATTCAGGCTCATTGCAAATTCCCAAAATAGGAAGAATGTAACTAAATCTAGCTTTGTGTAAAATTTCAGCTTCTCTTAAGACATCATTTCTTTCACTAAAGAACAAAAAAACATTAATTATTTTAAAGTAATGAAAAACACACAGTTATAATGTGCATGATATTAAGTTAGTCTGGACTTTTTCAGTAATTAGCTTTTAACTTCTTAGGAATTATGCAACTTCTCTGTCCTTTAGTTTCATCATAGATAAAGTAGGGAAAACACCTGCCTTATGTATTGTAAGGTTTGCTTAGAGACCAAAGTAGCTTCTATAAGCCACTAACAGAAAAAAAAAAAATGCTGTACCTAGGTTATCATAATAGTACTTTTCTAGGAAAGGGAAAGAACAAGATAGACAAGTTTATAAAGTCTTTATTAGAATGATTAGAGTATGAACTAATTAAACTATTAAGTTTATGTTGTATTAAAATGATCATATTTGATTAGGATATTATATTAAATTTTATGGTTATATACCATGTGAAAATTTCCCAAATATCCTGAGTATTAAACCTTCTAAATATTGTAGATTTGAATGACTAGGTGACAGTTGCATGAGGGTCAATAATACTTAGAAATTATATTCTGGAACCCAGAGAAAGAACATTGAGAACAGGAGAGTCCTTCTAACAGAAGCCTGGAATAACTCTGGGTCCCAGGTGCATTTGCTTATTCATATACAAAATAAATAAATATCGAACTATTATTAAGAATAAATTGTGCTCAGCAGTATGGGGAGTATAAAGATGAAAAAACAGTCTGTGCTTTCAAGCTGCCCAGATCTTTTAAGAAAAATATGGATAGCACTGGGAATATAGTCAGTAATAATGTAATAACTATGTATGGTGTCATGTGGGTACTAGATTTATTAGGGTGATCACTTCAAGTTATATAATGTCTAATCATTGGGTTGCACATCTGAAACTAATATAATATTTTATGTCAACTCTAATTGAAAAATTAAAAAAAATAAGAAAAAAAGAAAATACTCATTGTGGTTTTGATTTCCATTTTTTCTGATGATAAGTGATGTTGAAAACCTGTTCAAATACCTGTTGGCTTTTTGTATATCTTCTTTGGATATGTTAATTATCTTGATTTGGTAATCATTCCACAATGTATGTATATCAAATCATCATGAAGTACATTTTATTTTCTCTTTTAAATATATTTTATTGATTATGCTATTGCAGTTGCCTGATTCGCCCCCTTATTCCCCTCCGCCTTGCACGCCTCCCACCTGCATTTCCACCCCCTTAGTTCATGTCCATAGATCATACATATAAGTTCTTTGACTTCCCCATTTCCCATACTATTCCTAACCTCCCCATGTCTATTTAGTACCTACCATTTATATTTCTCTTTTTTTGTTTATAAACATTTGGAATTTTATTTAAAAAAAAACAAAACATCACAAGCATGAACATCATTACAATTAGAGGCCCTCTTGGTTCTCCACAATGATACTGAGCATGCTCACAAGGGGTTCCCATTGTTTAGTCTTAAACAGCCACCTTTAGAAGGAAAAAAAAAACAACTCAGCACACTACCATTTAATTTGTTTTAATGTTTCTTCACAAATGGTGAAATATACTAAAGTACAGACAAGGAATAATCATAATGTTGTGACCAACATTATATATGGAATTATAAATTTAAAACATTTTCTGGTTTAAAAAATAAATCTGGTAGTCAGTGAAGCTCTGTAGCATCTTTGCATCTAGTAGGGTTGGTCTCTTTGCTCCTGATGGTGTTCATCTTTATCCATTTTTCCAGGGCCTCCATGCCCTCCTCTTCCTCCTCCCATTTGTTCCATCAAACGTCCAGGAGGACCTCCAGGGCCATCTCATCTTCATCCATCAAAGCTACCTCAGTCCAATAACCAGCCACCATGGAAGCCACCTCTGTCTCCACCATGGCCACCTCTGAACATGCCACCAGGAACACCACGGTCCCCGCATGCCACCAGGGGCACCTCTGTCACAGTCATCACCCGGAGGTGGAAAGGGTGGTGGGAGGAAGCCTTCAGGCTTTGGGGACTTACGCTGGCTGCATTCTGTATTCCAGGCAAAGGTCTGGTTTCCACACCCTGGACTGGGGCACTGCCAGTCTCCCACTTGGTGCTGGACATTTCCTCCCCGAGATGGGTTCCCTTGGAAATCCCAGGGTCCTCTTAGGGGAAAGCCTCTTCTGTCTCTGCCATGGCCTCCCATGTGATCCATAGGAGCCCCAGGACCTCCTGGGCCCCCTGGATCTCCACAGAACAGTGGTGGCAACCCCCTGCCCTCTCAGGGTGTCAAACCCACCCCCTCCCAGCTGTTCATTGAAGGCTTCTTCTGAGTCAGATAAACTTAAGTTTGCTACCTTGAAAATCTTTCCCATCAAATCACTCCACGGCGGCCTTGGCAGTTGATGGATCTTCATAAGACACTGTAGCATCACCTTTGGGCTTTCCCATTTCCTTGTCTAAGTATATATGGATCATGGGTTGCCTGGTTCTCTTGTTCATCTTAACAACTCTGCACTGCTTGAAGAAGTCTGTCAGATCATCTAGAGTCACATTGTCATTTAATCCTTGTACATAAATTGCACTGTTGTCAGAATCTTCATCTGGATCAACAGGTGGGCCTAGATCAAAATCTGGTCCTTCATCCAGAGGTCCACCAGGCTTACTGAAGCCACCTCACTCTCCAGCACTGCCCATTCCAGTGCAACCTCCTCCCCACCCATTTCTGCTCAGGCCTCTACAATCAAATCCCCCTCTTCCCCTACCCGGTTATCAGGGCCACTCATGCATCATTTCTCTCCTGGTCCAGAAAATTCTCCAGACTCATGCCCATAAACACCCATGCTACTGGGGTGGTCCTGTCAGAATGAACTCCGCTGCCCATAGCTGCTGCTCTGTTGGCTATACTGACTTGGAGCCTGGCTGTAGGATCCAGTTTGGGTGTGGGTAACTAGTGGGTTGCTGCTGCCCATAGCTGCTTTGTTGACCATAGCTACTCTGCTGTCCATAGCTGCTCGGCTGCCCATACGTGTTCTGCTGAGTAACTGCTCTGATCATAACTAGTCGGCTGTGTAGAGGAATAGCTGGTAGGAGGATAGGATGGCAGTGCTGTGATTGGCTGCACTGGGTAGCTCCCAGGTACCTGGGGATAATTGTAGTTACTCTGTCTGAATTCCAGGTTGGGATGGTTGTAGGCCCCTGTGCTAGGTTGAGGCTGATTAATCTCAGTGGTTTGTTACCATCCTGTGGTCTTACAGGTGCCATGTCTGCCAGCTGTTGCCTGTAGGCTGGGTAAGCAGGCCAAGTGCCATATGCAGACTGAGCTGCATAGGAGGCCTGGGTGGTAGTGACTGTAGCAGTGGTGGTATCATAAGCACCAGTGCCATGCCCCTGGACAGGCTGACTGTATGCCTGGGGATCAGCTGGAGCAGTATAACCTGCATAAAGAAGTTGCATAGGCTGTCTGCCCATAGATAGCAGTGGCTGCCTATTTCCGGCCCTCCTACCAGTCTGGATGAATATTTCTTCCTTAACTCCTTAGTTGTTGGACTCCACACAGTTTGATTTTCTGGCAGTTCTGGTTGCTTTCTGTTTTTAAATTTGTTGTTGTCCTTCTTTTGGTTGTGTGAGGAGGTACAGTGTAGCTACCTACACCTCCATCTTGGCCAGAAGATCATGAAGCACACTTTAAATACCAGTCATATATGCAGTCCATGGACCATATAGAATGGTGGACCCATAAGATTGTAATGGAGCTGAAAAATTTCTGTGACTTAGTGACATTGTAGTCATTATGATGCCTTAACCTGGTATTATTTTGTACAGTAACATGCTATACAGCTTGTAGCCCAGGAGTAATAAGCTGTGCCATGTAGCCCAGTGTGCAGTGGGCTACATCATCCAGGTCTGTGCAAATGCCTTCATGATGTTTGCACAATGACAAAATCATCTAACAATGGAGTTGTTAGAATGTATGCCTGTCATTAAGTAGTACATGACTGTATACAATTGTGTTTGTCAATTATTCTTTAATAAAGTTAAAAAATAAGAAAAACAAATACAAATACAAATAAACCCTTAAAATATAAGGAAGAATGTGATTAGTTCTCCCCCCAAACTAACTAAATGAATAAATAGAGAACTGTGGGAACCCAAAGAAAAGAGAGTAAACTTTGGCTTGGGGTGTCACCATGGTCATCAGAGAGGTGGGATTTCAAGTACATTTTAAGGATGGATAGAATCTCAATGTTTGGAGAAAGGACATCCAGGATGGATGTGGCCTCCAAGATGAGAGGGACCTTGCCTGTTTCATCTGTGTGTCCCTAGGACCTGGAATAGTGCCTGGCATGTAGTAGATAGTAGATAATAGATATGTACCAAATATATTCAAGGAAATTAAAGTGAGGGCTATGTTTAGAAAATGGAAAGTCATCTAATATGAGTCAGGATATATAACAGTTGTAAAAGAAGTGAAGGTTATTGGTGCAGGTAGAACTACATCTCAGAGCCTTAAAGCCAGACAAGGGTGTTTACACTTTATTTGCTAGTCTTGAGCTGTGACTGCAGGTTTTTAAGCAAAGGAATGACATGAGCAGAACAAACTTTTAGGATTTACCTGGCAGAAGGTTGGAGGATCAGCAGAAAGGTAGAGTTTGAAAGTCAGGTGTTAGCTATAATACTAGTTAAGATGTAAGGCAATGAAAGCCTGAAACTATGAAGGTCACAGTGGAAATGGAAAGAAAAACACCAGCTAACTAGCATGCCTAGGCTGTGGTGACTGACTGACTCACTACGGGTATTAGAAAAAAGGATTTAAAGATGTCATCAGTTTTCACTCTATGAATGGGTGTACGTAGCAGCAATAATAGAAATAGAACAGTCTCCAGGAGAAGCCTGCTTGGTAAATGATGGTGGTTAGTTGGGTCTTAAGCCACCCAACCTCTGGGTAAATGGCTGTTGCAAGAAGAAAAGTAATAGACATTCCAGACCAGACGATGAGGCCTGCTTTAAAAGTAAACAAAAACAAAAATATAGCAAAAAAATCTCAGTCATTTATGTTTTGAATAAATGATCATATACATTTATAATTGAAGAGTTACACGAGGGTACATACCCTGCTCTTCACCCATTTATTAAGCTCCCAGCTAAGAGACGTTTTCTAATTAAACTTCTTTCCCTAATTTGGAAAAGTTGTGTATTTGCATCAAGAGATGTAGGTCAACAAGAGAGTTACTGGGTAGCACACTGGCAGAGAGGCAGAGGATGGACACTCTGAGAAAGAACTACAGACAGATGGACATGCTGGAAAACTCTCAGTGGTACTTACTATACTCTTTCCTCCTCCCAGTAGGAGGGGTATGAGGCATTCTTCCTTCTACTTTGATCTATTATATGTCAGCCATTTTAGATACCCTGTCATTCTACTATCAACCCCTAAAGTTTGATTCATTACCCCACTTTATACTCAGTTCGTAATTTTCTAATGGTCACGCCAATAATAAGTGGCAAGGTTGGAATCAGATTTGAATTGCAATTGTGGGACTCTAAAGCTTGTGTTCTTTCCATTCTAGTGCATGATCGGAGAAGACAGTAGGTTCTTCAAGTTAGGTTTTGGGAAGATTTAGTGAGTGGGAAAACAGAAAAAGCCAAACAGTTTAAAATAGTTTTTTATATATTTAAAAATAAAAATGTGTTTTGGAGATCAAACCCTTGTCCAAGGGTATCACTGGCAAATGTTTTCCCAAATGGTTAGTTTCCTTTTCATTTCAATGATGATTTCTTTAGCTGTGCAGAAGCTTTTTAATTTGATGTAGTTGATTTTATTTATTTTTTCCTTAATATCACTTGCCCTAGGGGACATATAGGTGAAAATACTGCTGCATGTGATATGTGAAATTTTCCTGCCTATGTTCTCCTTTAAGACTTTAATGGTGTCATGATTTACATTTAAGTCTTTTATCCATCTTGAGTTTATTTTGGTGTATGGTGTGAGATGGTAGTCTAGTTTCATTTTTTGCACATGCAACTGTCCAGATCTCCCAACAGCATTTATTGAAGAGGCTATTTTTACTCCACTTTATGCTAATGCCCCCTTTGTTGAATGTTAATTGACCATAGAGACTTGGGTTTATTTCTGGGAGCTCTATTCTGTTCCATCAGTCTATGTGTCTGTTCATATGCAGTCAGTACCTGACTGTTTTGATTGTAGTGGCCTTTAACATGGCTTGATAACTGGTACTGTGATCCCTCCTACTTTGTTCTTCTTTCTCAAAATTACTGAGGCTCTTTAGGGTCATTTATAGTTCCATATAAATTTTTGAAATATTTGCAAAGATTTGACCTTGTAAATATGTAAAGAAACTCACATGACTCCACACCAAGAAGACAATTCATTTAAAAAAAATGGGCAAAGGACCTCAACACTTTTCCAAGGAGGACTTAAAGAGGGCCCAGAGGTAGATGAAAGGATGTTCAATATCACTAGCCATCAGAGAGAGGCAAATTAAACCACAATGAGATACCACTTCATACCGTTGAGAATGGCCATCATAAACAAAGCAACAAACAACATATGCTGGCAAGGCTTTGGAGAGAAGGGAACCTTAGTATGCTGTTGGTAGGAATGCAGACTGGTGCAGCCACTGTGGAAAACAGTATGGAATTTCCTCAGGAAACTAAAAATAGAACTGCTTTTTGACCTGGCAATTCCACTACTGGGATTATACCCTAAGAATCCTGAAACACCAATTCAAAAGAACCTACCAATAACAGGCTGTTTTGATTACAGTGGCCTTGTAATATAGTTTAGTATCAGGTATTGTGATCCCTCCTACTTTACTCTTCTTTCTCAAAATTGCAGCAGATATTCGGGGTTGTTTATGGTTCCATATAAATTTTTGAAGTGTTTGTTCTATGTCTGTGAAATATGCCATTGGTACTTTAATAGGGAT
>CM052544.1:61305799-61321027 GCA_028533065.1 Trachops cirrhosus
AAAATGTAAAATACAGCTTCTGTAGACTTATCACCAAAAAATCATCAGCAAAAAACCACTGACAGTATCTACAGGGTGTTTGAACGACCTGTCAGTACCATCTACTCATAAGGAGTTGGGAAATTGTTGGGGAGTGCCCACTCAGGAGCTGAAATAAGGTTATGGAGGAGGACTGACCAATCACTAATATAAGAACAAGAACCATAACATAAAGTTATTTTTCTTTCAGGTGATCCCAAAGAACATTATCCACACAAGAGCCCAAGAAGTCCATGTATTTATTATTCCCATTTTTATAAGTGAGGAAATAGCCTGTGAGCCAACAGCACACAGCTCAGCCCTGTGCTCAGTCTATGCAAATACTGCTGATGTTCACATGCCAGGAACCAAGTTGTAGAAAAGCATGTGATGCAGAGATGCCGGAGTATTTCACTGGTCTTATCGCTTTTTTGAAGACAGAATTAATTTCCTACCCATTTAGTGAAGAATTTTAGATTATGAAAATTATTAACGAGTAAGCAAAGGGAACTCCCTCTTCATTCCTTGGCCCCCACAAGGCACAAAACTTGAATTAATATCCACAGTGGAGGGTCAATTAGTTTTAGAACAGGCCTCTCAGCACTGACTTTCAGTGTATTTGCACAGTTGATTCCACCGCCACCCCACAGATCGGCTGCGTACTGTCCACACAGTTGCCCTGCACTTGCACAGAATTCAAGGCCCAGGGTAAAGAGGCCACACCCTGCGTTGATGAGGCTAGGGTTGGGGGTGTGCGTGAGGAGGGGCCGCCTTAGGGGCGTCGTCAGTCTGCTGGGATCTGGCCTAGACAGGCCTGATACCAGAGTAACTACCAAACGCGGGGGGCCAAGGCTGAGGGAGGGCTTTGACGCGGGCCACCTCGACTCGGATGTGAGCTCAGAACAGACAGGAAGAGTGACCCCTGAGCAAAGGGAGGTCACGGCCGGCCGTGTGTGGTTGCAGTGCTTCCTGGAAACAGAAACTAGAGCTCCCACTGAGTTGTGCAGGATGTGCTAGGCTGTCCGAGTTTCTGGTCCTGTGTAAGTTCTAATTCAGGTCACTGTTAGCAGAAAGCACAGTATTTCCTCTGCGACAGGCTCTCCTGTGAGAATAAGCCTCAGTGACTAAGCGTTCAGCCACAGAGTACAGGGGCCCCAAGCCCAGACATCCCAGACCCAGGGGCTACAGGGACACCCACGACGCTCCGTGGTGGGTGCCCGGCCCCACCACACTGGATGCTCAATGCGCTGTGGGCAGCCCGACCGGGAACGCGAGGGGGGTACCCAGGGAAATGCCCGCCACGGGGACAGTGCGTGGGGACCAGACACTCGGAGGGAGCCGGGCTTCCCGGCTGCCGGTCTTCACGGTGGTGCGGAAGGGCCTACCTGTCTAGCAGAGGGGTGTGGATGTGCAGGTGCTTCACGGCCACCCGCACGCGCCAGTCAGCGTGGCGCGCGGACGACACAGTACCCGACGCGCCGCGGCTGAGGAAGCGCAGGTCGGCGAGCTTGTGCGAGGGTACTGCGGGCAGCGCGCTGCAGATGGGCTCCAGGCTCATGGTTCCGGGCTGAACTGCCGCACCCGGCTGCCCGCTTCTGGCTTCTGTACCGTGCTGCTGCTGGCCGGAACCCCTGCTGCCAGATGGCACTAAGTCGCCAGGGCGCCCATGCCCACGTCGCGCGCCGCCCGAAGCTTTCCCGGAGACCAGCGGAGTGCAGTCAGGAAGGAGACTGGTGGTTTTGCAAGGACTGCAGTGAGGAGCCTCGGGATCAACTGTGCACCCGGCCCGCAGCCGCTGGCTCCTCCTCTTACCTCGCCCACGCCACGCCCCCTACCCCTCCCGACCCTTCCCCCAACATCGCAAACTCCTGCCTGGCTCCTCCCCAACCTAGCGTCTTGGCCCACGTCCTCCGGCTCCTCCCCTCACCCTGCCCACATCCCAGCTTCACCCGCCCGATCCCACCCCAAGCCCCGCCCCACTCGGTTGGCTCATCCCACTTCCACCCCCACCTGGTCCCATCCAAGCTCGGTGGCCCTTCGCAGCACACTTCTACCTAGCAGAGTTCAGGCTCGAGGCCGCTGACTGGGCGACTCCTGAGGGCGGTGAAGAAGCTGGATGCCCATTTGGTCCCCTGGCCCGGGTTTGGGGACGCGCTGTATTTCGCCCGCGTGTTTGTCAGCCCGCTCGCCCTGGGCACAGTCCCCTCAGCTCCGCTCCCTGACCTGGACGGGAGGTCGGCTCCCGCCCTAACCCGGCCTCACACCTGAGGAAGCGCAGTGAGCCAGGTAAGGCTGCGGGCGCCGAGTTTGCGGGGTCAGGTAGGGCAACTAGTCTCAGACACACGCTGCAAAGCTCTCAGCCTGCGGACCTAGCTAAGACCCGGACGAACGGCGCCTCAGCGACAGAAGGCAAGGCGGACATTGGCGCCCTGGTGTGTTCTTGTGACGGCGGTGTGGCGGTGTACGAGGGTAGCGGCGTCCTAAGAGCTCCTGTCACTCTCAGTGAGAGGCTCTGTTTCACACATGGGTCACACTCGTGCTTTCTCTTCAGTGACCGCTTGGCTAGAGTGTGTCCAAACTCAATCATTCCCTCTGTCACTTATTCATTCTTCACTTATTCACTCACTCATGCATTCACTCATTCATTCAGTCACTCATTCTCTCACTTATTCACTCATTTATGTATTAGTTCCCTCATTCATTCACCCACTCACCGCTTCACTCATTCACTCTCCCACTTACTCATTCACTCGCCCCACTCATTCATTCACTCACTCTCCCACTTATACACTCTCTCATTCACCCACTCATTCATGTACTCGCTCATATATTCATTCACTCATTCACTAACTCATATATTTACTCACGCATTCATTGATTTATTCACTTATTCACTCATTCATTCTCTTACTCATGCATTTATGCATTCATTCATTCTCTCACTTGTTCTCTCATTCATTTTCTCTCACATGCTCTTTCATTATTCACTCACTCATTCACCTCATGAGGTAACAAAGACTTCCAGAACAGGAGAACAGAAAACAAGTGACAGGAAATGACCCCAAAATAATCAAAGCACTTTTCCTGGCCTTAAGCACAGGAGTCTCCACACTGAGAGGAACCATGTGAGGCTTGTCATTAGGAAGCTCAGGACACTAGGAATACAGATTTCAAGACTTTTCAGATGGAAATGGGAAGGCCACTGGATTTCTCAGCATTAACACTTTTATGCTAAAGCACAATGGAGTGAAATGTCTTTAAAATTCTGGAAGAGAGTAACTTTAACCTAGACGTTTGTAGTCAGTCAAACCAATCAAGTACAAGGGCAAAATAAAAACATTTTCACATACACAAGAAGGCAAATTGATGCAGACACTGGCCCACAGTGTCTGCCTCATTATGGATGAAATGAGACATTCACACGGACTACCGAGTCTGGTGGAGGAAAAGGGACAGCATGGCTTTTCTTTCAAGGGGAGCAAAAGCCTTGGCCCTTGCTGTGACTGGCCTGTATTGGGTTTTTCGGCACATTACATGATGGTCCTCATTTCCTCTGCACAGGTTCGCTTTAGGTGGTTATCTTTTACAGAAAACAAAGGAGCCAATGCTGCTAATCACATCACAGAAGAGGGATATTTGCAAATAAGAAGGCAAAAGTGGTTGAACCAGTTACACTCATCCTTGGAAGGTTTAGCATGGATTTTAGGAAGTTACTTTGCAGGAAATGTCCTCAATTCAGGGTGAGGGAGTTTTTTAGCAAGAGCAAGACTCAAAGTGGCCTAGGCACATTGCAGGCCTGATTCCCCATGGGAGAACCTATCTGTAGGCGTGGGTCTTGTGCATCTCTGAGTGGGAGCTGGGCCCACACCATGCAGAACGGTCTCCTACAGCAAATATTTACTTTCTGCCCATCCACCTTTTTAGAAAAAGAAAGCTGTTAGAGGATGTGCTCCAACAAACATGGAAATAAGTCAAGAAAAAGAAAGACTTGGTATCCAAAAAATAGGACGTGGACAATGTGAGGGGAAACTGAAGGATGGAAGAACTGTCTTCAATTTATCTACCACAACCTCATATCTTTACTTTTATAATAGTTTTCTCCATTATACAGTTTTTAAAAATATAGCCCTGGCTGGTGTAGCTCAGTGGATTGAGCGTGGGCCTTCTTACCAAAGGGTTACTGGTTTGATTCCCAGTCAGGGCACATGCCTGGGTTGCAGGCCAGGTCCTCAGTAGACGGCCTGCAAGAGGCAATCACACGTTGATGTTTCTTTCCCTCTCTTTTTTCTTCCCTTCCCCTCTCTCTAAAAATAAACAAATAAAATATTTACAAAAATGTTATTAATTATATGTAGTTTAATTAATTCCCATAATTAATTGGTTGACAACAAAAGGCTTAAGGAATACTTACCCTGAAGTACATCAACTAAATGATAAAAAAGTAATTATGCAAATCAAGCTAAAATCAATTCACCTGTTACAAATCCTCTAAAATCATTAAGATTTGTTTTCCCATGTGCTATTTTAGGAAATAATAGCTTGGAATTTCTTATCTCTTTAAATAGAAACAAGACAGGAAAATTGAAAAATGAACCACATAAAATGTAGAAGTCCAAGAATTTCAAACATCTCATATTCTAGTTTTTTAAAATTTTTAGTTGAAAAGCATCTAGTAAGTTTTAAAAACAAATTCTGGAGAAGTCTCTATAATTACATAATAATGAATATTTTGCATGGGAAAACAAACATTTGGGGTATATTTGGTGTCTTTTCCCCAAAAAGCAATCTTAAAAATACTTGGTATGCTTGATGACATGGAATCTATTGTTATGAAGAGTCAGAGAAATACACATTTTTGTGGTTAATGAGCACAATAATTTTCTCAATTATGTTCAGTTCTAGATTAAATATGATGTCATTTAAAATTGATTGATAGGTGTATTTCTGATAAATAAACTAAATTCTCCACATGTCAATTAGAAAAAGTAAGTAGTTGCACTAGACTATTAGTAAAGATAATATTAAATCAAGCTTTTAATATCAAAAAGATAATATTAATACCAAGATAGAGAGTACATTTCTGAAACATTTTTCAAGTTGCATCTTTGTCCTTTAGCCTGGAAGACTGTACTTACTTTTTAAGCAAATTTAAAAAATTTTCTATATTTGATTTATTATTTTTTGCATTTTTTAATTTTTCGTTTTTTTAAATTATTTTTTAGCATTTTTTTAATTGTTGTTCAAGTACAGTTGTCACCATTTCCCTTCCACTACTAGCTACCAATCCACTCTAAATCCTTCTCACCTTTGGCTTTGTCCATGGGTTCTTTATACATGTTCCTTGACAACCTTTCCCCTTCCCTTGTTATCCCCCTCTGCCCTCCCCTCAGGTTACTGTCAGATTGTTCTTTATTTCAATATTTTGGGGTATGTTTTGCTTGCATGTTTGTTTTGTTGATTAGATTCCACTTATAGGTGTGGTATTTGTCTTTTACCACCTGGCTTATTTCACTTAACATAATGCTCTGCAGTTCCATCTGTGCTGTTGTGAAAGGTAGGAGTTCCTTCAGTCTTTCTGCTGTGTGTATTCCATTGTGTAAATGTATCACAATTTTTTGATCCACTTATTTAATGACGGGCACGTAGGTTGCTTCCAACACCTGGCTATTATAAATTGTGCTTCCGTGTACACTGGAGTGCATAGGATCTTTTGAATTGGTATTTCAGGGTTCTTAGGGTATAATCCCAGCAGTGGAATTGCCAGGTCAAAAGGCAGTTCTATTTTTAGTTTCCTGAGGAAATTCCATACTGTTTTCCACAATGGCTGCATTAGTCTGCATTCCTACCAACAGTGTACTAGAGTTCCCTTTTCTCCACAACCTTGCCAGCACTTGTTTGTTGCTTTGTTTATCATGGCCATTCTCAATGGTGTGAAGTGGTATCTTATTGTGGTTTTAATTTGCATCTCTTTGATGGCTACTGATGCTGAGCATCTTTTCATATGCCTCTGGGCCCTCTGTATGTCTTCCTTGAAGAAGTGTCTGTTCAAGTCCTTTGCCCATTTTTTAATTGGTTTTTTGTCTTCCTGGTGTGGAGTCATGTGAGTTCTTTATATATTTTGGAGATCAAACTCTTGTCTGAGGTATCATTGGAAAACATATTTTCCCATAAAGTTGGTCTCCTTTTCATTTTGCTGATGTTTTCTTTATCCATGCGGAAGCTTTTTAGTTTGATGAAGTACCATTTGTTTATTATTTCCTTTATGTCCCTTGCTCTAGGGGACATATCAGTGAAAATATTGTTGCATGGAATATCTGAGATTTTCCTGCCTATGTTTTCCTCTAGGACTTTGGTGATATCACAACTTATATTTAAGTCTTTTATCCATCTTGAGTTTATTTTGGTGTGTGGTGTGTGTTGGTGCTTGAGTTTAATTTTTTTTTTGCATGTAGCAGTTCAAATATCCCCACACCATTTGTTGAAGAGGCTATTTTTACTTCATTTTATGCTTCTGCCCCCTTTGTCAAATATTAATCAACTATGGAGACTTGTGTTTATTTCTGGGCTCTCTATTCTGTTCCATGGGTCTATGTGTATGTTCTTTTGCCAGTATCATACTGCTTTGATTACAGTGGCCTTGTAATACAGTTTGATATCAGGTATTATGATCCCTCCTACTATGTTCTTCTTTCTCAAAATTGCTGAGGCTCTTTGTGGTCATTTATGGTTCCACATAAAGTTTTGAAATCTTTGTTTTATATCTGTGGAATATGTCATCAGTATTTTAATCAGGATTGCAGTGATCTATAAATTGCTTTGGGTATTATGGATGTTTTGATGATGTTAATTCTTCCAGTTCATGAACATGGTATGGTCTTCCATTTATTTGTGTCCTCCTTAATTTCTTTCTTCAGTGTTGTGTAGTTTTCTGAGTAGAGGTCTTTTGCCTCCTTGCTTAGGTTTATTCTTTGATACTTTATTTTTCTTGTTGCTATATCAAATGAGATTTTTTCCCTGATTTCTGTTTCTGATATTTCATTGTTGGTGTACAAAAATGCCTTTGACTTCTGAATATTGTCTGTGTATCCTGCTCTTTTGCCAACTTCTCTTATTAGGTTGAGTAGTTTTTTTGTGGAGTCTATAGGATTTTCTGTTTACACTATCATGTCATCTGCAATGAGTTTTGGTTCTTCCTTTCCAGTTCGGATGCCTTTTGTTTCTTTTTCTTATCTGATCACTGTGGCTAGATCTTCTAATACCCTTTTGAATAGAAGTAGTGAAAGTGGACACCCTTGTCTTGTGCCTGATCTTAGAGGGAAAGTTTTTAGTTTTCCCCATTGAGTATGATGTTGGCTGTAGGTTTCTTGTATGTGGCCTTTATTATGTTGAAGTATCTCCCTCTGTTCCAACTTTGCTGAGTGTTTTTACCACAAATGGGTGCTGTACCTTATCAAAAGCTTTCTCCTCATCTGTTGATATGATCATGTGATTTTTGTCTTTCCTTTATTATATTTATTGATTTGTGAATATTGCACCATCCTTTCATCCCTGCGATGAATCCCACTTGATGATGGTGAATGATCTATTTCATGTATTGCCGGATGCAGTTTGCCAATGTTTTGTTGAGGAGTTTAGCATCTATGTTCATCAGTGATATTAGTCTGTAGATTTCTTTCTTTTTTGTATCCTTGTCTGGTTTTGGGATTAGGATGATGCTGCCCTCCTAAAAAGAGTTTGGGAGTTTTCTCTTTTCTTGTATTTGTTGGACTAGTCTGGGAAGGATAGGGGTTAGCTCTTCCTTAAATGTTTTATAAAGTTCTTCTGTGAAATCGTTTGGTCCAGGGCTTTTGTGTGCAAGGAGATTTGTTTATTACACCTGGAATTTCACCAGCTGTTTTCGGTTCATTTTGGCTTTCTGCTTCTTGATTCAGTTTAGGAAGATTATATTTTTCTAGAAATTTGTCCATTTCAACTATGTTTTCAAATTTTTTGGCCTATAATTCTTCATAGCAATTTATTAGACTCCTCTCTATTTGCATGGTATACTTGTAATTTCTCCTCTTTTATTTCTTTTTTTAAAAAGATATCGATATTTCCTTTTCTTTTTTAAAGATGTTATTTATTTTTAGACAGCGGTGAAGGGAGAGAGTAAGAAGGAGAGAAACATCAGTGTTGGTTGCCTGTTGCACACCTCCTACTGGGGATCTGGCCTGCAACCCAGGCATGTACCCTGACTGTGAACTGAACCAGCGACCCTTTTGTTCACAGGCCTGTACTCGACCCATTCAGCCACAACAGCCAGGGCTCATTTCTGATTTTGTTTATTTGGGTCCTGTTATTTTTTTTCTTGATGTGTCTGGTTAAAGGCTTGTCAGTTTTGTTTATCTTTTCAAAGAACCTGTTGCTGGATATATTGATCCTTTGAATTCTTCTTTTAGTGTCTATGTCATTTGCTACTGCTTTGATCTTGTTCATTTCCTTTCTTCTTGCTCTGGGCTTTTTTTGTCATTGTTCCTCCAGTTCTTGTAGATGTAGGGTTATGTTGTTTATTTGAAATGTTTCTATCCTTTTTAGGTAGGCTTGTATCACTATGAACTTCCCTCTCAGGACTTCCTTTGCTGTGTCTCAGAAATTTTGGACTGTTCTTATGTGTTTATTTACATTTGTTTTTAGAAGCTTTTTGATTTCTCCCTTGATGTCATTCTTGACCCATTCATTGTTTAATAGCATGCTGTTCAATATCTATGAATTTGAGTGTTTTTGAATGTTTTCTTTGAGGTTGGTTTTTAGTTTCAGATCCTGTGGTCCGAGAAAATGCTTGATGTGATTTCAGTTTTTTTGAATTTGTTGAGGCTTGTTTTCTGTCCTATCATGTGGTCTATCTTTGAAAATGTTTCATGTACATTTGAAAAGAATGTGTATTTTGCTTCTTTGGTATGAAAGGTTCTATATACATCAGTTAAGTCCATTTGATCTAGGGCATTGTTCAATGCCACAATATCCTTCTTAATATTTTGTTTGGAAGATCTATCCATATTTGACCCTGGGCTGTTAAAATCCCCTGTATAAGTGTGTTGCTGTCAATATCTTTCTTGAAGTCCTCCAAGATTTTCCTTATATGTGTGGTGGCTCTTATTCTGGGTGCATATATGTTTATGATGTTTATGTCTTCTTGGTGGATTTTTCCCTTGAGTTTTCTTCCCTTGTGTATTGAAGTGTCCTTCTGGGTCTCTTTTCATGGCCTTTTTTTAAAAGTCTATTTTGTCTGATATAAGTATTGCTACCCAGCTTCTTTTTTTTTTTTTTCCTGTCCATTTGCTTGGAATATTTTTCCCAACTCTTCACTTTCAGTCTGTATAGGTCTTTTGTTCTGAGGTGGGTCTCTCTAGGCAGCATATGTGGGGGTCATGTTTCCTTATCCATTCAGGTACCCTATGTCTTTTGATTGAAGCATTTAGTCCATTTACATTTAAGATTATTTTTGATAGGTGCTTATTCATTATTTTACTCCCTTTGGACCTGTGTTTCTCTCTCTCATTCTTTTTCTTCCTTTCTGTAAACCAGTTCCTTTAGCTTATGTTGCAGTGCTGCTTTGGTGGAGGTGTATTCTTTTAGCCTTCTTTTGTCTGGGAAACTCATTATTTTGCCTTCCATTTTAATTGATAACCTTGGTGGGTAGAATAGTCTTGGTTGCAGGACTTTGCTTTTCATTATTTAGAATATTTCTTGCCATTCCCTTTTGGCTTGTAGTGTTTCTATTCTGAAGTCAGCTGCTAGTCTTATTGGGGCTTCCTAGTACCTTACTACCCCTTTCTACCTTGCTGCCTGTAAGATTCTCTCTTTGTCTTTGAGTTTTACCATTGTAATTATGTGTCTTGTAGTGGGCGTCTTTGGGGTCCTCTTGATTGGGACCCTCTCTATTTCCTGATTTCTTTTAACAAATTAGGGAAGTTTTCCATCATTACTTTTTCAAACAGGTTTTCTATCCCTTGCTCCTCTTTTTCTTCTGGTATCCCAATGATATGGATATTATTATGTTTCATTTTGTCCCGAATTTCCCTTAACTCCTCTTCATTCTTTTTGAGTCTTTTTCCTTTTCTTTCTGGGAGTTTTTTCTTCCTTGTCTTCCAACTTGCTAATTAAATCCTCTGCTTCATCTAGCCTGCTTTTGATTCCTTCTTTGTGTTCTTCAATTCAGAAAATGTATTCTTCATTTCCTTTTGACTCTTATTGATAGTTTCTATGTCATGTTTCATGCTGATATAGTTTGCAGTAAGTTCCTCATAGCTTCCCTGCAGCTTTTGGTAATTCTCAGTGAGCTCTTTGAGCTTCTTTATAACCATTGCTTTGAACTCAGTATCTGTGGTAGTTGACTTGCCTCCATTTCATTTAGTGCTCTTTCTGAGGATTCCTCCTTTCCTTTCAATTGGGGGTTGTTTCTTTGTCTTCCCAATATTTGTGAGACTCGTCTTGTTTGCTTGCTTCTTAAATTGATCTGATTTGACTCCCTGAGTTTGTGTTATGAACTTCCGTCATGGGAGACCTATGAGATTCAGTGGTGCAGTCTCCTTAATCTCCTGAACTTGATGCTCTTGGGGTGCACTTTATGTTGTTCATCTTGGTTCTCTGTATGTCTTTGGGTTTTGATTGTTGTTGGGTTATTCTTTGGTGGGTCCTTCCCTCCAGCTAATTGACTGAGGGTCAGTCTGCCCACTACGTCTAGTATGCTATTGTGCAGATGCTTCCAGAACAAAACCACAATCCCAGAAAACAAACCCACATCCTCAAAAATAAATCCCACCCAGTAATCCCATTATCAACAGCAAATGAACCAGTATTAATAAAGGTGAAAGGAGATTAAGACTATGATAAGAAAGGAGAGAAATAATTGTAAAATCTAGTGACTTAAGATGCATAAACTTGATGGATAAGAAATGAATGTTTAAAAGTATGTAGGAAAGAAAATATTGCAAATCATGGAGAAGACCACAGTGTATTTCATCTCAGTAGCCTGTAGTATTTACCACTGATTTTTCTTTCTGGATCTGCTTCTGGTGATATCAGATGTTGACCCCATCTGACCTTAGGCAGCCAGTTCCAGACTTTCAGAGATCTACTGTCTGTAACTGTCTCCTTTAGTTTTTATTTTAGTCACTCTGCACTCAGCAGTCAGATTTTAGCACTATAGGGCAGAGAGAATCCCTCCTGGTACCTTGGCTATTGTTTCCCCTCAAGCTGCTGCTGCTCAGAGGGGAGTGGTCTGCCTTAGCAGGATGGCTGCTGATGTTTGGGGTTTGACTCAGCACTGGGGTTCTAGCAGCTATTCTCTCAGTTCTGTCACCAAAGCTTCTATCCCCAGTCATCCTCATATGTCTCTAGCCCACTGTACCCTCATCTTTGCTGGATCCTGGGGTAAGTTGCTGGAAATGAAAAGTTGTGCGTTGGCCCTTTAAATGGCTCTTTGTGTCTCCAGCTGACATTTGTGGGAGAGCACAATCCTGCTGGTTCTTATCTGTGTGTGTTTTAGTTTCTGGTGCTCTAGTCTGGAGATCCCAGCTTAAGGTTTAGACCCTACTCTTCTCAAGGGAATCTAACCAGTTGCTTAATTATCCCTCTGCTGCTACCACCTGTGGGTACCAAGCTACCCTTCCTGAGTCTCCACTACACTGCAGTTTTGTTAAACTATTAATTTAGGTTGAGCCTGTGATCAACTAAAACTAGAGATTTTTGTTTGTTAGCTTGTTTTTTATTTAAGAAAAATATTTATTTATTTTTAGAGAGAGGGGAAGGGTGGGAGAAAGAGAGGGAGAAATAACCTCTATGTGAGATAGAAACACTGGTCATATGAGCTGTGACTAGGGGATAGACCCATAACCCAGGCATGTGCCCTGACTAGGAATCCAACTGGTGACCTTTTGCTTTGCAGGATGATGCTCGACCAATGGAGCTACAGTGATCAGGGCTTGTTTTCCTTCCTTCCTTCCTTCCTTCCCTCCCTCCTTCCTTCTTTCATTCTTTTTAAATGTAAACTGACCTTAAATGAAGTTTTCTCTCATGTATTCATGCAGTCAATTCTTTTAGACCCAGTATTATGGGTTGAATTGTGTACCCCCCACTCCCTGCAAAGAGGTTGAAGTTCTAACCCCTAGTGCCTATGAATGTGACCATACTTGGAAACAGGGTCTTTGCAACTGGTCAAGTTAAGATGAGATCATTAGGATCACCAATCCAATATGACTGGTGTCCTTATAAGAAAGGAAAATTTGGACATAGAGACAGACATGCATAAAGGGATGATACTGTGAAGATGAGGAGAAACCATCTACAAGCCAAGGAATGCCTGAGGCTACCAGAACCTAGGAGAGAGGAATGGAAAAGGTTCTCTTACCACCCTGGGAAGGAACCAACTCTGTTAACATTTTGATTTTGAACTTCTAGCCTCTAGAAATGGTAGACAATACATTTCTGTGATTTGAGCTACTAAGTTTGTGGTTCTTTGTTATGACAGCCCCAGAAAACTAAAACACCCAAGGTACAATTTAAAGAATTTTTTCATTTGGAGATAATAATAGATAATAACAGGAAGTCACAAAGATAACATAGAGGAGTCTCATGTATCCTTTACTTAGTTTCTGCAATGGTTACGTCTTATATAATCATAGTACAGTATCAAAACCAGCAATTTTGCATTCACTCAATGTGTGTATGTTGCACTATGTCATTTTGTCACAATCATAGATTCTTGAAATTCAGTCAAGATATGAAACTAGTCTGTCACCACATTACCTCATCTCACCCCTTAACAGTCATTCCCACTTACCTAACCCTCCCCCCAATCCCTGACCCTTGGTTTGTTTTCCATTTCTGTAATTTTGTCAGTTCAAGAATGTTACATTACTGGAGGTGTGTGATTTTTTTGAGGTTGGCTTTGTTCACTCATCAGAATGTCCTTGAGATCTACCCAGCTTCTTCCTTGTATCAATAGTTGATTCTTTTTTATTGCTGAATAGTATTCCAGGGTATGGGTACACCAAGGCTGTTTAACTGTTCACTGATTGAAGGGCATTTTAATTGTTTTCAGGTTTTAGCTATTACTGATAAAGCCTCTATGAACAATTGTGTACAGGTTTTTGTGAGGACATACATTTTCACCTCTGTGAGACAAATGCCCAGGAGTGTAATTGCTGGGTCAAATGGTAAGGGCATGTTTAGCATTTTAAGAGACTGCCACACTGTTTTCCAGAATAACTGTGTCATTTTACATTCTAAGCACCAATATATGAGAGGCTCTATCTCTCTGAATCCTAATCAGCATTTAGTATTGCCACCATTTAGCTATATAATAAGTGTGTAATAATATTTCATCTGTAGACCTAGTTGAATTTTTGAACTTAATCATATTGTTGTATTTCACATCTATATAAGTTCATTTTCCTAGCCTTTCATGAATCTCTTATATCTGTATTTTGCTATATTGGCTCTTTTTTCCAGTAAGCATGGTATTTGGAGGAATACAGATCTGACTTCAGTTATCTACTTCATCATCTATGATCTGTGTATCTTTGAGCAGCCTGCTTAACCTCTTTGAGCTTTGTTTTCTCCTTCTGTAAAACTATTGCTCTAATACTGTAAATATGAAATAAGTCAATGTATGTATGGTGTTTAGTAGATGGTACGACTGCAGTAGATGCTACTTTTTTTCCCTTCTGTGTTTTCAACTCAATAAAAACGTAGACGAGGACTTCCGGCCAATATGGAGGTGTAGGTAGACACACTATACCTCATTGCACAACCAAAATAAGGTCGGCAACAATTTAGAAACAAGATCACAACCAGATCTGACAGAAAATTGAACTGCATGGAAGTCAGACAACCAAGGAGTTAAAATATACACATTCACCCAGACAGGTGGGAACGGCGGAGTCGGGCAGCCGGGCAGAGAGGGGCTGTGGCACAAAAAGCAGTGGCACTGGGTATGTAAGGCTTCCTGGGCCTGTAAGGCATGCCGGGTGTCAGACCATGACAAGTGGACCCTGGGTGTGCAGGCGGCTAGCAGACCCAGTGAGGTAGCAACTGTGAAGCCAGGCACTGCGCCCAAGGTGCCTGGCTGTCCGCAGTCACACAGTCGTGCAGATAAACCAGGCAAAACTGGGCAGTGAGAGAGACCACCCAACCCAGGGTCCCAGCAATGGGAAATAAAGCCTCGGGACACTGATTAAAAACACCTGTGGGTGTTGAGGTACAGGGAGAGACTCCCAACCTCATAGGAGAGTTCATTGGAGAGACCAACAGAGTCCCAGAATGTGCACAAGCCCACCCACACGGGAATTAGCACCAGAAAGGCCCATTTAGCCTGGGGGAAGCGGCGGAAGGGACTGAAATCTGACAGAGAGAGGAACAAGTGCCATTTTTCCCTCTCAGACCCTGCCCCCATATACAGCGTTACAACCTAGCCACTGGGTTGCCCCATCCTGGTGAACACCTAAGGCTCCATCCCTCACTATGTAAAAGGTGTGACCAGACAAAAAAAATTGGCCCGAACTGAAGAACAGATCAAAGCTCCACAGCAAATACAACTAAGTGACCAAGTGATAGCAAACCTATCAGATGCACAGTTCAAAGCACTGGTGATCAGGATGCTCACAGAATTGCTTGAATTTGGTTGCAAATTAGATGAAAAAATGAAGGCTACACTAAGTGAAATGAAGGAAAATGCACAGGGAACCAAGAGTGATGGGAAGGAAACTGGGACTCAAATGAATGGAGTGGACCAGAAGAAAGAAAGAAACAACCAAACAGAAAAGGATGAAGAACTCAAAAGAATGAGGAGAGGCTTAGGAACCTCCGGGACATCTTTAAAGGTTCCAATATCTGAATTATAGGGGTACCAGAAGGGGAAGAGGAAGAGCAACAAGTGGAAAAGTTATCTGAACAAATAATAGAGTAGAACTTCCCCAATCTGGCAAAGGAAATAGACTTCCAGGAAGTCCAGGAAGGTCAGAGAGTCCCAAAGAAGTTGGACCCAAGGAGGAACACACCAAGGCACATCATAATTACATTAGCCAAGGTAAAAATGAAGGAGAGAATCCTAGAAGCAGCAAGAGATCAGAGGACAGTAACCTAAAAGGAGTTCCCATCAGACTGTCAGCTGATTTCTCAAAAGAGACCTTGCAGGCAAGAAGGGGCTAGAAACAAGCATTCCAAGTCATG
>CM052544.1:61321527-61341668 GCA_028533065.1 Trachops cirrhosus
AGGAGTTAATCATCCCCAATCCCTTATTGTATGAAATGTTAAAGAGACTTATCTAAGAAAAAGAAGATAAAAAACATGTACAGTAAAATGACAGCAAACTCACGATTATTAACAACCACACCTAACACAAAAACAAGAAAAAACTAAGCAAACAACTAGAACAGGAACGGAACCACAGAAATGGAGATCACATAGAGGATTAGCAACAGGGGAGTGGGAGGAGGAGAGAGGAGGGAAAGGTATGAAGAATAAGGAGCATGGATGGTAGATAGAAAATAGACAGGGGTAGGGCAAGAATAGTAGGGGAAATGTAGAAGCTAAAGAACTTATGATACATGGACATGAAGTAAAGGTGGGGAATGTGGGTGGGAGAGGGTGTTCAGGGTGGAGGGGAATGAAGGGGGATAATAGGACAACTGTAATAGCATAATCAATAAAATATATTTTTAAAAAATAAAATGAATTCTATACCACCTCTGATTTGCTTACTTTAGAGTTATTTTGCCACTTATTAAAGTTTTGCTTGAAAAATGTATTTCTAGACTTTAAGACTAAGGAAGGGTGTGAATCAAGCCTCCCTACTAGCATCTGGCAAGGTATTCTGAACCAGCAGGGGAAGGAAGGACATACATACAGTACCCTGCCCATCACAACACACCAATTTCCTCATCTCAGCGTTGGGAATCTTTCTTTTGTTATTTTAGTTTGACTTGTTTGTGGCGTGTGGCCCTGCTGACTTAGAGCCCTCTGTAGAAGAGAAAATAAATGCTGCAAACAATTCCCTGACAGAGAAGCACTTGCCTTTCTGTTTCTCTTGAAAAATATGTTATTTTTCTTTCACTATTTACTTATTTATTTATACTTGATTTTTTTTTAGAGCAGGTTGAGATTTACAGCAAAATTGAGCCAAAGTTACAGTAATTTCCCATACACCATTTTCCCTTATATATGTACAGCTTCCTCCATCAACATCCTCTCCCACCAGAGTGGTACATGTGTAACAATGGATGAACTTGCATTATCACCTGGAGTCCAGAATTTGTTACAGTTTACATTACATTACAGGTCAGTCTTGGTGCTATATATCCTAATTGGTTTGGGCGAATGTATAATGATATAGGTCCATTATTATAGTAGCATACACAATATTTTCAGTGCCCTAAAAATCCTTCATGCTCCCCCTACCCCTGGATCTCCAACTCTTGACAAACACTAATCTCTTACTGTCTCCATAGCTTTGTCTTTTCCAGGATGTCATATGGTTGGAATCCTACAGTACGTAGACCTTTCAGATTGGATTCTGTCACTTAGGAAATATGCTCTTAAGGTTTCTTCTCATCTTTTCATGGGTTGTTAGCTCATTTCATTTTAGTACTGAATAATATTCCATTGTCTGGGTGGTCCACTGCTTATTTGTCCATTCACCTACTTAAGAACATCTTGGTTGCTTCCAAGTTTTAGAAATTAATGAATAAACTGCTTTAAATATTCATGTGCTGGGTTTTGTGTGGATGTAAGTTTTTAGCTCCTTTGGGTAAATACCAAGGAGTGTGATTGCTCGATGGTGTGGTAAGAGCATATTTAGTTTTGTAGGCAGCCATGAAACCCTCTTCTAAAGTGACTGTACTCTGTTTCTTTTTAAGTGTATGAACAACCCTTGAAGTCAGCAGTGGCCTAAATGAATCAGTATATGCATGTGGTCACTTAGTGGGGTAGTTCTGCAGGACATCCTGTGGAGCGGGTCATTAACCTCTAGGCACAAGAGTCCAGCAGATGTTCCCAAGCTTCTACAATCCTACCTCTGAGGTATTTGTAAAAGGCCTACAGGAGATGAATGTGGGTCTCCTTTGTCTCCAGTGGCAGGTAATGAACATGGCAGCAAGAATGGGGGAAATGGCCTAACCAGGGTGCATGTGGAGGACTCTGATCTTCTGAAATATGCAGATATCTTTGTGAAGACAAAAACCAGAAGTGTGTTGGTCTTTTAGTGTTCCTTTCTGCCAAACATATACCCTTGCAGATCTGCCTTTTCAGGTCAAGGACATTTAATTGGACCACACATACACTGAGAGGAAAGGAGTGTAAAGTCACAGCCCATTTTGGGTGGTCACTGGGGACAGCTCTCCTGGACAAGTGAGTGGGAAGGTGGCAGGGCCCTCCTTCCCCATGGGCCTCTTCCATGGCGCATGCAGTGCTGAGTGCCTCTGGTTGTTGAACACACTTTACTCCTGTGTTTTAGAGTGGTAGAACATGACCCAGCTGACCCTAATAAGTCCACTTAAAATTAAAAACTTTAATAACAAAAATGTTAAGATTCAAAGCTACCCAATAAATAGCATCTTTCTTCTTCTCTTGAACTTGGAGCCAAGTGATAGCTGAACTCAGTGGTCAGCATATCCAAGCAGCACTGCGCTGAGCACATGCACAGGGCTTGAGTGGAGCTACTATGGCCATGAATTAAATCAATGACTTGGTCTCTAGTAGAGCTCAACAACTGCTAGACTCTCTGGGTAGTGGGGGTTGAGGGGGCAGGCCCCTCATCACAGGTGGAAAGCCAGGAAATATATTAACTTACTGAAAATGGATCTATTCATTGAGCACTCAGTGAGTGCTAGCATTGTTCTAGGTGCTGTAGACACAGCAGTGAAGAAGAGACAAAGTCATGTCTCTGCTGTAAAGTTTTTTTTTTTAAGATTTTATTTATTTATTTTTTTAGAGAGGGGAAGGGAGGGAGAAGGAGAGAGAGAAACATCAATGTGTGGTTGCCTCTCGCAACCCAGGCATGTACCCTGACTGGGAATCGAACCTGCGATTCTTTGATTCGCAGCTTGCGCTCAGTCCACTGAGCTATGCCAGCCAGGGCTTCTGCTGTAAAGTTTTATTAATGCATGTTTGTGGAAGTCGAGGATGGAGGTGGAGGGGGTGTCATAGATTATAGAGATAATAAAGAAATGTATGTGTCTGGTTGGTTGACATTCCTTTCCTGTCATGTCATTTGGACCTCCCACTAATTAGCTGGTTCTTCTCCTGAAGGTGGTTTAAGCTCCCAGAGCAGGCCTCATGTCCTATCTCCTGTACTTCATATTCTGGGGTCTCTCTTCTTACTCTTTGAGACAGAGGATGGAGAGAAAATGCCACTTTCATTTTTCTCTCACTGGATTAGGAAGGAGTTATACTTTGGAATTGTGATGCTAACTCTTTAAAGTTGAATTGCTTAAATGAGGTGAAAGGTTATTTTGTATAGAACAAATAAATATTACTCTTTAACTAAATTTCAAAATATCTAACTTCTGACATAAACTGCTTTGCAAAGGGTGAACATAATGACTTTTTTTCCCTAGTAGATTAAAATAAGATACACCAAAATCTTGTTCTTTTCTGTTCTTTTCTTTATGATGCCAAGTATGGGCTTTGTTTTTAGAGGAGAACTCAAAGTTCCTTGTGGAAAATTAGGGAGTCACTCTAAGGAGTTGGAATGACATACCAGAAAGTAGTTCCCTATGGTGGGGGCTTGTGATGAGTAGGCTGGGCATTCTTTACAAACACTAGACTGGAGGGTGGGTGACAATTTGGCAGTGTTATAGGTACTCTCACTCATCAGGTACTGAGGGATATACTTCAGCTTCTCAGAACCTGCAGGGGGAAGAGCAGGGCAGCAACAGGGGCCAGAAGAAATTCCCAGCATGAGGGATTTGCTTAGGTGAAGCGCCTGGATGGGGACTCATTATACTTTCTCTTGCCTCCTCCTGCTCTCCTGCCATTTCTGCCTTCATTTGCTGATTTTCTAGTCCTGCTCCTGGCCAATTTTGCCACCTCACATCTTTGAACCTCAGATATTTGTCTTTAATTTTTTATTCCAACTCATTTCATTCTTTTCCTTTATTTTGGTACCTCCTCTTCAGTAAGTTTTTTCCTACTTCAATAAAGATTACTCTAAATACATCTAAAACAGTAGAATAAATATTACCTTATTTATGTTGGCATTTACTGTAAATTATATATGTATATATCTTTACAAGGATAGTATGTTTAATTACTTGTGTTTTGGTTAAATACATCCAGAGCTGTATGCAACAGGTGCTCATGGAAGACACCAGTGAGAACAATTTTACCTGAACCACAGTCTCTCCTATGACTCCTCAGAGCTTCTTTTTGGTGACCCTGTCATGGAGGTGCATGTGCCAGCAGCACTGGAAACCTGCGGCCTCTCAGATGTTCATCCAGAGTCTCAGGCCCTGCCCATTCTTACTGGAGCAGAGAGTTCCCATGTGATTCATACCCACAAGAAAGCCTGAGAAGCACGGTGTCAGAGGACACACAGAGACCTGTGACTTCTCTGCTAGAGGACCATCAGTTGCCAGAATTTCATAATTAAATGCCATGATTTAATATGTCAGAGAACACAACTGAAGTCTACCTTGGTGGCTTCAAAGAGCTAGTTATGTAGTACAAAGTGCAATCCAAGCTGGTGACTTAGACACAAAGGAGAGTAGGAGGTATAAATGGAATAGGATCATGAACACTTCGATATTGTTCTCAGTAGGGTGCCTGTTGCACCCCGTGCAGTGCCTAAACAATAGTGTTTCTTTTGTCTTCATTCGTATGCCTGACTAGCAGGAGAGGCTAGACATGTATAACCAGTTCAGTCTTAAAGATCTAGTTCAGAAAAGACTATGTAGATAGTCTACCTAGTTCTTCTTTTACATACCTGGCAGGAGTCCCACATTCTCCAGGTGCCTTTGTGAGTCACTCTCCTGAATTATTTGTGAACCATCATTCACAGACTGTTAACATTGAGCGTTTTTGGAGATGAAAAGACTAGTGTACCTGAGCCCATTCAATCGTAGGTATTGTATTTTATGAGCATTTGCTTTCCTGGTACAATGTGTTATCATCATTGCTTTTTATATTATTTTTGGTTTGCATTTTGAGCCCTCTATTGCAAAGTCAAGTGAAGCCATTCTTTAGCACTTCCTTCTGTAGTTAGATGTACAGCAAATGTTGTTACTGTTCTCCATGTACCTCCTCCTTGTGACTGGTGGAGTTTAGGCCATGGGTCAGGTGATCAGGCGATTATTTTCAACTAACTTGACTGAAATGTTATGCTTTTGGATCTTTAGGGAAATGCTATTTTTTTGGTAAAAAAAATACTACCCCATGGAAGACACAGAAGGCGTTAAGAATGCAGAAAGTTTTTAAAGATTTTATTTCTTTATTTTCAGAGAAAGGAAGGGAGAAAGAGGGGGAGAGACATCAATGTGTGGTTGTCTCTCACGTGCCCCCAAATGGGGACCTGGCTCACAACCCAGGCATGTGCCCTGACTGGGAATTGAACCGGTGATCCTTTGGTTCACAAGCCAGCACTCAGTCCACTGAGCCACATCAGCCAGGGCAGAATGCAGAGTTTTTAATCAGCCTTAAGAAATTTTGTGAAGAGCCAGAACTGTGATGCTCCTTACAAGGGGCACTACATGAATCCTTGTTCACTGTTCTTTGATCCTCTGTGGTTGGTAATGGGATGAAGATCTGTGGGGCAACTAGGCTTCTGTCCTCAGCCCCGAGTTTACTAATCACTGTTGCCACCACCCTGGCCCCTAGGGAACATGTCAACATGCCATTCCATAGTTAGCACCCAGGCCTAGCTTAGGGCATACAGTTGTCCTGAATTGACCACAGCACAGACTCTGGAGTCATAGCAGAGATTAACGATGGGATGAGTGACAGTCACTCACCAGATGAGGCTGCTGTGCAGGGTAGACAGTACCTGTCCTCCCTCATAGGACACTGGGAACAGGGGCAGGTAGGGAGGTTTCTTCTTCTTAGTCCTCCCAGAGTGCTGCCCGTGTGTCCATTTGTGCCTTGTCCTCTTTTCTCACTGGTGAGGAGGAGGGTCTCTGATGACTGAAACTCACTTCTTCATTCCTATAACCTAGAAGCTTATCTGGTGTTCAGGGAGTGGTCTCATAAAAATTGTGTTTTGTGACTTGAAATAAAATACCCTGAGAATTTAGTCTCCCATCATGGCTGTTTTAAATGGAAAACTTAGGAGGCTACAAATATTTAAAAAGCAACCAAACAACCAAACATCAAAAAAAGAAAAAAGAAATCCAGAATAACATATAAGCCAATATTTCAATCCTAGGATTTCATACCGAGAAAGGTTTCTCAGGACAGGTTATTCCGTGATGTATTTGTGTTCATGGTCAGGTGGTGATGGTGTTTGAGTCTATGCGGCCTTTCTCCCATCCATTTTCTCAATCCTTCATTTGTCTTCTAGGCTGTCTCCACTGGGAAGTACTGAATATATAACTCCTTAATTCATATGGGCACAGGTGGGCTCATATGGACCCATTTTTGGAATTAGTGTTATGCATGCCATTTTCTGGCCATTATTAAGAAAGCACCTAAAATGAAAACAAAAGAGAGGACTCAGCTTGGAGCAGTGCTTTCTGAATGAAACCCAATTTTCTAACCACACCGCTGTAACTGCCTTTGGTGTTGCTCAGTACAGACTCTGGGCTCAGCCACACTTGCAAATGGATCTGGAGGTGGAGACAGGACGTGGGCTTGGAGCAAGAACTGGTGATTCCTTTGTGGCTAACAATGGAGGACCATCAGCTTAGACTAGACTTTGAGACCAGAATTTTCCTGCCCCTAATTAATTATGGAACTGAGCTGTCTTCTTTAGCTGTCTTCTTTTCCTCCCACACTGCTGTCCCCTCATCTCTGTATGTAGCCTTTCTGTCCTCTCAGGGGTATCATGGTGAACCCTGCTCCCTGACCTACTTTTAGTATCATATTAAAGATGTAAAAAAATGTATTTTACATTTCTTTTTAACTTTATTCCCTTTAAAGTTTATAAAGCACTTACATATACCTTATTTCATTAGTGTTCTAAATTTACTTTTTATAGATTTACTTCAAAGACCACAGAACAGAATTTTCTTTGATTTTAATATGCATCTCTCCCATCCATTTTTGGAGAGATGAGTGATAAAATAGAAGAAAATTCAATTATGTCACATATTGACTTATCACATATATTAAATTACAAGTAATTCAGAGTGTATGAATACATATATTTGATCTCCTCCTCTAAATGACCAAATGTCCTAACATGTACTCTTTCTAGAGGTTCCTTGATTCCACAATTCCTATTTGTACAAGTTTCAAATTTGCAGTATTTTTCTCAAAGATGTTCTTCCTCACTAATTAATGCTCCATAAGGTTTTTCAAATACTTCCCTGGGATTCCTGAACTTTTCATCAGTCTGTGTTTGAAGTATAGATGCCAACTGAAAGTCAGACTTTTCTTCATCAGCTGATGGTGCCACCTGTTGAGAAAATTTATTTATAATGATGGACCTCTTGTTTGTGCTAGCTTATTGTTAATTCACCTATAAGTATTTACTGAGTGTCTGTTGTACAACCCACTATTTCAGGGGATACAAAAGTGAGTAATACATACAAAAATCACCTGTTCTCCCCCACCCCCACCTTGGAGTTCACATTTTAGTGGGAGGAGACAAACAATAAAATAAAGTGTAATAAGTGTTGTGAATATAATAATGCAGATGGTGGGGGTATTGGAGGGTTTGAAGTGATAAACAGGGCACTCTGAGCAGAGTCACTAAGAAAGTTATGATTGAACTAAGATCTGAGAGGGGAAACAGACATCTCAGGGCACATTCAGGTGGAAGGCATGACAGGTGCAGAGGCCCTGAGAAAGAAATCAGCAGAACCTGTTCCAGGTTAGTAAGGAGGCCTGGTTATTAGGCCTGAGAGAGAAGGAGGTGATAGTGGGAAATGACATTGGAAGGGTAGGCAGGTGCTGGAATTGGTTAAGGCATGGCAGGCCATCACATGGACTCTGAGTATAATTTGTAGATATTGATGGTCCTCACATGTTTTAAAAGGCCCATTGTGAATACCACATGCTCCATGTCACTTATACTCCTGGAATCATTTTTCATATAAACTGCAGCCAAGCACTTATTTTAGGAACTAATTTGGGAAAATCAAATTAAGCAACCCAGAAGCCAGGTTATTCAAAGTATCACTCACAGGGACATTTAAAAGACAATAGTAACATTGGAGCAAATAGTCATCCAGGAATTATAGCCTACCAGGGCAGGGGGCATTACTTAGCCTGTGCCTGGCACTTAGTAAGGATTTGGAACATGTTTATTGAACAAATAATACATGGACACACAGATCCTTCATGCCCCATTGTTGTGAATTTCAGTTTCCTACCTTAAGGGACTCCTTGAGGAGTCATTCTAAAGCCCAATGTGTGATATTCATACCACACTGTCCTGTCTAGTAAGAATGCTGACACAGATATAATGGTAGGTTAAGGCCAGAAACTGCTGCTAAATAGGAAAATCATTATGCTACTTTGACTTTTCTATGAGGGGAAAGGTTTGGATGTTTACTAGAAACTATCAAACTAGAACCATTCTGTGTAGCTGGGGAACTGCAGAAAATAGCTCAAGCTTAGGGTGAGGTGATCTTCCTTACCATCTTCTTCAGATGTGCCCAGAAAACCTTTTCCTGGGGTAATCATGTCCACAGGATACTTTCATAAAATATTGGGATCTTTCCATCATTTTACTTCTTTTGTATGAAAGGGCTTAAATTAATGAAATGTTACTGCAAATCCATTAAGAAATACATTTTCAGTTTTAATATTTGTTTTCTCCTGATACATACCCAAATGGTTCCTGAAAATGAAATAGGGTATAGGAGTTCATTAACTTTACACATCATCTCTAAATGAAATGTAATATATTTATGGGGAGGTAGTTGATTAATGTTGAACAGGAAAAACAGGAAGTGATGGAAATGTTCACCAAAGAGTTACAATTGTAATGCTGAGTTTCTAAACACAATGGCTTTTCTTATCTTTGTAATGAAAATTGTCATTAGGAAGATGGCAGAAGTAGGTTGTTGCTGCTTAAAATAAAATAAGACTGGAAATATTTGAGAATATCTTCATAAAATTGTATGTATTGGTAGAATGGAAAATGATCTCATTTATGTTTTAAAGGAACTCTAACAGACATGTTAAATACGACAGATTCTGCTATATTACTCTAATACTTTAAAGCATATATAGAGCATAGACAATTTGTTTTTAAGATTTTTTTCCTTACACAAGGATGTTTATTGCTTTGAGAGAGAGAGAGACAGACAGACATTGATTGGTTGCCTCCCATATGTGCTCTTATGGGGGATCAAACCTGAAATCTAGGTATGTGCCCTAACTGGGAATGGTACCTGCAACCTTTTGGTGTACAGGATGATGCTCTAACCAACTGAGCCACCTGGGCAAGGCTGGAACCTTTTTTTTTAAAGGGATGGGTACCATGGAACATGGATGGAAAGTGAAAAAAAAAGCACTTTACAATTAAAATTTTAACTTTATAGTTTTATAACTAAAAGAATGGTATAGACCCCAAAATACAATTTGGTGTATCTTTTTTATTTTAGTGATACAATTGCTCATATTCACAAATGGCTTATTTTTTATCCTTCATTTCTATTGTTTCATTTTGTCTTGTTCATTAATAGAAATAAAAGGTTAATAAGCATATTTATATCCAAATTCAGAGAACCAGTTGTTAAACTTTAACACATCACTGTGTGTTTTCCCCCTCTCTGCCCCCATTTCAAGCACCCAGGCTCTCATGCTGAGTGTCCTGACCTGTGCTGAAATCTCTGATAACTGTGCAGAGATGCCAGGCCTGTTTTCCAGAATGGGTGTTCACACCTGGTCCAGGGTGACTTCCATTTTTTTTTTTAATTCTACAGAGTATGTTTCAGCTTCTTCTCTTGAAGAGATAAAATGTAATTTCTGGTATGTCAGTCCCCTGTATCTGGGTGTGTTTTCAATGCACTGTACACAAGCTGTAGGGAGAACATTCCAGTGCCATAATTAATCATAGAAAGACTGTCTCCTGATTCAGTAAAATCACTCAGAGAATCATTTGGGTGTGGACAGATGGAACTCAGAGCATGGTCTGGAAGGAAGGGATAGATAAGACCAGGTTGGAGTTGCTTGAATTAGAATTGAGAGAATGTCATAGACACAGAGAGTGGTGTGGGGTGGGAGCTCTTATTTCCTAGCAGCTTATTTCTTGCTGAAGTAAGGGTGAAGAAACATCATTTGGAAGCATAGTGGGAGGAAGTGATAGAGGAATAAAGCGTTTCTTCACTTATGTGGCGTGGCAGCTTGGGACAGCTTTTAAACAACAACAAAAAAAGGGTTATCTCAGAAGGCCAGAGAACATGGAGACAGGTGACAGTGGTTAAATGCATCAGTACAGACTTCTGGCCAAGATGTAGGTGCAGGTAGATACACTGTATCCTCGTGCAACTAAAAGAAGGACAACAAATTTAAAAACAAAAAACAACCAAAACTGACAGAAAATCAAACTGTTTGGAAGTTTGACAACCAAGGAATTAAAGAAGAAATATTCACCTAGACCAGTAGGAGGGGTGGAGATGGGCAGCCAGGCGTAGAGGATGCCTAGCAAGGTGGCGGCTGGGGGAATAGGCAGCTGGTGGAGCTGGTAGTCCTACATTTGCATACAGATAAACCAGGAGGAACAACTGGGAAATGAGACAGACCACACAACTTGTGGTTCCAGTGCAGGGAAATGAAGCCTCAAAACCTCTGACTGAAAAGACCTGTGGGGTTGAAGCATCAGGAGAAACCCCCAGCCTCATAGGAGAGTTTACTGGAACAGACCCACAGGATCCTAGAACATATACAAACCCACCCATCTGGAATCAGCACCAGAAGGACCCAATTTGCTTATGGGTAGCAGGGGAAGTGACTGAAAGCTGGCAAAGAGCTGAACAAGTGGCACTGTTCCCTCTCAGACCCCTACCCCACATACAATGCCACAATGGAGCAACTTGGGTTGCCCCTCCCTCACAAATACATAAGGCTCTGCCCCTTACAACATAACAGGAGTGTCAAGACAAAAAAAATGGTCCAAAAGAAAGAACAGATCAAAGCTCCAGAGAGAATACAACAAAGCGATGAAGAAATAGCCACCCTCTCAGATGCTTAACACAGTTCAAAACACTGGTAATCAGGATGCTCACAGAATTGGTTGAGGATGGTTGCAAAATAGAGGAAAAAGTGAAGGCTATGAAAAATGAAATAAAGGAAAGTATACAGGGAAGCAACAGTGAAGGGAAGAAAACTGGGACTCATTTCAACAATTTGGAGCACAAGTAAGAAATAAACATTCAAACAGAACAGAATGAAGAAATGAGAATTCAAAAAAAATGAGGAGAGGCTTAGGAACCTCCAGGAAAACCTTGAACATTCCCACATCTGTATCATAGGGTGCCAGAAGGAAAAGAGGAAGAGCCAAAAATTGCAAACTTATTTGAAAACATAATGAAGGAGAACTTTCCTAATCTGGTGAAGGAAATAGACTTCCAGGAAGCTCAGTGTGTCCAAAGAAATTGGACCTAAGGAAGCACACACCAAGGCACGTCAAAATTATATTAGCCAAGATTAAAGAGAAGGAGAGAATCTTAAAAGCAGTAAGAGGAAAGGAGACATTTACCTACAAAGGAGTGCCCATAAGACTATCAGCTGATTTCTGAAAAGAAACCTTACAGGCAAGAAGGGGCTGGAAAGAAGTCATGAAAGGCAAGGACCTACATCCCAGATTGCTCTATCCAGCAAAGTTTTCATTTATAATGGAAGGGCAGATCAAGTGCTTCCCAGATAAGGTCAAGTTAAAGGAGTTCATCATTGCCAAGCCCCTATTATATGAAATGTTAAAGGGACTTATCTAAGAAAAAGATGATAAAAAATGTGAATAGTAAAATGACAATAAACTCACAACTATCAACAACCAAACCTAAAAAATAAATAAATAAACTAACCAAACAATAGAACAGAAGTAGAATTACAGAAATGGAGATCACATGGAGGGTTATCAGGGGGGAGTAGGAGGGGGGAGAATGGGAAAAAAGGTATAGGGAATAGGAAGCATAAATGGTATATACAAAATAGGGGGAGATTAAGAATAGTATAGGAAATGCAGAATCCAAGGAACTTGAACGAATGACCCATGGACATGAACTAAGCTGGGGAGGAGGGGGGATGCAGGGTGGAAGGGAATAAAAGGGAGAAAAGATGGGACAACTGTTGTAGCATTATCAATAAAATGTATTTAAAATATGCCAGAGGTTAAAGATAAATAGAGAATCTTAAAAGCAGAAAGAGAAAAGCAGATAGTTACTTACAAAGGAGTTCCCATAGGACTATCAGCTGATTTCTCAAAATAAACTTTGCAGGCTAGAAGGAATCAGCAAGAAGTATTCAAAGTGATGAAAAGCAAGGTCTTACAACCTAGATTTTTCTATCCAGAAAACCTATCATTTAGAATCAAAGCACAGATAAAGTGCTTCTCAGACAAGGTAAAGCTAAATAAGTTCATCATCACCAAATCATTATTATATGAAATGTTAAAGCGACTTATCTATGAAAAAGAAGATCAAAACTGTGAACATTAAAATGGCAAATAAATAACTATCAACAACTGAATTTAAAAAACAAATCAAGCAAACAAGAAGAACAGAAAAAAATAATAGTTATGGAGAACATTGGTGTGGTGGCCAGTTGGGAAGGGGTTAGGGGGAATAGGGGAAAATGTGGAGGTATTAAGAAGTACAAATTGGTAGTTACAGAGTAGGCAGGGGAATGTTAACAGCAAGTATAGGAAATGGAGTTTCCAAAGAATTTATATGCATGACTCATGGACATGAACAAAGGAGAGGGGGTTGCCCGAAGGAGTGGGGTGTGCTGGGTGGAAGGGAGCAAAGGAGGAACAGTTCGGACAACTGTAATAACATAACCAATGAAAAATAAATGCTGAACTCCTACTGCATGGATAAACAATATAATGTTTCTTCTAGGTGGTATAAGTCAGCATCATAGTGAAATCCAAGGATCATTGAGATGTTCCAAGGAGTTGCACACAATTTCTGATTTATACATTTTCATGAATATGCATTTTTCCCACGATGTGCTTTCATGATAATTAAATGAGGTGGTTCATGTAAAGGATTTGGGACAAAGCATTGGATTAATAAATGTTACTGATGATGATGGTGATGATGCTATCAGTATTGTATAACCATAACCTTAAGTTTGTTATGAAGACTTGATCTCCTTGCAAGCTTTGAGTATACTAACCTGATCTGAGTTCCTAGTCTGAAGGGATCTTTATCCTTACATTTGCAAAATGATTGGAATACAGTTAGTTTTACAGTTTGCCATCAGTTTTTAAGAGTATAATTTTCAAAAAGTTAAATCTGCAGCTAGGTAGATTCCAGGAATAGTTCAACCAGCTCAGAGCCCTGTTATGTACATTGGAGATGCGGTCACATAAAGCCATTCAGGATTTACCCAGATATGTGTGTGGACAAGAGTCTCCACCATGGTCGGTATGTGAGTCTGCTCCAAGGTCCCAGGTGCAAGATGCTTCTGGGAGTCGGAGCCCCAGACCAGCCCTGTAGTGTCTTTTCCCTGTGCGCTGACCTATTATCTGGATGCTGTAGAGATCAGTGGGAGAGGTCACCAGCTTCCGTCAGTGTTGTGGTGTTCATGCAGACATTTCCAGAGCTCTCTGCCAACGAGCAGAGATAGAGACAGATTCTAGCAACACTGCAGACTGTGTGGATTTGCATGACTGCTTCTGGTACATTCTAGAGTGGGAACAGGATCAACCTTCTACCATTTCTATGGTGTGACAATGTGTTGTTAATGTAATAGGTAATTTGCAGTTGATTTTCTATTCATTGATGCATGTAATTAGGATCTTATGTATTTTTCTTTAGTTAAATAAATGTATGAAGATTAATAAATTTATTCTAAACACTTAAAAATTCAAAATTATTCAGCATGACACCTTTTTTCATTTGCCTTTCATTTTGCTTCTCAGGTAGTGAAGATATATTTTCGAAGGAACAAAAACATTTTTTAAACTAAAGAAGTCTGTTTTGTTAGTGTTCATATATTTTTGGAGTCCATTTACCTCAGTCCTTTTGTGGATCATCAGCAGACAGATGAGTAATAGTGCTTTGAAGGAGGACAAGGACCATGGATGGGTATTTGGTTACAAATTTCAAAAAGGTTTTTCTCTAGATGTTTTGTTTCTGCTTTTTGTAGTTTGTGGCAGCTATTGTTTACATGCACTGTGTAGGCCTGAGTGTGAGGGTCTGATTTGATGAATCACCCAGCCCAGGTGGTATGTGTAATCATAATACACCTGGGAATGGCCTGTCTGATGAACAACAATGCTGATAAATGGTGCCACTTCCAAACTGTGGCCACTCCCGGGCTTCAGAACATGCACAGTTTGTTACAGTTAATGGCTGATAAATTTGTAATTCAGGGAACACTGCCATCCAGACTTTATCACTCTTAACAGGCTTTTCATCATCTCTTAGAAGATGATTTCTGACCTGGCTGGAGGCTGCCCCAACATCTCATCTCCTCTTGCTCTTCCCCACCTCTACTCTGCTCCTGCACATAGACTTTTTTGTTCTTGCCAAATTATTTCCAGATTTTTCCTCCCTCTGCTTAGAATTCTGCACCCTCATGTTGTACAGGGCACCCTCCTTTACCTAATTCAGGTCTACTGTCCTCAGAGAAGACTTCCCTCCCACCCAAGCTGATGAATTCTACTTTTACCATACCCTATATCCCCTAATCCCCTTCTCTGCTCTTTACCCTGCTTCACTTTTTCAAGTGACTCATCGTTACCTGAAATTGTATTTGTATTATGTATTTGGTTTATTTATTGTTTGTGTTCTCCACTACAATGCACATTCCATGAAGGCAGGGACCTTTCCTGGATTGTCATCGCTGTGTCTCCAGCACCAAGAGCAGGGTCTGACCCACAGGAGGTCTTGGAAAACATCTGCTGAGTGAATGAATGCATAAATGAATGTGTACACTGATCACTCAGAGTGTGAGATGGACAGTTCTATTTTTCTGTCGGTCTGTGGGACTGTGAAAGGTGATTGTCATCATTTCCATTTTATTAGGTAGAATCCCAGGATGCAGAAGGTTAAGTCCAGAGCCATACAGTTTGCAAGTGGTAGAGCTAGGATGCAGGACTAAGTTTGTTTTATTGCTTTTATTTGTTTAATTCAAAGTAAAATATATTATTTCTGTTCAGGAAGAAGGAAGGAAGGCTTTGTTTTCTGTAGCGATGCTTTCTGTGTGAAAACCTGCATATTGGCCATCTAGCCTCAAGTTGTAAATTAATTTACCAGTTAAACTGATAACATTGTTTTGAAATATAAATTATAGAAACATATTGACAGAAACTTTTAAAAATCTTTTTTTACTTTCTCACTTTTGTAGAATTAAGTCGTGTTGTAAAATTTCTCTTTTTTATCTAGTAAAATTGGATAATTTAAAAAGAGACTCTCCTAGAAGATTATTTCTCATAGATCTATTTTCCTGTAATAACTAGCATCCTACTTTATACTTTGTTCATCTCTCTTTTGACAATAAAAAAGCTAACCTTTCTACCAGGTGACTTGGGTACCTTTCCCCAGGGGTTTTTTTTGGACACTTGTTATTCTTTGTTTTGGTGAGTGTCCCAGAGGCTCCAACACTTTTCTTTAGTTTGTCAAATTCCCAAACCTAGTTTGCTTTTCATGATCCCAATGCCAGCAGCCATTAAGCTCTGAAATATGGCAGGACTCCTGTTGACTTTTCTGTTGTGAAAAAAGTCATTTATGCAAATAGTGTCAGGTAAAGGCACTGGGAAAGTCTGCTATTAGGCAATACTTGATAAAAGTTGAAGCATTAATATTTTGGCCTTAAAAGGAAGCTGTTAAAAAGGTAGCTATTTTTAAATTTCACAAACCACATGTTACTGCTGTTTTACGAAGGACTTTTGTAAAATATTTTACAGTTGCCACATGTTAATATAAATATTTTGTACCCAATGTATGTGGCATGTTTTCTTGACTTTTTATTTAGTTGATGTTATAGGAAGTAGCAAGGGAATTAATGATATTTTTGTTCTTGTAATTGTACGTGTTCCTAATTTTTGAGAATTATTTTACATTTGGACATGGTGGGATTTTATAATAGTTGTTAGGATTTTTTCATCTTTTTGCTGGTGTTCTCAGAATAGATGAAACAGTCTTACAAGCATAGCATACACCGGGCGCTTAGTACATGTTAACTGCTTCCTGAACAACCTCTCTTCCTCCCCCTCCTTTCACAAAAAGCTCTTTCTATGAGTTGGAATACGCTGACCTGCTTATATCATTGTAATTGTTCTCAAATCAAGGAAAAGTTATTATTCTGCATCAACTTTTTTTTCTTTTTTTAAATTTTAATTGTTGTTTAGGACAGTTTTCTGTCCTTTACCCCATCCCAGCCCACCCCACCAGCCCTCGCCTCCTACCTCCCATCTCCACCCCTACCCTTGTTATTGTCCATGTGACCTATATACTAGTTCTGCAAACCCTTCCCCCACTGACCCCTGAAATTCCATACCCTCTTCCCTCGGGTCACTGTCAGCATGTTCTCAATTTCAGTGTCTTTGGTTATATTTTGCTTGCTTGTTCATTTTGTTAATTAGGTTCCTGTTGAAGGTGAGATTCTGTGGTATTTGTTTTTCACTACCTGGCTTAATTTCACTTAGTATAAAGGTCTCCACTTCCATCCATGCTGTTGGAAAGAGTAGGAGATCCTGCTTTCTTTCTGCTGCATAGAATTCCATTGTGTAAATGTACCATAGTTTTTTGATCCATTCATTTACTGATGGGCACCTAGGTTGCTTCCAGCACTTGACTATTGTAAATTGTGCTGCTATGAACATTGGGGTGCATAGGTTCTTTTCGATTTGTGTTTCAGGGTTCTTAGGATATAGTCCCAGCAGTGGAATTGTTGGGTCAAAAGGCAGATCCATTTTTAGTTTTCTGAGGAAATTCCATACTGTTCTCCATAGTGGTTGCACCAGTCTTCATTGTCACCAACAGTGCACCAGGGTTCCCTTTTCTCCACAACCTCTCCAAAACTTGTTTGTTGCTTTGTTTATGATGGCCATTCTCACTGGTGTGAAGTGGTATCTTGTTGTAGTGTTAATTTGCATCTCTCTGATGGCTATACTGAGCATCTTTTTGTATGTCTCTGGACCCTCTGTATATCCTCCTTGGAGAAGTGTTTGTTCAAGTCCTTTGCCCATTTTTTAATTGGGTTTCTTGTCTTCTTCGAGTGGAGTCGTGTAAGTTCTTTATGTATTTTGGAGATTAAACCCTTCTCTGAGGTATCATTGGCAAATATGTTTTCCCATAGGATTGGTTCTCTTTTCATTTTATTGCTGTTTTCTTTAGCTGTGTAGAAGGTTTTTATTTTGATGAGATCCCATTTGTTTATTCTTTCCTGTATGTCCCTTGCTCTAGGGGACATATCAGTGAAAATATTGCTGCGTGCAATATCTGAGATTTTCCTGCCTATGTTCTCCTCTAGAACTTTAATGGTGACACGACTTATATTTAAATCTTTTATCCACCTTGAATTTATTTTTGTGTATGGTGTAAGTTGGTGCTTGAGTTTCATTTTTTTGCATGTACCTATCCAGTTTCCCAACACCATTTGTTGAAGAGGCTATTTTTATTCCATTTTATGTTGGTGCTACCTTTCTCAAATATTAATTGACCATAGAGACTTGGCTTTATTTCTGGGCTCTCTATTCTGTTCCATGGGTCTATGTGCCTGTTTTTATGTCAGTACCAGGCTGTTTTGATTACAGTGGCTTTGTAATACAATTTGATATCAGGTAATGTGATCCCTCCTACTTTTTTCTTTCTCAAAATTGCAGCAGCTATTCTGGGTCATTTATGATTCCATATAAATTTCTGAAGTGTTTGTTCTATATCTGTGAAATATGCCATTGATACTTTAATATGTATTGCATTGACTCTATAAATTGCTTTGGGTAGTGTGGATATTTTGATGATGTTAATTCTTCCGATCCATGAACACGGTATATGTTTCCATTTGCTTGTATCTTCCTTGATTTCTTCTTCAGTGTTGTGTAGTTTTCTGAGTACAGGTCTTTTACCTGCTTGGTTAGGTTTATTCCTAGGTATTTTATTTTTCTTGTTGCTATATCAAATGGTATCTTTTCTTGATTTCTGCTTCTGCTGTTCCATTGCTGGTGTACAAAAATACCTTTGATTTCTGGATACTGACTCTGTATCCTGTTGTTTTGCCAAATTCATTTATTAGGTAGAACAGTTTTTTGGCCGAGTCTATAGGATTTTCTATGTACACTATCATGTCATCTGCAAAAAGTGACAGTTTTGTTTCTTCCTTTCTGATTTGGATGCCTTTTATTTCCTTTTCTTGTCTGATCACTGTGGCTAAAACTTCCAATACTATGTTGAATAGAAGTGGTGAAAGTGGACAGCCTTGTTTTGTTCCTCATCTTAGTGGAAAAGATGTTAGTTTTTGCCTGTTGAGTATGATGTTAGCTGTAGGTTTCTCACGTATGGCCTTTATTATACTGAGGAATGCTCCCTGTATTCCCACTTTGCTGATTGTTTTCATCATAAATGGGTGCTGTTCCTTATCAAATGCTTTTTCTGAATCTATTTATATGATAATGTAATTTTTATCTTTGCTTTTGTTTGTGTGATGTAGTGCATTTATTGATTTGTGAATATTGTACTATCCTTGTATCTCTGGGATGAATCCCACTTGATCATGGTGTATGATCTTTTTATTGTATTGTTGGATGTGGTTTGCCAATATTTAGTTGAGGATTTTAGCATCTATGTTCATCAGCGATATTGGCCTGAAGTTTTCTTTCTTTGTTGTGTTTTTATTTGGTTTTGGGTTTAGGATGATGCTGGTTTCATAAAAAGAGTTTGGGAGTCTTCCATCATTCTGGATTATTTGGAATAGTCTGTGAAGGATAGGGGTTAGCTCTTCCTTAAATCCTTTGTAGAGTTCTCCTGTGAAACCATCAGGCCCAGGGCTCTTGTGTGTCAGGAGTTTTTTGATTAGTGCTTCAATTTCGTTTGCTGTTATTGGTCTGTACAGGTTTTCTGCTTTTTCTTCATTGAGTTTTGGAAGACTATATTTTTCTAGAAATTTGTCCATTTCAACTAGGTTTTTTAATTGTTGGCATGCAGTTAGTTGTAGTAATTTCTTACAATCATTTGTATTTCTGTGGTACCAGTTGTAATCTCTCCTCTTTCATTTCTGATTTTGTGTATTTGGGTCCTCTCTCTTTTTTTCTTGATGAGCCTGGTTAAAGGCTTGTTGATTTTTTTATCTTTTCAAAGAACCATCTCCTGGATTCATTGATCCTTAGAATTGTGCTTTTAGTCTCTATGTTATTTAATTCTGCTCTGATCTTGGTTATTTCCTTCTTTCTACTTGCTCTGAGCTGTCTGTGTTGTTGCTCCTGGAGTTTTTATAGGTATAGGGTTAGGTTGTTTGTTTGAAATGTTTCTATATTTTTTTGGTAGACCTGATTCACTAAGAACTTCCCTCTCAGGACTGCCTTCACTCTGTCCCATAAGTTTTTGGTTGTTGTGAGCTCATTTTTGTTGGTTTCCAGAAAGCTTTTGACTTCTTCCTTAATTTCATTCTTAACCCATTCATTGTTTAATAGCACAAAAAGAACACAAACAGCAATCTCAATGATTTTCAGTGTTTTGGGTTTTTTCCTCTTGGGGTTGATTTCTAGTTTCAGTTCCTTGTGGTCAGAGAAAATGCTTGATATGATTTCAATTTTCTTGAATTTTTTGAGGCTTGCTTTGTGTCCTATCATGTGGTCTATCTTTTTTTAAATATATTTTATTGATTATTCTGTTACAGTTGTCCTATTATCCCCCCTTCATTCCCCTCCACCCTGAACACCCTCTCCCACCCATATTCCCCACCTTTACTTCATGTCCATGTGTCATAAGTTCTTTAGCTTCTACATTTCCCATACTATTCTTGCCCTCCCCCTGTCTATTTTCTATCTACCATCCATGCTCCTTATTCCTCGTACCTTTCCCCACTCTCTCCTCCTCCCACTCTCCTGTTGCTAACCCTCCATGTGATCTCCATTTCTGTGGTTC
>CM052544.1:61342168-61362558 GCA_028533065.1 Trachops cirrhosus
TATGGTGTAAGTTGGTGCTTGAGTTTCATTTCTTTGCATGTAGCTGTCCAGTTCTCCCAACACCATTTGTTGAAGAGGCTATTGTTGCTCCATTTTATGTTGCTGCCCCCTTCGTCAAATATTAATTGACCATAGAGATTTGGGTTTATTTCTGGGCTCTCAGTTCTGTTCCATTGGTCGATGTTCCTGTTTTTGCGCCAGTACCAAGTTGTTTTGATTACAGTGGCCTTGTAATATAGTTTAGTATCAGGTATTGTGATCCCTCCTACTTTATTCTTCTTTCTCAAAATTGCAGCAGCTATTCGGGGTCATTTATAATTCCATATAAGTTTTTGAAGTGTTTGTTCTATGTCTGTGAAATATTGGAGCCCACTTTTTATTTTTTATTCTCTATCTTTTGTTGTTGATGTTCAAGTACACTTGTCTCTATTTCCGCCCCACCAATTCAGCCTTTCCCACCTCCCTACCCTTTGGCTTTGTCCATGTGTCCTTTATACATGTTCCCTCATGACCCTTCCCCTTTTTCCCCATTAACCCCTTCACAATCCCTCTGGTTACTATCAGTTTGTTCTTAATTTCAATGTCTCTGGTTATATTTTGCTTGCTTCTTTGTATTGTTGATTAGGCTGTACTTATAGGTAAGATTATATGGTATTTGCCTTTTACTATCTGCTTTATTTCACTTAGCATAATGCTTTCCAGATCCATCCATGCTGTTATGAAGGATAGGAACTCCTTTTTTCTGCAGTGTAGTATTGCATTGTGTAAATGTACCACAAATTTTTGATCCATTCATTTACTGATGGGCACTTAGGTTGCTTTCAATACTTGACTATTGTAAACTGTGCTACTATGAACATTGGAGTGCATAGGGTCTTTTGAATTTGTTTTTCAGGATTCTTAGGGTATAATCCCAGCAGTGGTATTGCCAGGTCAAAAGGCAATTCCATTTTTAGTTTTCTGAGGAAATTTCATACGTGTTCCACAGTGGCTGACCAGCCTGCATTCCCACCAACAGTGCATTAGGATTCCCTTTTCTCCACAACATTGCCAGCACTTTTTTGTTGATTGGGTTATGATGGCTATCCTGACTGGCATGCAGTGGTATCTCACAGTGGTTTTAATTTGCATCTCTCTGATGGCTCGTGGTAGTGAGCATCCTTTCATATGTTTATGAACCCTCTGTATATCCTCTTTGAAGTGTTTATTAAGGTACTTTGCCCATTTTTTAATTGGGTTGTTTGTCTTCCTGGAGTAGGCTCCTGTGAGTTCTTTAAATATTTTGGAGATCAAATCCCTGTCTCAGGTATCATTTGCAAATACATATTCCCGTACAGTTAGTTCCCTTTTTATTTTACTGATGTTTTCTTTAGCCATGCAGAAGCTTTTTATTTTGATGAAGTTCCATTTGTTTGTTGTTTCCTTTATGTCCCTTGCTCTAGGGCATATATCAGTGAAGATATTGCTGTGTGCAATGTCTGAGATTTTCCTGCCTATGTTCTCCTCTAGGACTTTTATGGTGTCGTGACTTATATTTAAGTATTGTATCCATCTTGAGTTTATTTTTGTCTATGGTATAAGTTAGTGGTAAAGTTTCATTTTTTAGCATGTAGCTATCTGGATCTCCCAACACTATTTGTTGAAGAGGCTATTTTTACTTCATTTTTAGTTATGCCCGCTTTGTTCAATATCATTCAACGATAGAGATATGGGTGTATTTCTGGGCTCCCTATTCTAATCCATTGACCTATGTGTCTGTTCTTATGCCAGTACCAGACTATTTTGATTACCATGACCTTGTAATATAGTTTCATATTAGGTATTGTGATCCCTCCTCTTTTGTTCTTCTTTCTCAAAATTGCTGTGGTATTGGCGTCTTTTATGGTTCCATATAAATTTTTGATATGCTTGTTCTACATCTGTGAAATATGTCACTGGTATTTGAAAAGATGTCACATTGAACCTATAAAATTCCTTGGGTAGTATGGACATTTTGATGATGTCAATTCTTCCAATCCATAGACATGGTATATGCTTCCATTTATCTCTATCTTTTTTCATTTCTTTCTTCAGTGTTGTGTAGTATTCTGAGTACAGGTCTTTTACCTCCTTGGTTAAGTTTATTCATAGGTACTTTGTTTTTCTTGTTGCTATATCAAATGGGATTTTCCCCTCTGATTTCTATTTCTTATATTTCATTGTTAGTGTACAAAAATGCCTTGAATTACTGAATATCAGCTTTGTATCCTGCTCTTTTCCAAATTCACTGATTAGATTGAGTAGTTTTTTGGTGGAGTCTATAGGGTTTTCTATGTATACTATCAAGTCATCTGCAAATAGTGACAGTTTTGCTCTCTCCTTTCCAATTTGAATGTCTTTTGTTTCTTTATCTTGTCTGATTGCTGTGGCTAGGAATTCCAATACTATGATGAATAGAAATGATGAAAGCAGACACCCTGGTCTTGTTCCTGTGTGGAGAATGGTGAAGGCTGATGTCAAAGCTAAGGCTGAGTGCTTGACAAGGCTGCACTTGACTGCTTGCATCTGCAAGGCACATCAAGCTAGCAGTGACAACAGCCAGGACCCACAGGGGTTATGAAGGAGATTGTTGACTACAAGCTTCAGCTGAATGCAGCTATAACTTTTGCAGAAGAAATATTTATCATTTAGATAGCCTATCATTTAGATAGAGCAATTATGTCTGCAATTTTTCCCTGAGTCTGCAAAATGCCCTTGAGCTTTATCCAACTAATTCTTATAAAATAAACATGGAGACCATGTTCAGGGTCATTGTCGCTCCATCAGAGGATAATGTCCCACTTGGTCCCTGCTTTTCTTTAAACTGTCTGTGTCTGTGTCTTTCTTAATCTCCCATCACCCTCTCTCAGGAACCTCCTCCCTGTGCTGGTTGCAGCATTCCTGATCTTAGTGGGAAAGCTTTTGGTTTTTGCCCATTGAGGATGATGTTGGTTTTGGGTTTCTTGCATATGACATTTATAATGTTGAGGTATGTGCCTCTATTCTCACTTTGCTGAGTGTTTCTATCATAAATGGGTACTGTACCTTATCAAATGCTTTTTACAGATGTTAATATGATCATGCGATTTGCGTCTTTCCTTTTGTTTATGTGATGTATTGTATTTATTGACTTGTGAATATTGTACCACCCTTGCATCCCTGGGATGAATCCCACTTGATCATGGTTATGATTTTTTAATGTGTTGCTGGATACTATTTGCCAATATATTGTTGAGGATTTTAGCATCTGTATTTATCAGCAAAATTGGCCTGTATTTTTCTTTATTTTTACATATTTTATTTAATTATTTTTAGAGAGAAGGGAAGGGAAGGAGAGAGAGAGGGACAGAAACATAAATGTGTGGTTGACTCTCAGGTGCCCCACTGGGGACCTGCCTGGCAACCCAGGCATATGCCCTGATTGGGATTAAAACTGGTGACCCTTTGGTTCAAAGGCAGGAGCTCAATCCGTTGAGCCACACCAGCCAAGGAATGTAGTTTCCTTTGTTTTTTCTGTCTTTATTGATTTTGGCATTAGGATGATGCTGGCCTCATAAAAAGAGTTACAAGAAGTCTTCCCTATTCTTATACTTCTTGGAATAGTCTGTGAAGCATAGGGGTTACCTCTTCCTTAAATATTTTGTAAAATTCTCCTGTGATAGCGTCTGGTCCAGGGCTTTTGTGTACTGGGATTTTTTGATTACTACTCGATTTCACCATCTCTTATCAGTGTGTTCAGACACTGCTTCTTCTTGATTCAGTTTAGGAAGATTATATTTTTCTAGAAATTTGTCCATTTCACCCAGGTTTTTATATTTCTTAGCATATAGTTCTTCATAGCAATTTCTTAGAATCCTTTGTATTTTTGTGGTATCAGTTGTAATCTCTCCTCTTTCATTTCTGATTGTGTTTATTTGGGTCCTCTCACTTTTCTTCTTGATGAGTCTGCTTAAAGGCTTGTTGATTTTGTTTATCTTTCCAAAGAACGAGTTCCTGGATTTATTGATCCTTAGAATTGTGCTTTTAGTCTCTATGTCATTTAATTGTCCTCTGATCTTGGTTACTTCCTTCTTTCTGCTTGCTCTGGGCTTTGTTTGTTGTTGTTCCTCCAGTTCTTGTAGATGTAGGATTAGATTGTTGATTTGGAACGTGTCTATCTTTTTTAGGTAGGGCTGTATCACTGTGAACTTCCCTCTTAGGACTGCCTTCCCTGTGTCCCAAAAGTTTTGGGTTGTTGTGAGTTCATTTTCATTTGTTTTCAGCAACTTGTTGATTTCTTCCTTGATCTTATTCTTAACCCATTCATTGTTTAATAGCATGCTATTCCAGTACCATGAATTTGAGTGTTTTTGAGGTTTTTTTCAAGGTTAGTTTGTAGTTTTAGGCCCTTGTGGTACGAGAAAATGCTTGATATGATTTCAATTTTCTGGAATTAGTTAAGGCTTATTTTCTGTCCTGTCATGTGGTCTATCTTTGAAAATGTTCCATGTGCATTTGAAAAGAATGTGTATTTTGCTTCTTTGGTATGAAAGGCCTTATATATATATCAGTGAAATCCATTTGATCTAGGGCTTCATTCATTGCCACAATATCTTTGTTGATATTTTATTTGGAAGATCTGTTCATTTTTGGCAGTGGGGTGTTAAACTCCCCTACTATAATTGTGTTGCTTCCAATATCCTTCTTGAAGTCCTCCAAGATTTTCTTTATGTGTTTGGTGCTCCTATGTTGGCTGCATATATTTACAATGTTTATGTCTTGATGGATTCTTCCCCTGAGTATTATGAAGTGACCTTCTGGGCCTTTTTTATAGCCCTTTTTTAGAAGTCTGTTTTGTCTGATATGAGTATTGCTACCCTGGCCTTTTCTTTCCTGTCCATTTGCTTGGAATATTTGTTTCCAGCCCTTCACTTTCAGTCTGTGTAGGTGTTTTGTTCTGATGTGGGTCTGTTGTAGGCAGCATATGTATGGGTCATGCTTTCTTATCCATTCAGCTACCCTGTGTCTTTTGATTGGGGCATTTAATCCATTTACATTTAATGGTAGTATTGATAGGTACTTATTAATGCCATTTTACTCCCTTAGTACCTGTGTTTCTCTCTCTATCACTCTTTTTCATCATCTTCTTAAAGCAGTCCTTTTACCATATCTTGCAATGCTGGTTTGGTAGGGGTGTGTTTTTTTTAGCTTTCTTTTCTCTGGAAAACTCCTTATTTTGCCTTCCATTTTATTTGAGAGACTTGCTGGCTAGTGTAGTCTTGGTTGCAGGCCTTTGCTTTTCATTACTTGAATATTTCTTGCCATTCCTTTCTGGCTTGTACCGTTTCTATTGAGAAGTCAGGTGCTAGACTTATCAGGGCTCCCTTGCATGTTATTTCCTGTTTCTCCATTGCTGCCTTTAAGATTCTCTCTTAGTCTTGGAATTTTGCCATTGTAATTATGGTATGTGTCTTGGTTGGGCCTCTTTGGGTTCTTCTTCATTGGAACAGTCTCTGCTTCCTGTATTTGTATGGCTTCTTCTTTCATCAAATAAGGGAGTTTTCCATCATTACTTTTTCAAACACGTTTTCTATCCCTTGCTCCTCTTCTTCTCATTTTGGTATCCCTGTTATTTGGATATTACTATGTTTCATGTTATTCTGAATTTCCCTTAACCCCTCTTCATTCTTTTTTAATGTTTTTTTTTCCTTTTCTTGCTCTTTCTGGGAGTTTTTTTTTCTACCTTGTCCTTAAGCTTGCTGATTTGATCCTCTGCTTCATCTAGCCTGCTTTTGATTCCTTCTACTGAGTTATTCAATTCTGAAATTGTAGTCTTCATTTTCTCTTGGCTCTTGTTGATTGTTTCTGTGTCCTTTTCATGCTGGTGTAATTTTCAGTAAGTTTCTTGTAGCTTCCCTGTAGTTTTGGTAGTTCTCACTGAGCTCATTGAGCTTCCATATAACAATTGTTTTAAACTTGATATCTGAGAGTTGACTTGCCTCTATTTCATTTAGCACTCTTTCTGAGGATTTCTCATTTCCTTTCATTTGGGGGTTGTTTCTTTGTCTTCAATTATTGGTAAGACTCATCTTGTTTCCTTCTGCTTCTTAAATTTATCAGTTTTGACTCCCTGAGTTTGTTGTGTGAACTTCTATGGTAGGAGACCTGTGAGATTCAGTGGTTTAGTCTCCTTGATCTCCTGAACTTTATGCTCTTGGGATGCCCTGTATGCCATTGATGTTGGCTCTCCGGGTGTAATTGGGCTTTGATTGTTTTGGGGTCATTCTTTGGTGGGACCTTCCCTCAAGCTGATTCACTGAGCGTCACGTGGCTCAGCATGTCCTGCATGCTGTTGCACAGTTGCTGCCAGAAGAAAATCACAAAGGCCCAGGGAACAAACCCTCATCCACTAAAATAACTTCCTCCACAATCCCACTATCAACAGCAAATGAACCAGTACTAATAAGGGCGCAAAGAGATTAAGACTATTATAAGGATGATGAAAAATAAACTATAGTATAAAATCTGGTACCTTAATATGCACAAACTTGATGGACAGGAAATGAATGTTGAAAAACTATGCAGGAAAGATCATATCACAAATCATGGAGAAGAGCACAGTGGATTTCGTCTTGGTAGCCTCTTTTATTTATCAGGTTTTTTTTCTTTATGGACCCACCTCTGGTGATGTCAGATGTTCACCCCATGTGAACTTAGGCAGCCTTCTCCGAGACTGCCAGGGATCTACTTTCTGTGGCTGTTTCCTTCAGTTGTTAATCTAGTCACTGTACTCTCAGCAGACAGGCTTAAGCCCCATAGTGGGATGGCAGAATCCCATCTGGTGTTGGGGCTCTTGTTTCTCCTCAGGCTGCTGCTGCTCAGATGGGAGTGGTCTGCCTGAGCAGGAGGGCTGCTATTGTAGGGGGGATACTCAGCACTGGGATCCTGGCTGCTGCTCTCTCAATTGTCTCCCCAAAGCCTCCATCCCTAGTCTCTCCTCAAATGTCTCTAATCCACTCTGCCCCCTCTTGCCAGAGATCTACTGTCTGTGGCTGACTCCTTTGGTTGTTAATCTAGTCTCTCTGCATTCAGCAGTTAGGTTTCAGCACCACAGAGCCAGGGGACAGTCTCTCTTGGGGTTGGTACAGCCCACTTTTTAACATTGTCAGTTTACAATTGGTGGCATGCTTGGGTGATCACCATGATTACTTGTTTTCTTTTCTTTCTTTCTTTTTTTTTGTTTCATTGGTTTCTATACAATGCTTTATTTCTGTTACTTTGGTTTGATTACTGTACCTTCGTATGTTTTCTAAAAAGCATATGTTTATTCAAGTAAAAATAATGCTGTGGGGTTGAACAGGCATGTGGTATAGATCAGTTATGCTGAGATTTTCCTGCTCTGTTGTGTCCTGCTGGGAGTGTTAGGCAGGGGCTGCAGGGGGAGAGTGGAGGTAGCTGAGCACTTTCCAATACACAGGACTTTGCCTTTCCTCAAACTCCTCTTCCCCCCTTAAAACTATGTGCTCCTTTTCATGCATCAAAACATTAAAAACCTTAGTGATCCTAGGTTGGGCTCCCTCTCTGTACTCTGTTCTGGCTTTAATAGTTCCACCTACCACTGGCTGCTCTCCTGTAGGCAAGTTTACTAATGTCTCTGTGCCTGTTTCCTTGTTTTCTGTGTGGGGACACATGAGGCTCAGGCTAGTGTGAGCTGAGTGAGCTGACCTGGCCTGCTCACATAGTGAGCACTCCGTAAACCAGTAAACTGAGACAACTTGAGGTTTGATGCCATTCAAATATCAATGTTTTTAAGATGTCTGTGGGAAAAACTAACATCTACCATGTGAGAGAGATGTTACCTCTCTATCTCCATTGAGCTGTGGGCTACAGCTCAATGGGATTCTCACCCCCCTGAGGTGAATTAGATGCAAATTTCTGAGACTGCAAAATGGGCCCAGTACCTTTGAGGCTCTTTCTAGTCCTTAAAAAGAAAAAAATTAGAAAAATTAGGTATTTATTATAGTGAACATAAATGAGTATATAGGCTATATTTAATACTATTAAAAATGGACATTTTAGAGTTGTTTTGTCAGCTTGGAGAAAATGTTCTCCTATTTGTATACTGCATACAAAATGAACAAGGGTTACTAATTTGACAAAATGTCTAAACTTTTCTAGGCTTAGTATTAAAATTATTGTAATTATTGTTTAAAATGCCTTATACATGCACATATGAAATGAATATATGCATGAATACATATGCATATGTGTATATAGATCTTGTAATGACCATTTATTAAGCAATATCTCAATAATTGATAAAACTTCATCCACATATATTTCAAAAGTATATAAATGATATATATTTTATTTTAACCTTTATAGATATTATAACTTATAAGTTAAACCACTAACATAAAAAATTCATATGCACAGCCATTTTAGTAGAGCTCCAGCATATTTTCCAAATATTTCTTTTTTAGAGGCAAGGTATTGGTAGTAACAGTAGGTGTCACTGTAGCAAAAGAAATCAGCCACTCAGACACTTCTTCCCTAGGAAATATTACAACACTACAAGGGAAATTACAGACTAATTTGTTGAAGCTCAGGGTGTCTATCTTCCTGCTCCTAGGGAAGCAGTTTTCATTTACATCAACATCTCACTCAATGGAAACCATCCTAAGACTAAGAGATTTTTGGCCTTCCTGGGAAAGTAGTTTTTCTAATAAATACAATCAAAATCCTGTCTTCTAGATTTTGAATCATTTATTTTTATTCAATGTCCAAAAAATAAATAATCTGCTTACATATTTATTCACCAAAAATTACCTAAATAATTTCAGCTCACAATAAAATAATTCACCTATTTATGAAGAAGGAATAAAAATATCCACCTTATAAAATTGGCAGTGAGTATAAAACAAGGCATTATATGAATTCTTTATTTATTGAACAGATTCAGTTGAGCACCTACTATATACTAGGCATGTCTTTGTCCTGATGGTACCTACAGTCCAGCATGTTTCTACAGATTTTATTGTGAAGCTGAAATTACTATTCATCAAAAGTGTAATTATGATTAAGTTCTTTGGTCACTGGATTTTGATGCAGCCATTATTTTTCTCTATGTATACCAGCTATTTCTCAGCCTTCAGGACATCTCTCCATTTCTCCTCAACTCATGGAGCTTGAATGATGTGTATTCCTCTCCAGCCTGCAAAGATGGGCATCACACTCATGTTTGGCCAATGAGGGTTTATGTGGTCAATGCAGGGCCACAGTGTCACTACATACAGATGCTCCATATTCATCTCCTGCTTTCCACTAGAATTTGATCTCTTTTTACTGCCTGTCTCACACCACACCTGTGCATATCTCAGTGCTCCTTGTTCCTGTGTTTTTGCTAATACTTGTCTGTCTTCCTAGAATGCCAGTCTCCTGACTTTTCTCTGTCAATTCTATCTGTTCTTGAAGACCTACCTAAGCAGCTGTCTTCTAAAAGGCTGTCCTTCTTCCTATTGTGTCAGGTGTCCCTTTTGAGAGTTTTCTCAGCCTTTGGGCTGTTTTCTGTGCAGTTACATGTTTTCACAATATTTCAACTGTGTCTCTGTTCTTCACTTAGTGCAATGCTGGTGTCTGAACAAGACTCCTCTGTGTGATCCCAGCACGTTCCCGGTATCTGGGACACTGGTTGCTCTATGTGGGCTTGTTGACTGAAAGCACCTAAACCTACAGTGGTGAACAGAGCCTATCTCTCTTTCTCCCTGTGGCAGGTCCTTGCTGGGTTGCATGGTTGTGAGGAAGAGTAGTGAGGCTGATGTGTGCTGAGCCATTCCAACTCCTACCTTCATGTCTGAGAGAAGAATCATATTTCTTAGTGTCCCTACGGGTGCCCAAGGAAGCGTATTATCTAGACTCACTCAGCAAGTATGTGGAGTTATGGAGGCTCCTGAACCATGCAAGTTTGTGGTGTCCTTTTTCCCTCTCATCTCCTTCTGTACTCACAGCCTGGGCTGTTCATGTGGCAATTAATCATGTACTGTCTTGGGCCATTCCCTTTTTGTGATGTGTTTGAATGTAGTACTTAGTCTATTATTTAATACTTTATGTGCTTACATAGGAATAGGAATATTCATTCATTAGCATATTTATTATTTATTCATTACAATGTTTTTTGAGACTTCATTATAATTTATATCTTTTTTTTGCGTAGTTGGAGTTCTGTTAATGCTAACAACTTAAACTAGTGAATTTAAGGACAGAAATGACTTGCTAGAAGGGACCTCACTATCTTGAAGGAGGACTGGAGGACCAGGTTAGGAGCAGAGGAGGGACAGCCCTTACATGATTGGTGGCAGGGACCACAGGACGGTGTTATAAGGAACACACTGGTGACAGTAAACTCCTTCTTGCCTCTGTGCTCTATCACTCTCTCAAGACATGGTGCCCTGGGGGGAACATGGTCACATTTAGGCCATGGCCATGGTCCTTAGCTGTCTTCAAAATGGAAGTGAGAGGGATTGAATGTAGAAGCCTCCAGGGCTCCCTTGGGCTTCTAGCAGAAACCAGGATTTATCAAGGCAGTGGGGGAACTCTCAGGAAGGATGTGGATCTTGGGTAGTTAAAAAAGATAAATACATATTAGTACTTAAAATGTTCACACAGACTTACTTGCTGTCAAATGTCAGCATTGACAGTGACTAACTGTATGGCTTATGCAAATACCATTTCTATAGGCATCATTTTTTCCTTCTCTCTCAAATGGGTGTCCCAGTGTTTAGTTTTACCTAGTAATTTAGGGATTAAATTAAATATGGTGTTGTGGGGAAGCTTTGTTCAACAGAGCCCTCCCAGCCACATAGATAAGAATAAATCTACCAAGGCATGATCTGCTTGGGGAAGAAAGGTGTCCAGTCTCTCAGAGGAGAAGGGTCTTGAATCTCTTTCTCAATGGGCTTTTATTGGGTTTAGCTTGCACAGGAATACAGTGCATATACGTAAAGCTCATCAAGCATTGTCAGGCAATAGTGATCAAGGAGTAGATCAAAGAACTATAAGGGCTTATTCTGAGTCAGGGACAGATAGCCAAAGGGCCATAAGACTTTGGGAAACAAACTCATTTTATACTTGGAACCTTAACATTTAAAATGAGGGCATTCTTAACAAGGCAGGTTTCAAAGGATTTTATGCATTCTTTCTTAGGCCTGATTGTCCTGGGAAACTGCCTGTTCCAGCACAGGGCTGCACCCATTTCCAGCATTGTTTCAAGCCTAAATCAGGTGGGGAATGCAGGCAGCCAAGAGATTAGGATACTTTTTACAGATAGAATGAGGACTCAGGCTATGACAAAGTTGAGGGGTGAGGGTCTATCACCCCTTTTCTATAGTCCCCTAAGTCCTTCCCTGATGGTCCCTTCATGACTGTGCCTATCTTAGGTTGTTCCTTTCTTGAGGAATCTTACCCATCATTAGCTAACCAGTCATCCGCCCTGGGCCAAACAGGGTGAAGTACAGGGGGCAGAGGCTGAGCCTTTGCCAGGAGGATAAGTTTTATCTCCTTAGTGGCTTATGGTCCCAAGGTCCCCTAGCTGTGAGGCTTTTTTTTGCCTGTTGGTGGGGTTACAACTTCTGAAACCAGGCAGGATGGTTCCCAGCATGATGTTGTATGCCAGGTGCCTATTGCAGTGTGGATAACATAGCAGGTGCTCAGTAAAGTACAGCTATTATTGGTTGTTCTGTGGGCCCACAGTATGAGGCTATTTTGTATAGATGAGGGAAATAAGCAACCTGCATCAGCTCTGCCCTTGAACAGTTTGTGGTTTAATCAGAGAGAAATGCATACATGTGCTTAAATTTAATCGTCACAGCTACCTTGTGAATTGGGCAGAAGCATTTCCATCATCCCTATTTTCATATGAGCAATCAGAGTTTCAGAGAAGTTAAGCAAGTTGACATTGGTCACTCAGCTCTTAATTGGATGAGAGCTAAGAGCTCTGAGGCTGAGGCCATGGTTCCCTGCATCCAATGCTCTTTACATTTGGGGAGATGAGCATAGGTCTGTGAGAGATAGAGTTACTGTTCAGTTCCAATCAGGAAGTTTTATTGATCACTGATATGACAATCTGAAATGCTAAGTGCTCTGGGGAAATATAAGTATGATTAATACATAGTCTCAGGTCTCAAGAAGTTACGATTGAGAAGAAAGAAGTGCATACAACTTACTGAAATACAACATAATACATGATAAATGCGGTGCTTTTTATTGAGTTATTTTAGTTAACATTGTTTATTTATTTTGTTATTATCTTTTAAATTCTCACCTGAGGATATGTTTTCATTGATTGTAGAGAAAGAGGAAGGGGGAAAGAGGGAGAAAAAGAGAGAGAAACGTGGATCGATGTGAGAGAGAAGCATTGATTGTTGCCTCCTGTCCCTGCCCCAGTCCTGCAATGTTTGGTGTTCAACCTGTGGCATGTGGGCCACATGCAGCTGAGGATAACTATGAATGTGGTTCAACACAAAATTGTAAATTTACGTAAAACATTAGAAGCATTTTTGTGATTACATATTGCAATGTGTTTAAAGTGTGGCCCAAGACAACTCTTCTTCCAGTTTGACCCAGAGACACCAAAATGGTTGGACACCCCTGGTAGGGGATGATGCTCCAGCCAACTTAACCACCAGGCCAGGGCAGTAAACATTATTTAATGTGTTGGGTTCTGTGTTGGGTTCTATGTCAGGTGCTGAGAATTGAGTAGAAAACAAAATAAGCCCTCCATGGGCTTAGAAGGAGACAGATAGAAAACCTAAAGCAAATACACACATGAGATGATGTTAGCTGTCCATAGCAGTGCTGTCGGGTAGAACATGCTGAGTTTGTGACACCAAGCATGTTCTGGATGTTAGGAGGTGTAGGAAGAGGGTCTAGGCAGAGACAATGAGGTTGGGAGCACTGAGTCACAGAAGGAAATGGGATTGTGGCTGGGCATGAGGAGCAGCAGGAAGGCAGTGGGACTGGACAGGAAGTGGTGCCAGGATATGCTGTCACTTAATTCTGTATTTTAGAAAGAAAATGCTGGCAACGGGGTGAAGGATACTGGAGGAGTCCAGAAGGCCATTGATGGGCTCCTGCGGGAGATCGTTGGAAAGGTGAGGAGAGCTGAGCAGTGAGAATGCAGAGGACAGGCTGGAGCTGTTGAGGCCAAGGGCTAATTGCACTGGGTGGTAAGTGGCCATTCTGGTGGGGACTGCAGACAAAAGCATCCAGGCCAATGACCTTTCTGTGAGAAGGAGGCTGGGAGAGCTCTCTGTGCTACAAGCTGGGGCATCCACAGGATGATATGGAGAGATAGCTGGAGAGGTAGAGCTGGGCTCAGGAAGTTTGGCCTTCGAGAGCACACCTATTCCAACTAACTTCTCATAACCGGTGAAATTTTTTCCAAAATTTTAGAAACTTGCTATTTTCAAGGAGACAGAGGTTTCACAAGTGTTTTTCAGAAGCAAGTAGTATTTTCTATGAAAAGGAAAGGTTTTCTTCTTTAAAAAAATACAGTATTTAGTAAGGAGAAAGCTGGTTGATGGTTTCTACTTCCTTTTCTTACATTTGGAAACTGAGTAATCAGACTTGTTTAGGTCTGAGGAGTCACATTAGGGGATATTACCACACAGCCACAGTTTATAAGAATGATCTTGTTAGGATAATTGACAACTGGTCATGAAGACACAGGCTGTCTCTTGTGGCCCAAAAGAAGGTGACAGGGAGAGAAAGAGAGACCAAGATTTTTCTTAGAATTTACATTTGGTTATATTTGATAGTTTTAGCAAATATCAGACACAAAAAATTAGGTCTGAGGCAGCATAAATGGATAAATGAGGGAAAAAGATGTCAGTTAGAGAGAAAGGGAGTCTTTTCATGAATACCTAAAATGTTGGAATTTGAAGTACACAGTTCTCTGCAGCACTAAGCTGAACAAACTACAAAGCTAAATGGAAGGTTTAGTCTAGTACCTACCACAGAACAGTGGGAGCCTTTCTTTCTGTCTCTCCTCCTCACTGGTACAGTCATATTCCCCTCCACAGTCACATTTTCCCCTACTTGCTGATACTGAATAAGAGGTATGGGGCCAGGCATGGAGACCTAAGTCACCAGCACAGGCCACTTGCAGTTTCTCTCTCTAGTGTCAGGACTGCATCATGGATCAGCCAACATGACTCAATGTTGGCATTGGCACTGATTCATGGAGCTCCTAACAGATAAGTGCTGGTGTCACAGACCCACTACAGACCCATTTGTCAACATAGCGTAGAGAAAGAAGGTGATACATGCTGGCCTTAGGGTCTAGGCTGGGGAGGGACAACCCCTTCTGAGGATGCTTGGTTAGCTGTGCAGTATGTGTTGCTGCCATTAGTATAGTGACTACTGCCTTCCTATTTTATATGTATGTGCCTAAGGCCTCCAAGATTTAGAGACATGCCAACTCTTTGCAAAAGCCACTGTACTGTGGTGGAGGTAATCTAGGCTGTGGGGTCTTGTTAGCTGTGACTAGGGCAGCTGGCTTGACCTATGATCATGGCTTCCTTATCTATCCTTTCAGACCTAGCGTTTCAGACTCAGTCTCTGTCAGGTACCTATTACTCTTTATAGCAAATGCAGGAATAAAATATCATTGCCATTGTTTTCACAGGTGAAGAGACTAAATTTTCCAAGGATGCATTGCTAGCAAGTAATGATTTTGAAATTTCTTCCGTGCCTCTCTCTCCCCTAAGTTAGTGCTCTTTAACTACTTTCCTCAAGTCCCTCTCAGCTGTAAAATATGGGTGACGATAATGCTGGTCCTACAAGTTTGTTGTACAGATTAAATGATAGAACTGTGAAAACTCCCTGGCCTTTGGATGCATTAGGAAATCATTAAGTGGTTGATAGTATTACCAACATTAATAAAGAATATCTTCATCTATAGCAGTACAGTCTTTGCCGGAACCCTTACAACTCTTCAGTGTGAGCTGCATGATGTTACCAGCACTGAAAGGAGGTGGCAGAGACACAATGCAAAGGAATGAATCTCTGTATTCAAATGTCAGGTGCTATGACATCTGGATGGGAAACATATTGTTGTGCACTTAGAACTATCCAGGTCACTCTTAGATCATTACATGTTGATATTTTCCAGCATACTATTCCTTTAAGTAACATTTGCTCTAATAAAAATAAAACTATCAGGTTCGAAGTAAGTTGAGTGTATATTGATCTGCAGAAGGCCAGAGTTTCAGAATACAGTTGGAAAGCTTTAATTTGGAATAAAAGAATATAGTCCCTGATAGCTCTGGTAAATGTGAAAACAAATGCAAGTAACATGGTAAAAACATAGGTTTTAGCTAAGAATCCAGATTTTGACTGGAATAACTGATATAGGGCAAGTATCGTTCTAGAAAAATCCTGGTGAAAACAGATTAAGCAGAGATAAAAGGAATGTGGTCTGGCCACATATATCATTTATGTTTAGCCCTTTATGAGGCCAATGAAACAGAAGTGCAAATCACGCTGCTTCTGATGAGAGGAGACATTGAGATGAAGCTTATTTCATGAAGACTGACTGTATTAGATAGTGACCTCCTTGAGACCAGGGAGTATCATTCATTCCTTTTATCACTAGAACCTGGCTCAGTCCTGGCACAAGGAGCCCCTGTAAATCTTTGTCAAGGGTATGAGTGGCCAGTTACAAGTCTGTCTATCAGAAGGAGAGAATGAACAAATTCAGCTTGTCAGCATAAACGCTCATGGCAGTCTTGTCTCAATGGGCAGAACCCTTGGACCTTGCTAATGGGGAACTTGGCCCAGCCAGCTGACTGAGGACAGCATGTTGGGCAGCAGACCATCATCAATCAGCAGGCTTCCAGGCTGTACCCAGGACCAACAGGACCGATGCCCTTTTGTTATATGTCTGGTGAGCAGCAGGGGGTCTTCAGACAGCTACCTATCTTGAATAGAAGCAATCACAAGGTCTTTGATTCAAAATCCTCAGAGAAGGAGAGATAGAAACAAGTTGAAGAGAGCAGCTGTGTTTTTCCGATTTCACAGCACACCTAGTAGGAATTTGTTGGTTAGGTAGTTCAAGGCAAAGGAGCGTGGAAAAGCTGGTCATTGTGTGGAAATATCTCTTAGGGGATTCCAGAATATAAGATGTAAGAAGAGTAACAAGACCACATAGCTCACTGAAATCTCAGGTAGCTCTATCGAATAGAAATTCTTGGTGTCCTCTTGTTCAAAGGCTGTGACTGAGCTTCAGAGAGGCAAGAATATGGTCTAGGGGCACATAGTGGCTGACCCCATCAGTATCCCTAATTTTACCATCTCAAAGGTTGTTATGAGGTTTTAAGTATTAAAAACATTGCAGAAAGAGGCAACAAACACTAGTTTTAGCTCTTCACAATGATTAATAACCCAGTGGTTAGGTAGCTTAACTCTGTTTTTGTGGTGTCTGGTTTATAAACCTTAGGATTTTTAGTAGTGTTTTCCTTTGATATTCTGTACATAGTGAGTTAAGAAGTACATGGGTCAATATTTATAACTGAAAAATTGTGTTGTGATAAATTTGGATATACATTAATCTTATTCACTTATTGGTAACCTAATAGGTGTCTAATAGGTGCTCAGAGTCATAAATTTGTAATTACTTTTCTTAAGTAATACTTCTTTTGAATAGAGATATAAGATAAGTGGGATTACAGTTGTGAACAGGAAATGGGAAAAGAAATAAATTTTCTGAGTATATAACATTCATTGAATGAGATTTGTGAAAGAGTCAGGTACAAACTTTTTGAGAAGCAAATCTATGCTTAATGCTGGGAAAGTCACTTTATCCATAAGGTCTAATTTAAGGCAATTATTGTCCCTACTGTAGAACAGCGATTTTCAACCATTTTGATCTCATGGCACACATAAACTAATTACTAAAATTCTACACACACCAAAAAGTATATTATATTTTTTGCCAATCTGACAAAAGTAAGTATAATTTTGATTTATTCACACTGGATGTCTATTGTTATATTGGCTGTTGTCATTTTTTAATTTGACAGTCTAAGGGAAAAAAGCTAAGTGCTCCTGACTAAATAGTCAGGTATTGCATGTTTTAAAAATTCCTTTTTTGTTTTTAAATTTAATCTTATTATTTTATTGTTATTCAAATACAGTTGTCTCTATTTTCCCCCCAGCAGACCCTGCTGTTCCACCCATCCCTACCTCCCACCATTGATCCTACCCCCTTTTGGCTTTGTCCATGTGTCCTTTATACATGTTCTTTGATGGCCCTTCCTTTTTTATCCCCCATTATGCCCCTCCTCCTCCCCTCTGGTTATAGTCAGTTTGTTCTTTATTTCCATGTCTGGTTATATTTTTCTTGCTTGTTTGTTTTATTGATTAGGTTCTACTTATAAATGAGATCATATGGTATTTGTCTTTCACCGCCTAGCTTATTTCACTTAGTATAATGCTCTCCAGATCCATCCATGCTGTTGTGAAGGGTAAGAACTCCTTTCTTTCTGCTGCGTAGTATTCTATTATGTAAACATACCATACTTTTTTGATCCACTCATTTACTGATGGGCTCTTAGGTTGATTCTAACACTTGGCTATTGTAAATTGTGCTGCTATGAACACTGGCATGCATAGGTTCTTTTGGATTGGTGTTTCAGGTTTCTTGTTTTTAAAAATTCTTGCAGCACATTGGTGTGCTGGCATACACCAGTTGAAAATTGCTGCTTAGAAATAAGAAATAGAAATATGGAGACTGAGAAAAGTTAAATAAGCTCATAACTAATACATGGATAGACCAGGGTTAGAGTCCACCTGTAAAGTCACCCTTGGACTGTATCTCATGGTCTGTTTTATAAATTATGTACAAAAAGGTGAAATGTCAGCCAGAGTTCAGTGCATTTTAATCAGGTAGGGATTTAATTCAAGCATTTGGAGCCTACAAATCCAGGAAAGGTGTAAGGCGCCAGTTCTGGCACAAGCCCCTTGCTGAGTCCTAGCACCATGCAGGTGTAACCTGTGGGAGAGCATTGCCTTTAGGCATACCTTAGTGACATGTCAGCACAGGAACCTTCACTGTGTCCTTAGTTGTCTGAGGAGTATGGAGTAGGGACAACTGTACTGTGATCCAGGACATGGCCATTGCTTCTGGGAGCTAGTGTACAAATGCTGTGGAGCTTCTGTAGAGAAGCTTTGTGTCTCCATAACCAGGATAGCCAGCAGCCACTTCCCAGAGCCACAGCAAGATGTTTTTGGCTTCAGTTCTGCCTCCACATATGAACTGAGTATATTTGCCAGGCAGAACTTGATTTGCATATATAATCCTGTGTTACAGTAGAGTCTGGGAAATAAAAGTTTTAGCTTTGCAGCTTCTCATCTAGAAGAAGATAATAAAGGATAAGTAAGCCATTCCATAAAAGGTTTTATTATTAATTAAAATGTAATAATTATTACTGTCTGGATCTTCTAACTTGATACATCACAAAATGGCAAGCTACTGTGAAATGGCTACCTGTCTTTTTATTCTCTGCTACTCTCGATGTCCTCAGGATGCTACTGACTGAGGAGGACCTTGGCTTTGGACATGGTTCTTGCACTTTTTATGAGTGTGCAAAGCCATTTGTGTCTAATGGCAGTTTTATGGTCCACTGACTGTTCTAAAATGTAGCATTTTACCATCCGTGGACTGTGACGTGTTTATAATAGGGGCTTAATATGGAAATATTCTAGCGGGAGTTTGTGAATATAATTTAGCATCAGACAGACTCTCTCTAGGTGTCAAATAGAACATTAGATTAATATTTGGGCCTTGGATTTCAAGGTTAGTTTTGTCCTCCTTCAAGAGTCATAGTGATATTAGTAGGTGACCTGAAGATTGAAATCTGAATTGCTTTGGTGGGAGATCAGGCCTTATGAATTTGCTTTAGTGCTAAAAACAGCAGAGGAGTAGCATAATTAACATACATGAAATTCCATTTCCTAATACAAAGAAAAACTTGTTTTTATCATAACAAGCAATGTCAATAGTCTTAGTTATTATATGTGAAGATCTTTATTTCTTCAAGTTTGTGGGCTTTTTCTAAGTCTCCAGCATGTATTTTATTACATGTTGACCTTTTCTTTAACTCTTTCAATCATGTACTATTTAATGGCACTAGTGTTTATTTCTTCTCCAAGATGTTCAGTTCCTAAAATCAAATAGCCACATCACATTCCTATACTTTGTCCGAAGTATTTCTGTACTTTCATTAGTGTAGACATATTTCCTAACTCTCTAAGTACTTTTATGGAGACCACAATTCAAGGCAAAGGGGAAATTATACTATTTAAATGACTATCCTGTTCTAAAATACTCCAGAAAACTCACTGTTCAGAAGAGGACTAGAAGAGGACTAAACAGGAACTTGGAAATGCCATGGCAGTAAAAGATGATTCAGTATTTTATACTCAGAAATTTGGACTTCCGGCCGAGATTGGAGGCGTAGGTAGACGCACTGTGCCTCCTCGCACAACCAAGATAGGGACAACAACAATATAGAAACAAAATAACAACCAGAACTGACAGAAAATTGAAGTGTATGGAAGTTGGACACCCAAGGATTTAAAAATAGACACTTTCATCCAGACCAGTAGGAGGGGCGGAGTCGGGCAGCCAGGAGAGGGAACCGGAGCGGTGAGCTGAGCTGAGCACCCGGGGCGGCGCGCAGGCCCACAGCAGGCAGACTGCGGCTGGTGACTGGTGGGCCCCGGCCAGGGGGTGGCGACCGGCAGACCCAGTGAGGCGGACATTGTGAAGCAAGGCACTGTGCACAACTCAGGGTCCCGGCACCGGGAAATAGAGCTTTGGGTCACTGACTGAGGAGGAAGGTCCCACAGGGTTCACAGGCCCACTCACACCGGAGTTGGTGCTGGAGGGGCCCGGTTGGCTTGCGGAAAGTGGCGGAAGGTCTGGGGTCCTACAGAGAGCAGAGCAAGCGCCATTGTTCCTTCTCGGACCCCGCCCCCACATACAGCCTCACAACCCAGAGACTGGGTTGCCCCCGTCCTGGTGACCTCCTAAGGCCCCGCCCCTCACTACAGGAGCTCGACAAGACCAAAAAACAAAACAAAACAAAACAAAAAACAGCAAAAAGATGGCTCAAACAGAAGAAGAATTGAAAGCTCCAAAACCCATCCTTTTAAGTGACCAAGAGATAGCCAACCTATCAGATGCACAGTTCAAAGCACTGGTTATCAAGATACTCACAGAATTGGCTAATTTTGGTCACAAATTAGCTGAAAAAATGCAGGCTACAGTAAGTTTAATGAAGAAAGATGCACAGGGAACCAATAGGGATGGAATGTAAGATGGGTCTCACATC
>CM052544.1:61363058-61383655 GCA_028533065.1 Trachops cirrhosus
AGACAGGGGTAGGGCAAGAATAGTATGGGAAATGTAGAAGCTAAAGAACTTATGACACATGGACTGAAGTAAAGGTGGGGAATGTGGGTGGGAGAGGGTGTTCAGGGTGGAGGGGAATGAAGGGGGGATAATAGGTCAACTGTAACAGCATAATCAATAAAATATATTCAAAAAAAATAAAAAAATAAAGAAGCCCCTCAAAAAAAAAAGAAATTTGAAGTGTGCTTCAGTTTTTATTTGAATTTTTCTTGTGAATCTTCTTCCATCAGTAAGATTTTGTTAAAATAATTTTCTTGGGGAACTTAACTGTTAATCAGTGAAAAGAGACTTAAGGAGAGAATTGATGACATCACACAATTACTACATGAGAGATAAGTGCGTATGATAGATAGGACTTTGGCCTGTCGTACAGGACAAAGGCATCCACACAGCTGTTGTCTGTCTGTGGGTATGTTCTGGGATAATGTAGGCCTGAGTACACACATGTGTTTCTCCACTCAGGGATCTGTCAGCCTCAGTCAGTGTGGTTATGGGGGTTCTGTGTCTGTACTTATCTTGGTCTGTCATATGTCACATGTGAACAAACATGACAAGAAGGATTAGTATAGTGAGTGTAACTTTGTGTTTATGTGTCTATATCAAAGAATACAAAAGTGGGTAATTTGCATGTGAACAAGGCTATATTCCTTTGTACTTGTTTCTAAGATATTTGGTTACCAATATTGATTGCCTGTGTCCTGCTTAACTTTCTGCCATCTTGGCCACTCACATTCACCATGATGGAGTGTCAGTGGCGTCACTCGTATTTTTGCTCTTTCAGAATCTCCAGACTATGGATCCCAGAGCTCGACCAGGAATCAGAAGGTAACACCGATCGCAGCCCACCCTGAAAGGACAAAGCTAGGGAGGTATCTGATGCAGCAACAAGAAATCTACAGATATGAGATCACTGCTTACTGTTTTGAATTTTAATACAGTATCTCAGAAGTTGATTTTAGCAAGCAAAATATTCCCCTCTGCACAGTTCTCCCATACCTGTTCTTTCAAAAGACTTGAAACTTACTAAAATTCCTTGCTACTTCTAGTGTCTTCTCTTTATCTTGGAGATGAATGAGGAGAATGTTAGTGTGAGCTGAACAGAGTCTTAACTCAGAAAAAAGAAGCCACCGATCTTTGGTTGGAAGACAGAACAGATGTAGCTAAGGGTGAGAAGAGGATTCAGGAAAAGATGACTAGTAGGCATTTCTGGCAATGTTTACATGAAGACACCAAATGAAAATCTGAGTCACTGATATATTTAGCAGCACAACTGTTCTCAACATTTAGCAAATGGTTTTACAGATAACAGGGGAAATGTTGAATTCTGCAGTCTTGTCAGCCAAAATGAAAGAAACCTAAAACACAATGTCAGGGGTTATTTAGCAGCTGTAAAATCTCAGAGACAGTCTCCAATGTGAGGTTCATGGATTTTAAAGCCAATGTGGCCAGCAACAAATTGCTCCCTAATTTATATAAACAAGGGCAAGGGATTGCATTCCAGAAATATAGAGACTCTTGTTCTCAATTTTGGTTCTGCTTTCTGGCAATCAGTTCTAGAGACTTTTTAATGAAAATACATTTCCTCTTCAGGCTTCCTTGGGCACCCATGGCTGGCTTTTCTCCTAGATATGTCTGTGGACTCCATTCCTGCCAGATTTTATTACTCAGGGTATCCTAGTTGAGGCAGATTGGGAGTCATATGATTGCATGCAGACACATGGGAGAGACCATCAACATTTGAGTGTTGGCCAGTAAAAGTTATCCTAACCAGCAGCAACTATTCAATGAATTTGTCAAAGATGCACTGTTTTTGGAAAAAATATCTCCTCCTTCACTGAGCTCCATGTAAAATCTCCTTCCTTCCTGCTTTGTTTCTGTGTTTCAAATCTCCTTCCTTCCAGCTCTGATTTAATCTCACCTGTGGACTAGCACCTGCTCTCTGGTTTTATATTCCTGATCAGTACCAGTCCTGGGCTTGCTGTGATGGATGGCTTGCTAAAATGTACTCATCCTGCCTCATCTTGCTGAGTCAGACTCTAATAGATAAAGGGGCAAGTCTGCTTTCATAAGATGGATATTTACCGAGTGCCCCCATGTACACTAAATCTGAGACCCTCATTGACCTTGTTATTAATTGAATTTATCAGCAGGGTTCAGTGCAGAAAACAGAGGTTCACCACTTATTTCAGTAATGGGGGTGGGGCTTGTAGGGAGTTTGAGGTTTACAGTCATTGGAAAAGTTAGGGGAAAGGGCAGGAAAGTCTCCACTAACCCATTGCTGAAGTGCAGGGCTCTTCAGACTCATCTGGAGGCCACTGCAAATCTCAGGAGTCTCTGGAAGCTTCCACAAAATGCAGTGTTAAAACGAGAGGTCTGCAAAATACTGCTGAGAAGCTACATGGCTCTCGTACCTTCTTATACACGTGGACACATCTTTTTCTGGAATTATGGCTCTTGACTGGGACAAGTGTTTGGTTCACCTTGTAAAAATGAGATGGATCCTCCACCCAAAATTTGGTTCAGATATCAAGACATGATATCCATGCATTTATTACAAAAGGATGAAAGGTTTATCACTCACACAGTGAAGGTTTCTTCTTTAAAGTTTGTGAAATTACAGAAAAGTAGAAAGAATGAAAATAATGTTCATTTTTGGGATTTCTTTTGTATCTGTCAAATTTTAATTTGAGAAGATGGAGGCGAGATAGGTGGGAGTGGAGTCTACTTCCCCCTGTGCACGGGTGGAACACCTAGCTGATCTTCTGAGGAACAGAGTGAACAACAAATGGTATGCCAGCATATATGAAGATTGAAGGCCAAAACTGTAGAGGACATTGAAAAATCAGATGGTAAGGAGAGTGCTGCAGGACAATAAGGTCCCTGGGACAGCTGCAGCCCCAGGCCCGGTGCCTACTGGGTCTGCTACAGGATTCTTGGGAGAGAGCCAGGTAAACAGCTCCCTCCCCTGCCAAACAAGGTTTGAGCAGCACCAGGATGGACCTGGATGGTTGAAGTCGCTGCAGGGAATAAGGATGAAGTGGCAAACCACAGGGATGGTGTGCACCTGCTGAGACTGTGGATGATGGCTGGGAAGAGGTGGGCTGTGACAGACCCTAACCCAGATAGTCCCCAGTCTGGTTGGACAGTTGGGCTGTGTGAGAGGCCAGATGCTTGTTTGGAGCAGCAGGATTGAATAGGAGGAAATTTTCAAAAAGAAAAAAAGGCACTCAGCAGCTGTTTAGGGAATTCTCCCACAGCAGCCGCCCCTACCTCCCCTGTGTGTGCTGCCTCCATAGCCTCAGCCCTGGGCCCACCTCTGCTGCCAGGACCACTACTGAGCCCCTACCGCTAGCTGCAGCAGCGGAGGGGTCCCAGCTGCACCTGCAACCCCAGTAGTGCACCACCAACCCAGCTGCCCCCCATCCTGCCGCAGCTGCTGCTGCAGCAGCAGAGGCTGGTATGCACTGACACTGTGGCCTCTCTGAGTGACTGCACTCCCGCTCTAGGAGGCCGAGCACTCACGTTCACAGCCCCGGGGCAGAAAGCACCTGACCCCACCACCCCACTGCTAAGCCACTGCAGCAGCAGCAGCAGGGGCTGTATGCTCACACCTAAAGCCCCAGGGATGGCACATACCCGAACCTGTGACCCAGCAGCTGCCAATCCCACCCAAGCAGCAGAGGCTGAGTGCTCATGCCCGCAACCCTGGGGATGGAGCACACCTTACCCCACTGCCCAGAGGAACCTTGCACCCAACCTCACTGCCCCAGGCACAGCTGTGGAGGAGGCATATGCAGCATCAGCTGCAGCAGCCATGGAGGCGCCCCTGCCCTGCAGAGCCAATGGCTTTCTAAGACGGAGGCAGAGATGCCCCCGCAGAGGAGAGCTGCAGGGCTCAGGGAGTCAGCAGTTCCCAGAAAGACATAACTTAGTGGGGGGCTGAACCACCCTGAAGAGACCCTGAGAGTCCCTAACATCTAGGACAGCAAAGGGTGAGAAGGTGGAGTGTGAAATGCCCCTAATTGGTGCACCTCAATAACAACACAACTGGTGGGCTGCAGGCATAGGCCAGGAGCAGAAGGGTACTGAGGGCCTGGCAGTGGACTGAGGAACTATGCTGGAGGATGGACAACTGTGAAGAGTGCAGCTCAGACCTGGCCCCCATCCCCACAAAATCACAGGAAGGGAGAAAAGTGAAACCAATCCCCCCTTTGCCTACTGCAGCCAGGAAGACCAATAGAATTGGATTGGTTTATTTAAAGCCAGCAATAGGACTTTTTAAAAATTATTCTTCCTTTCTTTACTTCTTTTTTTTTTTAAATTCCTTCTTCCTTCCTTCATGTTTTATTCCCACAAGTGAGACAATAAAACCTGGAGCTGTGAAAGGACCAGAGTTAGACCAAAAGAGGGGTCATCCCAATAACTGAGACAATGAGTCAAATTTCACTTTGCTACTCTAGAGAACTTTCAAGTTATTGTATATTTGTATTATTATTATTTTTTCATTATGTTTACATCTTTTATTTATTAGTATGTTTTTATTTATCATCTTTCTGTTTAGTCTTCTTCACTTGGTTTGTTAAATTGCATTGTTTGACTGGTTTCCCTTTTTCTCTCTTTCATAGTGTATTTTTTAATTTTCCATATTTTACTTCACTTGGGATCCAATAGCACACTACTCTAGGTCCTGTACTTCCTATTCTTGTTATTTAGAACACACAGATTCTGTCATATGATTATTGCTCCATTACTATTGTAAATAATTTCTGTTCCATACAATTGTGAATACTACACAGCACAACTCCCAGATCTTGGCTCACTTCACTGTTTCTGGAACTTTATTACCATTATAGTTAACTTCATTCTCTTGTACACTACACCTATTTTCTATCCTTTACTCTCACTTTACCTCATAATCTGACCTCCCACAAGGTCACTGCTTTCTAGATCCAACTCACAACATTTCCCCACCCAACGACTCTTATATTTTTTCCACCCTTTATAAAGAGTGACTAGTTGGGTGAAATATGACAGTTAACACTATACTTATCCAGAGAATCTCCTTTATCTTCTGTATGGCTGGTACTTTAAATACTATATAATATACTTCCACTGTCTTAAACTATTTTGCCTTCCCTGTCAAACTGATCAGAAAAAGAGTAGGTGGGAGCTTTGAACACCAGTATATGTGCAGGAAGAGGAAACCCACCAACAAAGGAATCACCAACAGATGACAACGGAAGAAGGTGAAGGAGGGAGTGGAAGCCATACTAACCTCCACCCTGGACTGATCTGGAAATACAACTGAATGGTGGAGAAATTACCCAGGAGAAACAACTGAATAATAGTGAGAGAGAAGACTCAAACCCTCATAGAGACAGAAGAACCAGCTTCAACACACCCTGTCCATACCTGCACAACAGAATATAAGATGTGGTGGATGGAGTGATCCTCAGTTAACTAGCTGGAGGGAAGGACCCAACAAAAAGACACAACAACACTCAAAACCCAGAGACATATAGAGATCCAACATAAACAACACCCCAAGACAAGCAAGCTCAGAAGATGAAGGAGACTGCACTGCTAAATCTCACAGGTATTCTAACATAGGAGTTCACACCATAAATCCAGGGAGTCAGAACAGATCAATGTAAGAAGCAAAGGCTAACAAGAAGAGTCTCACAAACAATGCAAAGTCAAAGAAACAAACCCCAAAGGAAATGAAAGGAGGAATCCTCAGAAAGAATACTAAATGAAACAGGGACAAGTCAACTATTAGATATCAAGTTCAAAGCAATGGTTATAAGGAGGCTCAATGAGCTTAATGAGAATTACCAAAAAATACAGGGAAAACATGAAAAACTCACTGCAAATTATATCAACATGAAAAAAGATAGAGAAACTATCAATAAGGGCCAAGAAGAAATGAAGAATACAGTTTCTGAACTGAAGAACACAGTGCAAGGAATCAAAATCAGGCTTGATGAAGTAGAGGACTGGATCAGTCAGCTAGAGGACAAGTTAGAAAAAAACACGCAAAGAGCAAAAAAAGGAAAAGAGACTCAAAAAGAATGAAGAGGAATTAAGAGAAGTGCAGGACAACATGAAACATAATAATATCTGTATAATAGGGATAGCACAAGGAGAAGAAGAAGAGCAAGGGATAGAAAACCTGTTTGAAAAAGTAATGATGGAAAACTTTCCTAATCTGATGAGAGAAAAAGTCACACGAATCCAGGAGACACAGAGAATCCCAATCTAGAGAAACCCAAAGGGGCTTACTTCAAGACACATCATAATTAAAATGGCAAAATTCCAAGATAAAGATAGAATCTGAAAGGCAGCAAGGGAGAAACAGGAAATAACATACAAGGGAGCCGCAATAAGACTAGCAGCTGACTTCTCAATGCAAATGCTACAAGCAGAGAGGAATGGCAGGAAATATTCCAAGTAATGAAATCAAAGGGTCTACAACCAAGATTACTCTATTCATCAAGGCTCTCAGTTAAAATACAGGCCATAAAAGAACTTCCCAGACAAAAGAAGCCTCAAAGCATATACCTCCACCAAACCAGCTCTGCAAGAGATGCTAAAGGGCCTGCTTTAAGAACAGTAAGAAAAAGAGTGAGAGAGGAACTCAGATACAAAAAAATGGCAATGAATAAGTACCTATCAATAATAATCTTAAATGTAAATGGATTAAGTGCCCCAATCAAAAGACATAGAATAGCTGAATGGATAAGAAAGCATGATCCATACATATGCTGCCTACAACAGACCCACCTCAGGGCAAAAGACCTACACAGATTGAAAGTGAAGGGCTGGAAATAAATTTTCCAAGCAAATGGACAGGAAAAACAGAAAACTGGGAGTAGCAATACTCATATCAGACAAAATAGACTTCAAAACAAGGACCATAAAAATAAACCCAGAAGGTCACTTCATAATACTCGAGGGAAGAATCCACCAAGAATACATAAACATTGTAAACATATGCAGCCAACATAGGAGCACCAAACACATAAAGAAAATCTTGGAGGACTTCAAGAAGGATATTGGAAGCAACACAATTATAGTAGGGGAGTTTAACACCCCACTGTCAAAAATGAACAGATCTTCCAAATAAAATATCAACAAAGATGTTGTGGCAATGAATGATGCCCTAGATCAAATGGATTTCACTGATATAATAGAACCTTTCATACCAAGGAAGCAAAATACACATTCTTTTCAAATGCACATGGAACATTTTCAAAGATAGACCACATGATAGGACAGAAAATAAGCCTTAACTAATTCATAAAAATGAATTAAAATTGAAATTCTTAAAAATTGAAATCATATCAAGCATTTTCTCCAACCACAAGAAACTGAAACTAAAAACCAACCTCAAGGAAAAAAAAACCCAAAACATTCAAACTCATGGAGATTGAATAGCATAGTACTAAACAATGAGTGGGTCAAAAATGAGACTAAGAAAGAAATCAAAGAGTTACTTGAAGCAAATGAAAATGAACTCACGACAACCCAAAACATGTGGGACAGAGTGAAGGCAGTCCTGAGAGGGAAGTTCTTAGTGAATCAGGCCTACCTAAAAAGATAGAAACATTTCAAATAAACAGCCTAACCCTACATCTATAAGAACTTGAAGAACAACAACAAACACAGCCCAGAGCAAGCAGAAGGAAGGATATAACCAAGATCAGAGCAGAATTAAATGACATAGAACCTAAAAGCAGAATTCAAGGATCAAATAACCCAGGAGCTAGTTCTTTGAAAAAATAAACAAAATCAACAAGCCTTTAAGCAGACTCAACAAGAAAAAAAGAGGGACCAAATAAACAAAATCAGAAATGAAAGAGAAGAGATTACAACTGACACCACAGAAATACAAAGGATTGTAAGAAATTCCACAAACAACGGTATGTCAAGAAATGTGAAAACTTGGCTGAAATGGACAAATTTCTATGTACCTTTAGAAAAATATAATCTTCTAAAACTGAATGAAGTAGCAAAAAGTCTGAGCAGACCAATAACAGCAGATGAAATTGAAGCAGTAATCAAAAAACTCCTGGCAGTGAAAAGCCCTGGACTGGAGGGTTTCACAGCAGAATTCTATAGGAGGATTTAAGGAAGAGCTAACACCTATCCTTCACAGACTACTACAAAAATTCCAAGAAAACAGATGACTCCCAAACTCTTTTTATGAAGCCAGGATCATCCTAATCCAAAAACCAGACACAGACACAACAGTGAAAGAAAACTTCAGGCCAATATTGATAGTGAACATAGACACTAAAATCCTCAACAAAATATTGGCAAAATGCATTCAGCAATACACTAAAAAGATCATACACGATGATGAAGTGAAATTCATACCAGGGATGTAAGGATTGTACAATATTTGCAAATCAATAAATGTAATACATCACATAAACAAAAGCAAAAATAAAAATTACATTATCATATCAATAGATACAGAAAAAGCATTTGATATGGTACACCACTCATGATAAAAACACCCTGTAAAGTGTACATAGAGGGAAGATTCCTCTATATAATAAAGGCCATATATGAGAGACCTACAGACAACATCATACTCAATGGGAAAAAACTTAAGAGCTTTCCCACTAAGATCAGGAGCAAGACAAGGATGCCTGCTTTCACCAATCCTATTCAACATAGTATTGGAAGTCCTGGCCACAGCAATCAGACAAGAAAAAGAAATAAAAGGCATCCAAATTGGAAAAGAGGAAGCAAAACTGTCATTGTGTGCAGATGACATGAGAGTGTGCATAGAAAATCCCACAGACTCCACCAAAAAACTACTTGACCTAATAAGTTAATTTGCCAGAACAACAGTATACAAAGTCAATATTCAGAAATCAAAGGCATTTTTGTACACCAACAATGGAACATCAGAAGCAAAAATCAGGAAAAAAATCCCATTTGCTATAGCAACAAGAAAAACAAAGTACCTAGTAATAAACCTAACCAAGGATGTGAAAGACTTGTACTCAGAAAACTACACAATACTGAAGAAAGAAATTGAGGGAGACACAAAGGAAGCATGTATCGTGCACATGGATTGGAGGAATTATTATAATCAAAATGGCCATACTACCCTCAGCAATTTATAGATTCAATGCAATCCCTTAAAGTACCAATAAAATATTTTACAGATATAGAACAGACATTTCAGAAATTTATATGGAGCCATAAACTATCCCAAAGATCTGCAGCAATTTTGAGAAAGAATAACAAAGTAGGAGGGATCACAACACCTGATATAAAACTGTATTCCAAAGCTACTGTAATGAAAACAGCCTGGTACAGGTATAAGAACAGACATATAGACCAATGGAACAGAACAGAGAGCCCAGAAATAAACCCAAGTTCCTATAGTCAATTAATATTTGACAAAGGGTGAAGAAGCATAAAGTGGAGGAAAAATGGCCTCTTCAGCAAATAGTGTTGGAAGATCTGGACAGCTACATGCAAAGAAAAAAAAAAAAGCAAAAGAAACTCCATCACCAACTTACATCATACACAAGAATAAATTTGAGGTGGATAAAAGATTTAAATATAAGTTATGACACCATAAAATTCCTAGAGGAAAACATTGGGAGGAAAATCTCAGACACTCCAGTTAGGAATATCTTCACTGCTATGTCCCCTAAAGCAAGGTACATAAAAGAAAGACTAACAAATGGAACCTTATAAAATTAAAAATCTTCTGCTTGTCCAAAGAAAATGGCATTAAAATGAAAATTGAACCAACTATATGGGAAAAGATATTTGCCAATGATACCTCAGATAAGGTTGTAATCTCCAAAGTATATAAAGAAATTAAACAACTCCACTTCAGGAAGACAAAAAAAAATAAAAAATAAAAATGGGCAAAAGACTTGAACAGACACTTCTTCAAGGAGGACACACAGTGGGACCAGAGGCATATGAAAAGATGCTTAACATCACTAGCCGTCAGAGAGATGCAAATTAAAACCACAATGAGATACCACTTCACATCAGTCAGAATGGCCATCATAAATAGCAACAAACAAGTGTTGGAGAGCATGTGGAGAAAAGGGAACTCTAGTGCACTGTTGGTGGGAATGCAGACTGGTGCAGCCACTGTGGAAGACAATTTGGAGTTTCCTCAGAAAACTAAAAATGGAACTGTCTTTTGACCGAGCAATTCAACTGCTGGGAATATACCCTAAGAATCCTGAAACACCAAAAGAACCTATGCACTCCAATGTTCACAGCAGCACAATTTACAATAGCCACATGCTGGAACAAACTGAAGTGTCCATCAGCAAATGAGTGGATCAAAAAACTATGGTACATTTACACAGTGGAATTCTAAGCAGCAGAAAGAAAGAAGCAGCTCCTGCCCTTTGCAACAACATGGATAGAACTGGAGATCATTAAGCTAAGTGAAATAAGGCAGTAAAGGTCAAATACCATATGATCTGATCTTTAACTGGAACAGAATCAACAAAAGAATAAAGCAAGGTAAATATAACCACAGACACTGAAAGTAAGCACTATCTGACAGTAACCAGAGTGGAGGTGGGAGGGTATAATGGGGGGACAGGTTTTTAGGAACTACTATAAAGGACACATGGATAAAACCAAGGTAGAGGGTGGAAGCAAGGGATTAGGGGGGTTTGGGTGTGGTAGGATGGAGCGGTGCTAGGTAAATGCAGACAACTGTAATTGAACAACAGTAAAATAATTTTTTAAAAGACCGTTAATTTTAGCAGGTGGGTAGAGCTTTCAGATGACAGAATTCTAGCTGTCTTATATCTCACATTTACATTTTTTGAGGCATTAAAACTTTGTTATATGAGTAGTGTTATAGGTATTATGTAGTTTTTTAGTTAAATGTTATTTTTTAGAGCAGTTTTAGGTTCATAGCAAGGAAGATTTTTCTTTTTTTCTACTTGAACTTTCTATACTTATTCTTGGGTTAGTGAAATACAAGTAAAGTCAAAGTAAAAATGCTTTGAAGGGCAAAACATGCATTTAAATATCAAATATGGGTCATAGTGAAGACACTGGTATTGTTATCTATTATGATGATTTTATATTAATTTTAATTAAAGATCTTTAGATCTTGCCTGGAACACATTAACTATTTCATAATTTTTTTTAAAAGTTTTTGAATGGGTATTTTATTACAATAGTTTTCTTGTGACTGTGTCACTGTTTATATCCATTGAGTGCAGTTTGTCATTTACAAGGGAAAAGGCAGGATCAGATGCTGAGTTAATTCTCTGCTGTTACTACTATGGAGTTGGCCGAATATCTTGTTTGGTGTTTTCTGTAAAATAAAAGACACATGTTTCATTTTTACTAATGACTTTATTGATTTGGATATTTTGAGTATATCAGCTATCTTCTGCATGGTAGGTTGATTATTCTCAATTAATATCTCAATTTAATTACTGTCAACTTCAACTGGTCTACCTGACCATGGAGCATTGTCAGGCAAGAAAGCTTCCTTATAACCATTGCTTTGACCTTTGAAAGATGGAAAATTAAAAATACACTATGAGAGAACAAGGAAAACAACTGAAACAGTACAATTAAACATACAAAACAAATAAAATTACACAGAAAGAAGAGAAACAAAAAATATAAATAAAAGAAGTAAAAATAATGAAAAGTAATAATACAAATATAACTTGCACTTTCTCTGGAATAGCAAAATGAAATTTGTCTCAATTTTTCAGTTGTTGGGATGAGCCTTCTTTGGTGCTGACTCTGGTCCTTCCACAGCTGCAGGTCTTAATGCTTCACTTGTGGGGGGAGAAAAACAAAAAAATCCTCCTGCTGGCTTTAAACCATCCAAGCAAGTTCTGTTCATCCATGGAAGCTGGGAGAACTTTGTTGGGAGGAGCTTCGCCACAAAAACTGAATGAAGAAGCAGAAAGCCCAAACAGACTGATAACAGCAGATGAAATTGAAGCAGTAATCAAAAACCACCCAGCACACCAAAGTCCTGCACCAGATGGTTTCACAGGAGATTTTTACAAAACATTTAAGACAGAGTTAACCCCTATCCTTCACAGACTATTCCAAAAAATCCAAGAAGATGGAATACTCTCAAGCTCTTTTTATGAAGCCAGCATCATCCTAATCCAAAAACCAGATAAAGACACAACAAAGAAGGAAAACTACAGGCCAATATTTCTGATGAACATAGATGTGAAAATCCTTAACAAAATATTGGCAAACTGTACCCAGCAATACATTAAAAAGATCATACACATGATCATGAGGGATTCATCCCAGGGATGCAAGGATGGTACAATATTTGCAAATCAATAAATGTAATACATCACATAAACAAAAGCAAAGACAAAAATCACATGATCATATCAATAGATATACAAAAAGCATTTGATAAGGTGAAGCACCCAATTATGATGGAAACAGCAAAGTGGGAAAGAGGGAGCATTTCTCAACATAATAATGGCCATATATGAGAGTGCTACAACCAGTATCATACTTAATGAGCAAAAACTAAAAGCTTACCCCTAAGACCAGGAACAAGACAAGGATGTTTGCTTTCACCACTTCTATTCAACATAGTATTGGAAGTTTTAGCCATAGCAATCAGACAAGAAAAAGAAATAGGCATCCACATTGGAAAGGAGGAAGCAAAACTGTCACTGTTTGCAGATGACATGGCAGTGTACATAGACAATCCTATAGTCTCCACCAGAAAACTATGCAACCTAATAAATGAATTTGGCAAAATGCGGGATTCAAAATCAATACTCAGAAATCAAAGGCATTTTTATACACCAACAATGAAATATCAGAAACAGAAATCAGGGGAAAAAATCCCATTTACTATAGCAACAAGAAAAAGAAAGTACCTAGGAATAAGTCTTACCAAGTCTGTACTCAGAAAACTACATAATTCTGAAGAAAGGAATTCAGTAAGACATAAACAAATTGAAGCAGGTACCATGTTCATGGATTGGAAGAATTAGCATCATCAAAATGTCCATACTACCCAAAGCAATTTTTAGATTTAATGCAATCCCTATTAAAGTACCAGTGGCATACTTAACAGTTATAAAACAAACATTTCAAAAGTTTATATGGAATCATAAGTACGCCCAAATAGCCTCAGCAATTTTGAGAAAGAATAACAAAGTAGGAGAGATCACAATGCCTGATATCACACTGTATTACAAATACACTGTAATGAAAACAGCCTGGTACTGGCATAGAACAGACACATCGACCAAGGGAACAGAATAGAGAGCCTAGAAATAAACCCAAATCTCTATGGTCAATTAATATTTGATGAATGGGGTTAGAAGCATAAAATGGAGTAAACATAACTTCTTCATCAAATAGTGTTGGGAGATCTAGACAGCTACATGTAAAAAAATGAAACCTGATTTCCAACTCATACCATACACAAAAATAAATTCAAGGTGGATAAAAGACTAAAATATAAGTCATGAAACAATAAATGTCCTAGAGGAGAACGTAGGCAGGAAAATCTCAGACATTCCACTCAGCAATATTTTCACCAATATACCCCCTAGTCCAAGGTACATAAAGGAAAGAGTAAACAAATAGGATCTCATCAAAATAAAAGGCTTCTGCATGGCTAGAGAAAATGGCATTAAAATGAAAAGAGAACCAATTGTATGGGAAACCATATTTGCCAATGATACCTTGGACAAGGGTTCGATTTCCAAAATATATAAAGAACTCAAGGGGTTCCACTCCAGGAAGACAACCTTTTAAAACAATGGGTGAAGGACTTGAACAGACACTTTTCCAAGGACATACAAAGTGCCTAGAGACAAATGAAAAGATGCTCAGCATCACTAGCCAGCAGAAAAGTGCAAATTAAAACCACAAAGAGATACCACTTCACACCAGTCAGAATGGCCATCATAAACAAAGTAACAAATAACAAGTGCTGGCGAGGTCAAGGAGAAAAGGCAACTCTAGTGCACTGTTGGTGGGAATGTAGACTGGTACTGCCACTGTGGAAAAGAGTATGTAATGTCCTCAAAAAACTAAAAATGGAACTGTGTTTTGACCCTGGCAATTCCACTGCTGGGATTTTACCCTAAGGACATTGAAACACCAGTTCAAAAGAACCTATGCACCTCAATCTTCATAGCAGCACAATTTACAATAGCCAAGTGCTGCGAGCAGCCTAAGTGGCCATCAGTAAATGAATGGATCAAAAAACTATGGGATATTTACAGAATGGAACACTGTGCAGCAGAAAGAAAGAAGGAGCCTACCCTTTGTGACAGCGTGGATGGATCTGGAGAGCATTATGCTAAGGGAAATAAGCCAGGCCGTGAAAGACAAATACCGTATGATCTCACCTTTAAGTGGAATGTAATCAAGGAAACAAACAAGCAAGCAAAACATAACCAGTGACAGTGAAATTAAGAACAATCTGACAGTACCCAGAGGGGAGGTTCGAGAGGATAAATGTGGTAAAAGTAGGAGGGGTCATCAGGAACAGGCATAAAGGACATATGGACAAAACCAAAGTGGGTTAGGATTGTAGGTAGCACAAGAGGATATCTGGCATGCGGAGGCATGGTTGGGGGAAAACGGAGGCAAGTGTACTTGAGCTACAGTAAAGAAATTAAAAAAATAAACTGTAGGAAGCAGAAATAGATTAGGAGACTAATTCTTGTGATATATTGTACTATTTAACCTTTCTACTAAGATTATATAGCCTGAGATTTTATTAGTTAGATACCAGGTTAATCAGTTTTAGGTGGTATAAGCCCTTTATTTTTTCCCATTAAGTTTATTTTTTATTTAATTTTTCAAGTTTAGTTGTCTCCATTTTACCCCCTCCATTCCCCTCCACCCCAGCCATCCTCACTCCTCACACTTGATCCTTTACATGCAATTTGTTTAACTATTCAGATTCACATTTTAAAATTTATTTGATCTTATATGTTTAGTTACTCATGGCTCAAGAATGTTTCACTCAGATCCTTTGTTTTCCCTGAATAAAAATGCTTCTCACTGTGCCATGCATATTTCCATAAAAGTCGGTAACTAATTTATGGCTTAAAAAAGAAAATAAAGGTCTATATTTTTAAAAAAGAAACATTTATTTCTGAATGTTGTGGAATTCAACAAATTTCATGTATAAGAACAGTTAGTAGATATGTTTAGTTCACTGAATCTAAACTCCCATTAATTTAAATGTACCTGAAACAAGTTCATTTGTGTGAATTCACTTCACATTCTGTGTAATGTTTTATTTCTCATGCATAGTAGGCATTCAGCACACAGTTTTTGATGAATAATAGAAAATGTTAATTTTAAAACTATAAAACCACAACTTATTTTATTGATATTTAAGAAGAATTTGTTAAGATAATTGTTTCCAGTGCCACATGGAAGATAATATTTTGAAAATGAGGCTCTAGGCTCTCATTGTTCTAATAGCTCCTTAGCCAAAGATATAAGTCAAAGCAGTAAATTGTATTGTCCAATTTTATGTAACAAATGACTTTTTTCTTACAGGTCTCATAATAATAGCCAATAAAAGCACTTTAATTTTTAGGAAATGTTTTTTGAAAAGTTGTTTTGGACTGCCTGTATCACCATTACCTAGAGTGCATTAGAAGGGAGACATCACTCAGGCTCTGGAGCAGAGCCTGCATCTTGCCTTTTAGCAGGCACTTGAAAAAGTCAGAAGCCCTGAAGCTGGAAACACTCATTTTTGACCTCCATGTAAATGGGCGTCAGTGCTGACTGTGCTGGAATAGTCCAGGAGCTTGTTACTCATGCAGATAACCTGGCTCTACCTCAGGGTGGACCCCCAGAGCCCTGGCTATCCTCATTATTTCTGGGAGGCTCCTCATGTTCTGTGTGCTATGTGCAAAAAACAGATGTTCATGCCTTATCTGGCTTCTTCTTTAAGCCACTCTGCCCATCATATTAGCATGTCTTCTAGCTTATCTTCTATCTTCCTCTGCTCCTGTATTCATTCAGCATAGGAAGCTGTGATGTTCGGCTCACTTTGAAACTTTTCTGATAGGCTTAGGTTCACTTACAAGGTCAGGCATTTTTTAAATGAATTCCTAGCTGTCACCCTCCTCCAACATCAGCACCACTGATTCCCCCGAACCCTCCCCCACTTTCCACCTCCACTTCCTTCTCCCACCTGGGAATATACTACCTTCCCAAGTTCCATAGAGAAAGGGATTTCTTTTCTTCAGTGGAATCCATACAGAAACATGCCCACTCTGCCCACTGAGAGCAAGGAAAGCTGCAGAATCAAGGCCTAAAATGTCCACTCAATACAATTTATACAACCAAATAGAGCATTTAGCTTTCTCATGTGAAATAACTGCTTTCAGGTTATTGGTTGTTTTAATTTTTCCCCAGGAAAATTGGGCAGATACTTTTTACTTTGGATGATGGAAGTCTTCCTCAAAGGAAAACAAAAGTATTTTGCCTTATGAGATAGAAACTTTGCAGCTTTATGATTATAACTTTTTTTCTACATTGTACCCTTCATGAACTTAAAATCTTTGTGCCAAATTTCAGACGGGACACTTTGACATACATACACATTACAGGTTTATCTGTTGATTTAGGCCCCATAAAAATTGCTGAGGTAGAATAAATTACAGGTTTAACTATTTGTTAACTATTCATTTCTACAAAATGACAGGATAAGTAAAGAATGAAAGACTGCTGATAGTAAGTTAAAAAGCACATTTGACTTATTTATTATCCTATTACAGCTCCAACCTCTAGTTTCTGCATGATGGCCTCACTCAGTTTCTCTTCAAGACTGAAGTTTGTCTTGACCACAGCCATGTCTATGTCCTGCTTAGTCTCCATTGTTCCTCTTCTTAGGGTTTCAGATCCCAGTCCCTTTCAGTATCCCTTCAGACAGTTTTTCTGGATTTTTCTGATTCCATATATTAAGATCCACCCACATTTCCCTCCTCACTGGCTTGGCTTTCAAGCAGGTTGGTTATCTGCTTTCTGCCTTATGTCTCAGCTCTGTCCCTTGCTTTCCCATTAGCCTGTATCCTGATGTCCCCTGGTTGTAGAAACCCTGACTCCCTGCTAGTTCCTGACCCCCCAAAACAATGTGGGTGTCTGTTTTATATTCCTATTTGTTTGCCTTCTGGCACTTATTACAATTTGTGATCATGTTGTTTCTTTTTCCTGTCAATCTAAATGACAAGTGTCATGAGATTAGAGACTGTTTTGCTCACTATTGTATTTATTGAATCTAGTCTGGTCTCAGAGTTGGTACAAGACACTCAGTAAATGTTAAGAGATGAATAAAATTACTCAAACAACCTGCAAAGGTCAATTGCAAATAATATTTTCATAATGCCAAGAACCTTCCAGTAACCAGGATCAATTTACTACATTGTGAAGCAACATGATATACTGAAAATACATTTTAGAGAGAGAACTGCTTCTTTTGTTTATTGGCTGTGGATTAGGCAAGTTAACTAAATGTCCAGAGCCTCCCTATCCATAGTTGGGGAGCTGGCATGATGGTCCCTGTATCCCAGCATTCTTGAAAAGCTAAGAAGTTTACACTCCAGTTTGGATCTGTCCCAAATTGGACTCTAGGTCCTGGAGCCTCATAGAGGCATTGTTTGATCAGAGACAGGAGGCTTTACCAACTCCTCAGTCCAACATAGTTTGTTTGTAGACAGAACTATTTTAATGTTGCTAGAATGGCCAGTGGAACAAAAATTAAGTTCATATCAGTGAAATTATTTTTAAAAGTTTACACTCAGAGATTGTGCATTATACATTTGATTAAGTCTTTATCTCTGTGTATATATGCATATACATTTATTTTCAGCAAGTACTGATGTGTGTAATTATACTTTTTAGAGGTTACAGGGACCTTAATTATCCATTAAGTTATAAAAATGAAATTACTGAGATAGGAAAGTTGTTTACCAGTACATTTTTGAAAGATTTTAAAAGCATTTAAAAATTAAAAGTGGAACAATTTAATCCATAAGTAGGAATCTTTCTATTCAACCAAGTTTGCCTATTTCTTGTGTTTGAGAGTGGGCATCTTGAGAGCACATCTCACTTGCTGTACATTTGGATAAAGCTTAAATTGGCTTCCTACCATAACATGCTTTGTAATGAGATATCAGTTTGGGGGTTTCAGTTTCCATCACATTGGATCCTTGATAGTATAATGTTGTGTTTTCTAGAATGGAGGGTGTTTCAGTGTCAGGGAGCTGTGTCTCAGGTACTCTCCCAGAAGTCTGAGGTACTAAATGCTCTTTGGGCTATTGGACCTTGTGCTGACATGTGGAGGTTTCATGTCATCCATAATTGAATGCAGTCTGGTCTCTTCTTGAAAACTTAGACATTAAAAATGAGGAAGACTTTCTCTCTTAGACACTAGGTTCCCACAAAAACATGGGTAATAATGAATGAAGACCCTTATTGAAATGTAAACTGAGTGCACTATTTGGGAAATTACTTTTTTCATGTTTACCTAGTAGTAACTATTTTAAAACACATTGCAAATAATTCTGAGTTCAAAATCTTATGTTACATAATGTTGCTGGAGTAAGTTACTGTGGATTTTCTTCCTTATGTTTTTTATTAATACAGTTGCTGAAAAAGAAGATTTATGTTTTAAACAGTCTACTTCAAGCAAATCTATGGAAATCCATGAGCAAAATAGACTTTTAAAATATACTTTTATTACCTAAACTTTTGCAGGGGGCAGGAGCATGAGCTCTTTGTAAGTCAAGAAAGTATCATGACAGGAATGTGGAGCATGAGCTGCGCTACCTTTCTTCCCACTTGAGATTTACTTTTTGCAGGCTTCCTTCTTTTTTCCCCCACATTTTATTGTTCAAGTACAGTTGTGCAGGCTTCCTTCTGATGTGTAGTGCTTGCTGTTTGTTTTCATATCTTTGTGCCTAAAGAGGAAATTTTTCAGTGGAAGGTAATCTTAAAGAATGAATAATGCAATAGAATATTAGGTTTAATAATCTCCATGAAATAAATGATTACAGCATTTATCTTCATGACCAAGCCATTTGTGATTTAGCTTTTTCATTTGTAAGGACAGATACTATAGCTCAATAATTCATCATGAATTCTTTAAAAATTTACCCTCTCTACAGAAATACATTGCTCATCCTTCATCGTTGTGAGATAATTTAAGAATGAATTATTTTATATGCTTATTCAAAAGGTGGCTATAAACACCACTGTTGGAGAAGGTCAAATTGTGAATGATATCTCATCCAAAATATGATTCAGTTAGTCAGAGTGATTTAATCTGGGAAATTTTTTCTCTGTTTCCTAACCTGATCAGTATTCACTACTCTGCAATTAGTAGGTAATAGTTTGGGTTGAAGGCAACCACTACCTGCAGATATCCTGAGAAAAACAAAAGACCTCTGCTCTGTGACATTCAAAAGAAGACATAATATTTCAGTGTTGGGACTTCCGGCCAAGATGGAGGCATAAGTAGATGCACTGTGCCTCCTCCCACAACCAAGATAGGGACAACAACAATATAGACACAAAATAACAACCAGAACTGACAGAAAATTGAAGTGTATGGAAGTCAGACACCCAAGGATTTAAAAATAGACACGTTCATCCAGATTGGTAGGAGGGGCCAGAAGAGGTACGAGGAACAGAGAGCTGAGCAACTGGGTTGGCGCGCAGGGGCAGAGTGCAAGTCCCCAGCAGGCAGACCCTGGGCGCACAATCTGTGGTGGCTGGTGGGCCCTGGCCAGGGGGTGGCGACCAGCAGACCCAGCGAGGTGGCCATTGTGAAGCAAGGCACTGTGCACAACTCAGGGCCTCGGCACTGGGAAATAGAGCTTTGGGTCACTGACTGAAAAGAAAGGTCCCGTGGGGTGCAGAGGCCCACCCACACCAGAATTGGTGCCAGAGGGGCCCAGTTGGCTCACAGAGGGTGGCAGAAGGGTCTGGGGTCCTACAGGGAGTAGAGCAAGCGCCATTGTTCCTTCTCGGACCCCGCCCCCACATATAGCCTCACAACCCAGAGACTGGGGTGCCCCGACCTGGTGAACTCCTAAGGCCCCGCCCCTCACTACAGGAGCTCACAAGACCAAAAAACAAAACAAAAACAAAAACAAAAAACAGCTAAAAGATGGCTCAAACAGAAGAAGAATTGAAAGCCCCAGAATCCATCCTTCTAAGTGACCAAGAGATAGCCAACCTATCAGATGCACAGTTCAAAGCACTGGTGATCAGGATACTCACAGAATTGGTTGATTTTGGTTGCAAATTAGATGAAAAAATGCAGGCTACAATAAGTTTAATGAAGAAAAATGCACAGGGAACCAATAGGGATGGAATGTAAGATGGGTCTCACATCATTGGAGTGGAGCAGAAGGAAGAAAAAATATACAACCAGAAAAGAATGAAGAAATAAGAATTCAAAAAAATGAGGAGAGGCTTAGGAACCTCCAGGACATCTTGAAACGTTCCAACATCCAAATTATAGGGGTACCAGAAGGGGAAGAGGAAAGACAACA
>CM052544.1:61384155-61404745 GCA_028533065.1 Trachops cirrhosus
CTTGTAATATAGTTTAGTATCAGGTATTGTGATCCCTCCTACTTTACTCTTCTTTCTCAAAATTGCATAACCCTGTCCCCTTCTGAACTAAGCCTCAACCTCAGCCCCTAAGGACTTGAGCAAACACTAGCAGTTTCTACCCGCTCTTAGAACAGTGCTCTCCACTTTTCAAGTGCTCTCCTGAGAAGGCACAGGACTGCCAGAGGCATTGTTTTTCCAGTCTGCACCCATGGTAGACCCCTCTCCCAGACTCCAGGGGGAAGGGACCTAACTTCGTAAGCACACTAACAAAGCCAGGTGGTCCAATGGACCTGTGCCACCCGCCCCATTCTCTGTACCTGCTGAGCCCCTACTAACTCTTTTTTTCCCTGTAGACCCTGGTCACTTTGTACAAATGGAGTTGAGCTCAAGTTGTTATGGGAGCAACCCCCCTTCCCCAGGGTCTTTTTGTACTATGGTTCTTCTTTCCCAGCCGCCATGTTAGGAACTTTGGCTCTCAATGCCAGAGCTTTGTAAAAAGGAAAGGAACTATTTAATTAAAAGTTACACAGGTTTAGAATAATGATGGAATTCTACCGTTAAATCTCACTCCCTTTAGAAATGAAGATACACCCACAAACACACAGTCCTGCCCTCCCTACTTGGCCCAGTCAGGCCAGTCTCCGAGCATGCTAGTCAGAAGTACTGCCCTCCAGAAGAAAACAAAGAAATTTGCAGCTCACTTCTCCTAGTTCCTCCCAACCTGTTCTCAGCTGGGCAGGTCTCCCGAGGTTCCCAGCACCATCAGCTATGTCCCTGTGATCTCTAGTTCTTAATCCAAAACCACATGGCACCTCCTTATGGCCTGCCAGCGAGAGTTCTTTCACTTTTTTTCTTATGGAATGGTCCCTCATTGTCCCTCATTGTCTGGCATTGTCCCCATCATGCATGGTGGCATGCCTTTTTGTTTTAAATCCTAGACTGGAACCTCCTCCTTAACCCCATTTCTGACTTCTCCCATAATCAGCTACACCTGCTAGCACTCCCAAACTCTCTGCCTTTCTTGGCTGCCATAGTTAGTCCTAGCAGGTGTGGCTTTGCCAGGTGTGGAGCGAGCCATCTCTGAGCTCTTGTGCAGGCACTACAACTGGGTGGGGGTGGGGTGCGGGCAGCTGTGACCCAACTACATCATTGGTCAAAGTCATGCCATCCCCTTGGCTCTGCATAGGCTATGAAGCTATTTTGCTGTTACTGATATGCAAAATAACTCAATTTCTGTGCTGCTGCTTCTCCCAACCCCAAGCTAGGCTTGTGGGGCACCTGGGGGCCTCTCTGCCTACACCCTGTTCCAAGGTCATGCTGGGCTCTTTCCCATTACAGTAGTTATCGATGACTCAGCTCTATCCTGACCACTGTAAGGTATGAACTTTGACTTCCCCATTCTCAGAAAGTTTGGTCCATTTTCAGTGGTCACTATTTTAGTGCATGGTGCTATTGTTTATCTACTTGTGAAGTCAGACCTTCAGATATCATCCCTGATATACCTTCTCACCAAAACCAGCATCACCTCCTCTCTTCACAATTAGTCCACTGTGTGGCCTATGGTTTCAGCTTCCAGATTTCTTTTGAGTCTGTGAACTTCTTTTGATTCCACTGCCAATACTTGCCAGGCAGCCATGTGGAACACCACATGGGAGTGTGTTTTATTGCTGGTTTGCTTGCTACCCAGGCTTGAATCTGCATTTATCTCTGTGATCCTGGCAAGGCCTTCAGAGCTCTAAAACTCACTTTCCAATCTGTAAAGATCATTCAGTCCCTAATGCATAGGATTGTTGTGAGGGTGAATTAGATATGTTCTGTCAGGCACATGAATTCTGTCATAGTGAGCTATTACTAGGTTGGGATACTATCATTGCCCACCTGGACTATTGCAGTATCCTAATTGTTCTTTCTACCTCTAGTCTAGCTCTGGCCTTCAGCCTGAGCCTGTGAGGGTCCACATTTCAAAGTTCATATAACTGTATAACATTACTTAAAATTTTTAGATGACTTCAACTGCTCTAAGGATGAATACCTAAATTCTTAACATAACCCCAGGCCTTCCCTCTCCTAGCTTCAGCTTCTGCATTCCAGTCCTGGCCATCGACCCTACCACTTCCCCTGATTGTGCCATTACATGCTTTCTGCAGGTACAGATGGTTCTGTCTGCAATATCTTCTGTCCTTAGACCCTAATTAATTCTCCTTATCTTTCATATCTCAGCATGTGCATCCCTTCCTCATAAGCCCTTTCTTACTCTTCTGGCTGGGTAAAATGTTTACTAGACTCTTAAGAAACTCTTTGTTTATTTCAGAACATTTCTCTCCATTAGTATCCACATTTTCCTTACTGTTTATGTAATTCATGTGTGACTCCTACTAGGCTCCATGGGAGCAGAGATTTTTATCTAGATTGAACCATCTTTATTTTTTCTCAGTGCATAGCAGATAGTACTGCTTGACACAGAGCAATCTTGCTAAATGAATCTACTCTTAAAGCACTGAGCTCCATAAATGTTGGCCATATTATTATTGATAGTCATTGAGAAGAGGTGAGAAAAGGATGAGAGTGAGAAGCTGCTCTCCTCATCCAGGATGTAGAAATCCAAGCAGGGAATGATGGACTTGTCACAACCCAGAGGTCAGAGCCCTGTGGCCAGAATGAAGGACACAAGCCTGGAAGATAGCCTGTGCTTGATGGTGGAGCTAGACAGAGATCATTTGGTCAGGATCCTCTTGAGTGTTTGTCTGCAACATTCTTTTTTTTAAAAGATTTTATTTACTTATTTTTAGAGAGAGAGGAAAGAAAGGAGAATGAGAGGGAGAGAAACATTGATCTATTGCCTCTCACACACCTCCATTTGGGGATGTGGTTTGCAACCAAGGCATGTGCTCTGACTGGAAATCAAACTGGCAACCTTTCTGTTTGAAGGATATGCCTAACCCACAGTGCTACACTAGTCGGGGCTGTCCCCACCATTCTTAAAGGGACAGTGGGAGCATAGAGGAACCAAGGGAATGGCTTTGTCTAGGATGATGAAGGATAAGGGGAAAGGAAGGCTGTGTCTTGGGTATGTTGCCCCAAGATGAAGCCCAGTCCTCAAGTGGCTTTGCAGCAGAGGGGTAGTAATGGGACAGGATGGCTGTGTTTCCTCATGATGGCCTTCATTCCTCTCTTTCACCTTCTTCTTTCCAGAAGGCAAAAGTAAATATGTAAGCTGTTTATTTAGTTTTTGCCAATCTACTTTTGCTTCATTATTTTAGTAGCCAAAATTGCAAACTTACATACTATTTTCCCCAAAAAACAAGTACAGTATTATTAGAATAGCTGACTCAGTCTGTTTGAATTTATTACTTGTATTATTATCATACTGTTGTAATTCATAGGAATGAGGGAAAGGCACAGCAAAAATAGAAAGCACTTACATTCCTATAGACTCTGTTCAGTTAACTTCATTCATTATTTTTCCTTTAAAAAGGCCTGATTAGTTCTAATCAATGCGTTTCTTCTGTTTAGAACTGTGAGCTTATGACTGGTTCTTCTAATTATTTCAGGAAAGTATGTCTGTCAGAATTTCCACTTTGGTGCAAAGCATTCAGTTTTTTCTTAATGCAATTATTCTTTTTTCTATTTAAGCTTTTTTCCCCTAATACATGGTCAGCTGGTCTAGTGATGTCTGTGATGCTACTGCTGGCTACTCTGCTAGTAAAGCAGGTGGTGAAACATTAATAATTAAGGCCAAATGAGATGCTCTTTAAAATCCTCAGGTTTCTGCTTAAACAGCCTTACATAGAAATCATAGAAATGAAATGAGGTATTTATATTCACTTGACATGGCTTGCAAATGAGTTATAAGCTAGTCATTTATTTTGAAAGTGGTGGGCAATCATATGTATTCATTTTGAAATTGTATGACTTTGGTGGAATCCTTTGTATTTCAATTTATCAAATATATTTATGCCTCCTTCTCTTTCCACAAACAAAATAAAGATGGATATGTATGATCACGCTATTAGAAAAATGGAAGCTCCTTGATAATGTAACCACTAGATGCTTAATGTTTTTGTGACTGAACTTCAGGATTGGCTCTGAGGCCCCTGGCATTCAGAACAAAAAGAGAAATGTACCTTATTACTGTTAAAGAGAAAGCATTTCAGTTCTATTGGGGAGACTTTCCCCCAGTTTAAAATTGTACAATTTCTCTCAATTTGTTACTTTATCCAGTCAGAGATCGCACCTTGCCGAGGTGCCTGGGGCAAAGAGGCTTTCTACTCAATCACAGAGTTTAACAGTGGGGCAGGTGGGCTGTAATCTGAAGAGGGTTATTTTTCACCTCTCACCACACGTGGGTTTTAAACAGAGGCAGGGCCTGTAGCCCAGTGAAACCCATACCTAACATGTAAACCTATGCACGTGAAAGAGCTCATTTTGAGAGATCAGTTCACTTTTATATGTCCCATGTGTATAAGTTTAGTTAAGGTCACTGCAGGGGCATAAGCAAGCTGGGTTAGAGTGGAAAATGTAACAAAATTAATTTTCCTTTGTTTGTTTAAAAACTCATTCTGAAGCAATTTAAAAATATTTCTAAAACCCTACTTTCATGGGGTTGACAGATGGTGTGTTATAAAACAAATTAGTTTTTACAAAATTTTCATGGAATTAAAAATATAGTGAAATACAGTTAAGTTTGTTTTGCAATTCAAAACATTTTATTTTGGAATTAACTTTATCAGTTTTCAGACTGAATTCACATGAAACTGACACAGTTTTCTTTGGTCTTGGGCAGGTGGGTATATTTGTGGGCAGCTCTGTGTATGAATGTGCATAAGTTCAGTCTTGTCAGGAATCATAGAAAGTGAAGGCTGAACTGGCAATGATTTCAGTTTGGTCAGGAACAGTCATTAGGTACAATGTTAGTAGAACAAGTGACAGATAAATGGGCATTATTGAGTAGCTTCCACATAAGGCAAAAAACTATAGCCTCAGTCAGCAAAAAGCTGCATGGCCAGTACCAGTTCCAGCCCATTGTATTAGTCTGTGAGATAAAGTTTTACACATCTATTGCATACTATGATATTTTGACAGGAACATGTCAAAGATTCAAATCCTAACAGCTGAACTCTCTCCCAACAGGTATAAACAGTATCTGCTATTACCAGAGAGAAATTCACTGTTTAGATTAGATTGGTATCAACCTAATTACATATATATGTGTGTATATATACATGTATGTGTATATATACACACATATACACACATATACACATGCACACACATATATCATAATGTCAAAAAGCTGTTATGAAGCAAGATTTTGAATTTATATAAAGCAAAGCACCTGGACAAAATCTTAGAGACAGAGGGCTAGAGATTACAGTTTAATATGGTTGATGGTTAATATAACAAATGTCTGCAGCAGTTTGAAGAAGCAACTTGTTCACTCAGAAAATTAATTTTATGACCCAAACATAGCAAAATAATGTTTCAGCAGCACCAAACTTTTTAATGCTTTGCCATTGCTCTTATAACAAGTGAATATTTTGCCAAATTTTGTGTCTTAATGGTGTACACTGGGTATGGAAAGCCCACCTTTCCATAAACCTTGGTATCTTCCTGCCAATAAGTTAGAATAGAAGACATTGTAAAATGTTAAAGTCTCCAGGAATTTAAAATCTAATATCACCTTTCTTAAAAAATAACTGTTAATAACCACTGACTTAGAGCATTGCTCATCTTCCTTTCCTTTTATTTTTTATGTACGTAGTCTAATTTTATTTTTTAATTGTCTAAAACAGTGTTTTATTTTTAGAATTTAGCCTTTTTCGCTCTTTTTAAATTGTTTTTCAAGTACAGTTTGTATTTCCCCACCCCCACCACTCCACCCTTACCCCAGCCTTCCCCACCTCCCACCCCTGATTCCACCCCCTCCCTTGGTTTTGTCTATGTGTCCTTTATAGTTGTTCCTGAAATCCCTTCCCCACTTTCACCCCATGATGTCCTCCTACCTCCCCTCTGGTTACTGTCACTTTGTTCTTTATTTCAATGTCTCCGGTTATATTTTGCTTGCTTGTTTGTTTTGTTGATTAGGTTCCACTTAAAGGTGAGATCATATGGTATTTATCTTTCACCACCTGGCTTATTTCACTTAGCATAATGCTCTCCAATTCCATCCATGCTGTCACAAAGGGTAGGAGTTCCTTCTTTCTTTCTACTGTGTAGTATTCCATCATGTAAATGTACCATAGTTTTTTGATCCATTCATTTACTGATAGGCACTTAGGTTGCTTCCAGCATTTGGCTATTGTTAATTGTGCTGCTATGAACATTGGAGTGCATGGGTTCTTATGGATTAGCCGATATAGAATTTCCTCAGAAAACTAAAAATAGAACTGCCTTTTGTCCCCTCCCTTTTAGATTTCATTGGAAACACACCAGTGAGTCAGAAAGAGGGGCTTCAAAAGGATGGAAACTCCTCTGGTGAAGTGTTTTGAAAACTTCATTGAACACACTGCCATTGTCTTCCACAATAATCCTCTTTGATTCATTTACCGTATTTCCTATAAACTTGGATTTTGAAGACACTTCACCAAATCACCAGAGCTGCCTACTTTCTCTTTCTAAAATATGTTCTTCCATAATTCAGCCAAATTTTCCTGACAACTTTTTAGTTTCTCATCCTATTTTACAACAGTTAAATCTTCACTTTTAGGTATTTTCTTTTTGTCATTCCACTAGTCAGATGTAAATGAGATTTTCCCCCTCTTTACTGTTCACATTATTTGAAATATGCTTTTTCTAGAGTGTCTAAATTTTAAAATGGTTTATCTCATTGTTCTTGACCTTTTGTCTTATAATTATATAATTGACTCAAAATAAATTTTTTTATGTCAACATATATTTATCCCTTACCTGGTCCATCTTAAAATGGGATGAGATTTGGTTCCTTAAGTTTTCTATGTTGTCTTCTAGTGTCTCAATCAGAATTGAGTATCCCAAATCCTTCTATCCTTTTCCTATCTAGACTCTGAACAAAAGTATCACAATAGCGATTCTGTCTTTTTCTTTCTCCTCACTTTCCTAATGTGTATTGAGAATTTGCTGTGTGCAAAGGCCTTCATGTGCATTATCTAATAATGTCCTTACCCAGAAACATGGCTACTTTTAGTCTTATGCTGTATAGCAGATGTTCCAGGATTTCCATGTGAAGGTGATGTAGCTGGAAGGGCGTGGGCATGCTGGTGACATGTTCCACCACTGTAGGGTTTTATTGGTGAGAAAAACATGAGTTCTGTCTTCAAAGTTGGTAATGTAGGTTGAAAAAAAAAGCTGACAATGGAAGGAAATTCTAAAAGAAAATGATCTATTTTCACAGTTTCATCAGTGTTATTTCCAAATTGATATCTTCAACAGCCAGACACCTAGATGTTATCGATTAGAAAGAGCTGACTGGGGAGGGTTGTTGTCTGCTTTGGAATATGGAAGCTGTGTACCTGGCAAAGAGTCATTGGGATGCTCAGTAGGTCCTGCTTTCTTTGTTCTTCCTTACTTCCTTTTCCTTCTCAGGTTGCCTGACTTTTCTCAGATGCTGTGGTCATGGTACCCTAAGTGCACAGAGCTGTTGGCAGGTGAGAGAAGGAAAGGCCAGGGTTCAGAAAGGCTGAGATTGGCCCCACTGGGATGTTCTCCACCAGGGGACCATGCTCCATGCTGTCTCAGATCCCAGAAGCACTTATCTGCAATTCCCTGGCATCCACATGACCCATTATATTCAACCCCTATGTCACCTCTGTCATTTATGGAATTTGTAAAACTGTCTTGAAATACATGTGCAAATAGAGATTTATGAAGTGAGAAGAAACTTCCTTCTCAGTATGAGCCCAAGAAAGAAAGGTAGCAGGAGAGTGGGGACCAGGAGATGCTCCCTGTTCCTCCAGCCCATGGGGAACTGATGTATACTTCACATGTTTTGATTCCCTAATCATTTGAAAATTTCTGTAGAGAAAACCATTAATACCTGTGTTATATAATCTTGTCATATTCTCTTTTTTAAAATATATTTTATTGATTATGCTATTACAGTTGTCCCATTTCCCCACCGCATTCCCCTCCACCCTGCATACCCTCTCCCACCCACATTCCCCACCTTTACTTCATGTCCATGTGTCATAAGTTCTTTAGCTTCTACATTTTGCATACTATTTTTGCCCTCCCCCTGTCTATTTTCTACCTACCATCTATGCTATTTATTCTCTGTACCTTTTTCCCCCTCTCTCCTCCCACTTCCCTGTTGCTAACTCTCCATGTGATCTCCTTTTCTGTGGTTCAGTTCCTGTTCTAGTTGTTTGCTTAGTTTATTTTTGTTTTAGGTGTGGTTGTTAATAATTGTGAGTTTGTTGTCAATGTACTGTTCATATTTTTGATCTTTTTCTTAGATAAGTCCATTTAATATCTCATACAATAAGGGCTGGGTGATGATGAACTGCTTTAACTTGACCTTATCTGGGCAGCACTTTTTCTGCCCTTCCATTCTAAATGAAAGCTTTGCTGGATAGAGTAATATCAGACATACGCCCTTGCCTTTCCTGACTTCAAATACTTCTTTCCAGCCCCTTCTTGCCTGCAAGGTTTCATTTGAGAAGTCAGATGATAGTCTAATGGGAATTCTTTTGTAGGTAACTGTCTCCTTTTCTCTTGCAGCTTTTAAGATTCTCTCCTTATGTTTAATCTTGGCTAATGAAATTATGATGTGCCTTGGAGTGTTCCTCCTTGGGTCCAACTTCTTTGTGACTTTCTGACCTTCCTGGACTTCCTGGAAGTCTATTTCCTTTGCCAGATTGGGGAAGTTCACCTGTATTATTTTTTCAAATAAGTTTTCAATTTCTTGCTTTTCCTCTTCTCCTCCGACACCCTTATGGTTTGGATGTTGAAATGCTTAAAGATATCCTGGAGGTTCCTAAGCCTCTTCCCTTTTTTTTGAATTCTTCGTTCTTTTCTGGTTGAATGTTTCTTTTTTCCTTCCGCTCCAAACCATTGATTTGAGTCCTGGTTTCCTTCCCGCCACTGTTGGTTTCCTGTAGATTTTTGTTTATTTCACATAATGCAACCTTCATTGCTGCCTGGATCTTTTTTATGCTGTTGAAGTACCCAGTGAGTTCCTGGAACATCTTGATAACCAGAGTTTTGAACTGTGCGTCTGATAGGTTGGCTATCTCTTTGTCACTTAGTTGTATTTTTTTCTGGAGCTTTGAACTGTTCTTTCATTTGGGCCATTTTTTTTTTTTTTTGGTGTCAGTGTACCTGTTATGTAGTAATGGGCAGAGACTTATTTTTAATGATTATACAAAATGAAACTACACATTTAGAAAGTTATAAAAACCACAATTAATTTTAAAAATTCAGAATTGTTATTTATTGTACATAATTTAAAGCTTTCATTTTCCTCCCTTTTAAATAAAAAATCTTTATTCCCAATAAAATTAATATTTCTATAACTTGGGATAAAGCAAACATACTTTCTTGAGTCCATTTTTGTAGGTAATTGTGATTTGCATGAATAGTTACTGAGTGTCATTTGAATATTTGCCTACATGCATGTTGGAAGCTTCTGTAGCCTTTTCTTGGTAGGAATTCCAGTTTTTCTGAATTCTTCTCTTTCCTTCAAGTATTCCATTTTGCATTCTTCATAAAAGGCAGGATTATTATTGTAGAAATTAGATATTCTTTTAATGCAGAATTTTCTGGCACTTTGCTACCATAAAGATTCCAGATTCCTGCAACATTTGCTAAAATCTCAGACTTGTTTCTAACATCTCTCTTAGGTCTTTTCTCATTATTTTAGGGATCAAAGCATCTTTTCAACATGTCTGAGATGCTGCTTTGCTGGGTCAAGCACCATCTCTGTGACAGAGAAAGTCAGTCTTATGGTCACTCCAGTTCCTCCCCTTTTACCCTCTCAACAATAACATTTTTCAGGACCCAGTCACCCCTTTTCTACAGCCCAATAAATCTTATAATGGGCTTTTCCTTTTGTTTCATTTCATTTTTTTCATTCCTACAGTTTCTCATTCACACTACCATGATGATATTCTACCTAAGACAGTTCTGACCTGTTAGCTCAACTGTTTTGATGTCCTCAAGTGTTTCCCATTGGCCCTCTCTGGGTTTTGTGTGGCCTTTGTATTCTGGCCCTTGTCAATCTACTGATTCAGCCTCTTCAAAGGGCTCCCTCTTCAGTCTTGCCTGTCTCACTTACCCAATATGTGCATCTCTGGGTGGTTCTTACTGCTCACTGAGTTTCCTTTACCTGTAAAACAGGTCATTTAAAAGATATTTCTAGCCCCAGCTCATGTGTTTCACTCTTTACAAAGTCATTGGTCACTGCCATCCTTCATAGCAGGAAGCACAGTCCTGACCTCACGCATGAGCCCTGCTGTCTTCCTTGTACACTGGAGGTAATGTGGGGAGAAGGCATCACATCATCTCCAACTTTGCATCCCTGTTTCACAGTACTTGGCACATAGCTGAGGACTGAATTACTGTGAATAGTAGTTATTGTTTGATTCTTACCTTTCAAGCCAAGTGAAGCTTGGTGATGTCTCTAAATTTACTTTCTTTTTTCATGTTAAAGAGACTCTTAAAAATGAATCTACTAGCTAAGTATTAATAAAGCATGAATCTTATTTTGTGCCTAGTACCCTTTCCTTGGTCTCTAGTTAAAAGAAGTGACTGTGGCTTTTAAACTACACAATTTATAACTTGATGTCATGGGTGCACCCCCAGGAGCTGCTTGTTAATCTTTGTGGATTCTGTAGGATCAGGCTAAGGATGTGCTCACTTCCCAATGGGATATCCTCAGAGAAAGGTGCTTTAGGATGCCTAAGGTAAAGAGGATGACTTCTCTTGTCTTTGGTTCAGAAGCTTGCATTCCATCAGGTAACTTTGTTTTTGGTAGAACACCTGGCTCCTGGCTTTTCTTCAGTGCTCCAGACTCACTGGTTTGGAGAAAGACCAAGCCCCTTAACCAGAATGCAGCATTGTGGCATTTTCCACAGGTCTGTGTCCTTTGTGGAGTGTGCAGGCATGCAAATACTCGGTGCTTTAATAATGTTACATTTAGATATTGTAGGTTCTTGTCTGAGATTTGTGACAGTTTTCACAACTGTGTTAAAGTCTCAGATTCAGATTCCAGAGGAACTGAAATATGTCAGCCAGTAGCACTCAGAATAAACCAGCACTCCCCCTACAGCCAGTACATTAGTCCTCATTCTTTTGCAGGACCCTGTGCCAGGAATTCTTTCTGAGCACACAGAATGTACATTCTACACCTCAGCGAGGCCCTCAGAAAATCCTAGCCTGCTCAGAACAGCACATGAGCTACCTTTGTCCCTCATCCTCACCTTGTACCCCAGTGTCTGTTGGACCTTGTAATGTGCAGGAAGTTACGTGTGGCCGATGTGAGCAATGTGTAGTTCATAAAACCCTAGCTGATTCTGCTAAAAAAGGTGCTTTGTCTTGTGGACTGTGAACCAGTGAAGATATAAGCACTTCCTTCAAATCTCAGTTTCTATTTCTGGGCTGCTATTAACCTTTCCTATTATATAATAATTAAATTTGCAGCTTTTGCAATTATACAGACATTCTTCCCACTGTGTGTCATCAACAAAGAACCAGTGTGAATAGAGTTGGGCCCAGAACCCATATTGTCTGTCCATAAAAGCAGGGCATTTGTTCACGTTTTTGTTTGTAATGGATCTTCCTACATTTACATATAATATACTTTATTTTTTATCTTTATTTCCATAGCCATGCTGCCTGTGGATTATTGGTTCAGTCTTTTAACTGTTCTCAGGTGCCTTAAATCCATTTTCAAACCAGATTTGGTATAAATAATAAAAGCCCAAATCTCCGCTGGTTTCTCTGCTTCAATGGCAGTTTCCTTTTTGATTAGTCTTTATATTATTCATGTTCTAAAACCTGCCTTTTTGGTTCTAGAACCACTAATGGAATTTTATTAATTCATGGACCTGACCATTCTTTACCCATCTATCCATCCATCCATCCATCCATCCATCCATCCATCCATCCAGGTTTAGAGACTACTTACTAGATGTACTACATGCCAAGTGCTGTTCTTTGTCCTAAAACCAGTGATGCAGAGTACCTGCTCCCATCTGAGAAGGCTCAAAGCACTGAGTTCATTGAGGATATTTAATATTCCATTTTATCTCCACTATTAGATTATTGACTATATCACTCTACTTTTTTGTGTGATTGTTGTAGGGTTTACAAAATGTACATTGAACAGTGAAAGAATATTACAAATCATACTCTGTATCAGTTTTCTACTGCTGTTGAACAAATTACCATGAATTTACTGGCTTAAAACCACACCCATTTATCAACATTCATTTCTACAGATTAGATAGATGTCTTAAGAGGTTTTGACTGAACTCCATGCTGGGTTATCAAACAGCTAAAATCAAAGTGTTGGCCTGGTAGAGCTGTGACCTAGAAGCTGTGGGAAAGATCCATTTTCAAGCGTACTCATGTTGTGGGCAAAATTTAGTTCTGTGCACTGTGGTCCATTTCCTTACTGGCTGTCAGCTGAAGGCCACTCTGTTTCCATGACATCCCACCTTCCTTGTCATGTGACTGCTTAGTTTTGTAGTCCCAGTGAACCTGATTTCTCACACTTCAAAAGTCTTTGTCTCTGAGAAGGTCTGAGACAACTCAGCTTTTGAAGGGCTTTGTGGTTAGTACAGGCCCACCCAGGTAATTTCTTTATTTTAAGGTCAATTGATAGTACCCTTAAAGACATCTACAAAATAACTCTGCCATGTAGCATAAGGAAATCATGGTTGTGATATCTCATCATTTTCACAGTCCTCTCCTGGGGTCTAGGATAGGAAAACTACATTGTTATGATTCTGCCAACCACAGTATTCATTTTTGCTTAATATTTATTGTACTATTATTGCCAAACATTTTACTTCTACAGGTGTCACAACTCCCCAAATACATTGCTATTAGTTTTGATTTAGGCAATGGATTAAAATTTAAGAAAATGTATAAATACAAACATTTCCTTTGTACTTACCCACATACTTACAATTTCCAGTGCTTTTCATTCTTTGCTATAGAGCTGATTTTTCATCTGGTGCTATCTTCCTTTTACTTGAAGGATGCCACTTCACATTTCTTCACATGCGTGTCTGTTGGCAACAAACTCACCCTTTTTGTTTGTCTGGAAAAAGTCTTTTCTTTCAACACAGCATTATTTTATTTTATTGTTATTGTTGTTCAAGTACAGTTGTCTCCATATCGCATCACCTCCTACTCTCCCCCATCACAACCACCCCCACATCCTACATTCAATCCTATGCCCCTTTGGCTTTGTCTATGGGTCCTTTATACATGTTCCATGATGACCCTGTCCATTCTTTCCCCAGTTATCACCCTCCCACCTCCCCTCTGGATACTGTCTCTTGTTCTTTATTTCAGTGTCTCTGGTTTATGATTATTGCTTGTTTTGTTGATTAGATTCCACTATTAGGTGAAATCACATGGTATTTGTCTTTTACCACCTGGCTTATTTCACTTAGCATAATGCTCTCCAATTCCATCCATGTTGTCATGAAGGGTAGGAGTTCCTTCTTTCTTTCTGCTGTGTACTATTCCATTGTGTAAATGTGCTATAGTTTTTTGATCCACCACTCACTTGCTAATGAGCACTTAGGTTGCTTCTAGCACTTGGCTGTTGTAAATAATACTGCTATGGAGTTTCAACCAAGATGGAGGTATAGATACAAAAGCTTTGCTTCTTTGAACAACCAAAAGAAGAGTAACAACCAATTTAAAAACAAACAACCAGAACTGCCAGAATAGCAAATTGCATGGAACTCTGACAACTGAGGAGTTAAAGAAGCATTCATTCAGACAGGTAGGAGAGGGTGGAGAATGGGCGCTTGGGCTGGTGAAGAGGACCCGCAGCAAGGCAACAGACCACGTGGGCTAGGAGGGGTTGGCTAACTGGGAAACTAAAGACTCAAAGCCTCTAGTGGTAAAATACTGTGGGGGTTGTGAAGGTGGGAGAAACTCCCCATCTCCGAGGAGAGTTTGTTGGAAAGTGGGGCTAGAGTGGAGGGAGCAAGCAGCATTGTTCCTCTCTGACCCTTCCCACAAAGAGAGCACCATAATGTAGCAAAGCGGGTTGCCCCACCCTGGTGAATACTTAAGGCTCCTCCCCATTACAACTTAACAGGTGCACCAAGACAGAGACATACGGCTCAAATGAAACAACAGATCAAAACTCCAGAAAAAGAGTAAGTGATGAGGAGACAGATAAGCTATGAGATGTGGAGTTCAAAATACTGGTAATCAGGATGCTCATACAATTGATTGAGCTTGGTCACAAAATGAAGGAAGAAATGAAGGCTACACAAAGGGAAATAAAGAAAAACATACACAGAACCAATAGTGAATGGAAGGAAACCAGGACTCAAATCAATGATTGGGAACAAAAGAAAGAAAGAAATATCCGACCAGAACAGAATGAAGAAACAAGAATTCACAAAAAATGAAGAGAGGCTTGGGAACCTCTGTGACAATTTTAAGCACTCCAACATCCAAATCATAGGGGTGCTATAAGGAGAAGAGGAAGACCAAGAAATTGAAAACTTATTTGAACAAATAACAAAGGAAAACTTCCCCAATGTGGTGAAGGAAATAGAGTTCCAGGAAGTCCAGGAAGCCCAGAGACTCCCAAAGGAATTGGACTCAAGGAGGAACACACTAAGGGACATCATCATTGTTACCCATGATTAAAGATAAGGAGAGAATGTTAAAAACAGCAAGAGGAAAGGAGAGTTACTTACAAAGGGGTGCCTATAAGACTATCAGCTGTTTTCTCAGAAGAAATCTTACAGGCAAGAAGGTGCTGGAAAGAAGTATTTGTTGTCATGAAAGGCAAGGACCTACATCCAAGATTACTTATCTGGCAAAGCTATCATTTAGAATGGGAGAGCAAATAAAATGTTTCCCAGATGAGGTCAAGTTAAGGCAGTTCATCATCACCCAGCCCTTATTATATGAAATATTAGATGGACTTATCTAAGAAAAAGAAGATAAAAAACTATGAACAATAAGATGAAAACAAACTCATGAGTATCAACAACTGAACCTAAAAAACCCCCAAGCAAACAACTAGAACAGGAAGAGAATCACAGGATGAAGATCAAATGGAGGGTTATCAATGGCCAGAGGGAGAGGGAGAATGGGGGGAGGACTTTACAGGGAATAAGAAGCATAATTTGTAAGTATAAAACACATAAGGATAGGTTAAAAATAGTATAGAAATAGAGAAGCCAAAGTGCTTATATGTGCAACCCATGGACATGAACTAAGGGAGTAGAGTGCTGGAAGGTGGGCACATACAGGAAGGAGGGGGGATAAAGGGGAGAAAAAAATTGGGACAACTGTAATAGCATAATCAATAAAATATACTTTTAAAAAATGCTGCTGCATAGATTATTTTGAATTGTTGTTTTAGGATTTTTAGGGTATAATCCCAGTAGTGGAATTGCTGGGTCAAAAGGCAGTTCCATTTTTAGTACTTTGAGGAAATTCCATACTGTTTTCCACAGTGGCTGCACCAGTCTGCATTGCCACCAACAGTGTGTCAGGGTTCCCTTTCTCCAACACATTGCCAGCACTTGTTTGTTGTTTTGTTTATGATGGTCATTGTGATTGGTGTGAAGTAGTATCTCATTGTGGTTTTAACTTGCATCTCTCTGAAGTTAGTGATACTGAGCATACTTTCATATGTCTCTGGACCCTCTGTAGGTCTGCCTTGGAGAAGTGTCTGTTCAAGTCCTTTGCCTATGTTTTAATTGGGTTGCTTGTCTTCTTCGAGTGGAGTTGTGTGAGTTCTTTATATATTTTGGAGATTAAACCCTTGTCTGAGGAATCATTGGCAAATATGTTTTCCTATATGGTTGGTTATGTTTTTATTTTAATACTGTTCTCTTTAGCCATGCAGAGGCTTTTTATTTTGATGAGATCCCATTTGTTTATTTCCTTTATGTCCCTTGCTCTAGGGAACATATCAGTGAAAATATTGCTTCATGAAATATCTGAGATATTCCTGCCCATATTCTCTTCTAGGACTTTAAAGGTGTCATGACTTACATTTAAATTTTTTTATCCACTATGAATTTATTTATTTTTTTCAAAAATTTATTTATTCATTTAGAGAGAGTGGAAGGGAGGAAGAAAGAGAGGGCGAGAAACATCAATGTGTGGTTGCCTCTCACATGGCCCCCACTGGGGACCTGGCCTGCAACCCAGGCATGTGCTCTGACTGGAAATTGAACTGGCAACCCTTTGGTTTGCAGCCCAAGCTCAATCAACTGAGCTACACCAGCCAGGGCTGAATTTATTTTTGTGTATGGTGTAAGTTGATGCTTGAGTTTCATTTTTTTTATGTGTGGCTGTCCAGCTCTCCCAACACCATTTGTTGAAGAGGCCATTTTTATTCTTTGCTTCTGTCCCCTTTGTTGAAAATTAATTGACTATAGAGACTTGGTTTTATTTCTGGGCTCTATATTCTGTTCCCTTGGTCTATTTATTATGGCAGTACCAGGCTGTTTTGATTACAGTGGCCTTGTAATATAGTTTGATATCAGGTATTGTGATCCCTCCTACTTTACTCTTCCTTCTCAAAATTGCAACAGCTATTTGGGGTTGTTTATGGTTCCACATAAGTTTTTGATGTGTTTGTTCTATGTCTGTGAAATATGCCATTGGTACTTTAATAGGTTTTGCATTGAATCTGTAAATTGCTTTGCGTAGTATGGACATTTTGATGATGTTAATTCTTCTGATCCATGAACACGATATATGTTTCCATTTGTTTGTGTCTTCCTTGATTTCTTTCTTCAGTGTTATGTAGTTTTCTGAGTACAGGTCTTTTACCTCCTTGGTTAGGTTTATTCTTAGGTATTTTATTTTTCTCGTTGCGATATCAAATGGAATTTTTTTCCTGATTTCTGCTTCTGCTGTTTTATTGTTGGTATACAAAAATACCTTTGATTTCTGGATATTGACTTTGTTTTTTTTCTGTTTTGCCAAATTCATTTATTAGGTCAAGCACATTTTTTGTGGAGTCTATAGGATTTTATATGTACATTATCATGTCATCGGCAAACAATGACAGTTTTGCTTCCTCCTTTCCAATGCCTTTTATTTCTTTTTCTCGTCTGATTGCTGTGGTTAAAACTTCCAATACTATGTTGAACAGAAGTGGCAAAAGTGGACAACCGTGTCTTGTTCCTGATCTTAGTCAGAAAGATTTTAGTTTTTGCCTGTTGAGTTGTATGTAGGTATCTCATCTATGGCCTTTATTATGTTTAGGAATGCTCCCTCTATTCCCACTTTGCTGAGTGTTTCTTTTTATCATAAATGGGTGCTGTATCTTATCAAATGCTTTTTCTGCATCTATTGATCTGATCATGTGGTTTTTGTCTTTACTTTTGTTTATGTGATGTATTACCTTTATCGATTTGCAAATATTGCAGCACCCTTGCATCTCTGGGATGAATCCCACTTCGTTATGGTGTATGATCTTTTTAGTATATTGCTGGATGGGGTTTGCCAATATTTTTTTTATGGATATAGCATCTATGTTCCTCAGTGATATTGGCCTGAAGTTCACTTTCTTTCTTGTGTCTTTATCTGGTTTTGTGATTAGGATGATGCTGGCTTCAGAAAAGAGTTTGGGAGTCTTCCATCATTCTGGATTTTTTGGAATAGTCGGTGAATGATAGCGGTTAGCTCATCCTTAAATGCTGTATAGAATTCTCCTGTGAAACCATCTGAGGCAGGGCTTTTGTGTGTCGGCAGTTTTTTTGATGGTTCCTTTGTTGGTGGGTTTCCCCTTATAGCAGGTATACTGGTGGTCACAGCTCCCACCTTGCAAAGTCTCTGGAATAGCAAAATGGAATTTGTGTCATTGTCTCAGTTGTTGGGATGGCCCCTCTTTTGGTCTAACTCTGGTCTTTTCACAGCTCCGGGTTTTATTGTATCACGTGTGGGAGAAGAATAAAAAAAAAGGGAAGGAAGGAAGAAGTAATAAAAAAAGGAAAGGAAAGAAGGAAGGAGGAATTTTTAAAAATTTAGAATTAAAAAAAGGAAAGGAAGGAAGAAGGAATATAAATAAGAAAGGAGGAAAGAATAAATTTTTTTTTTTAAAAAAGAGCCTTCTGGTGGCTTTAAACAGGTGAAGACAGTTCTGGTGTTTATGGCTGTGTCATGGTGATAAGGGATTGGTTTTGCTTTTCTCCCTTCCTTAGCTTCACTCTTAGCTGTTGTCCAGCCTTCAGCCCAGTTCCTCAGTTCACCTTCAGGCCCCTAGTGACTTTCTGCATCCAGCCCAGGCCTTTAGTGCACCAGTTGCATTATCCTTGAGGTGCACCAGTTAGGGGCAACTCACACACCACCTTCTTGCTCTTAGTGATCCTAGATGCTAGAGACTCTCAAGGTCCCTTCATGGTAGTTCAGCACCCCCCCCCACACACACACTGATTGAAGTCTTTCCAGGGACTGCTGATTCCCTGAGACCTGCAGCTCCCCTCTGTGCATCATTTCTGCCTTCCTCTTAGAGATCCAGTTGGCCCTGCAGGACTCTGGCTCATGGGCCAGGTGGGAGGTGCTCTGTCCTTGTCACTTGTGCTTCAGGTGTGAGCACAGACCGGCAGCTGCCTGGCCAAAGATCAGGTGCATACTATCCCCAGTGCTTCTGGCATGGGTAGGCAGCCACCAGGGCACTGATTGGGTGAGTGCTGTCCTGGGGGCTGTGGGGCAGGGGTGCAGGAGGCAGGTGGCTGCTGTGGAAAATTTCCCAAACAGCCACGGAGTGCCTCTTTTTTTCTCTTTTACTTTCTGAAAAATTCCTCCTATTCAAGCCTGCTGGTCCAAACAAGCACCTGGCCTCTCACACATCCCAGCCTGGCTCTCTCCCAAGAATCTTTCAGCAGACCTGGTGGGCGCTGGTCCTGGGGCTACAGCCACCCTGGTCCCCATGCTTGGGAAGTGGACTCCACTCCCACCTATCTCACCACCATCTCCACTTACAATTTTTTTTTCGGGGGGCGGAATTCTTCACCTCTGTCCTTTGGACCAGCTCCTGATTTTCCAGGCAAGTAGGAGCCACTGACTCCCTAAGTCCTAAATTACCACCCTTCTGTCTCTTGCAATGTTTGCAGAGTAGAGGTGGCCAAAGAAATACCAGGAAGTGAGGAAAACCCAACAACAAGCTTTCCTGCATAGCTTTCTAACATTCATTTCTTGTCCAGTGATTTTGTATATAATAACTCATTAGATTTTATACTTTAATGTATTTCAATTTCCATATTTTGCCCCTCCCTTCTCTTTGCCCATCTTACCATTTTCTTTTCTTGCAATATTCTCATTTCATATTTGGTTTTCTGTCTAGTTACAACTTTTTCCATTCCACACTCTACTCTTTCTCCCCTGTCCAGACACTCAAAAAGAAATCTCTTGTCAAGGGTGATTTCACATTGTTTTGGTCAGCTCTTAAAATACCTGCGTTGTGGATTCCAAGATGGTGGCGTGGTAGGACAGAACAGATTCTACCTCTCCCACACCCAGGAAAATATCCTAGCCATTCTAGGTAGGAACAGAGCAAAGAGCCAACATTATCACGACATAAATGAAAATAGGAGATCACAAATTGTAGCAGACATTGAAAAACCTGATGGTAAGGAGACTACGTGGAGCAGTGCAGGGACCAGGGAGGTTGCAGCTCCAGGCCCTGAGCGCCGGGGTTGGCCGAGGAACTCCTGGGAGAGAGCTGAGTCATCTGCTCCCTCCCTGGCCAAACAAGGACTGAGCAGCACCAGGGGAGGCCAGTTTACCAGAGGGCACAGAGAGAGGAGTGAGAGAGGAGTAAGGACGAAGAGGCAACCACACAGGGGCTGTAAGCACCCACACAAAGCCCTGGTGAAAGTGTGCAGCCCACCCGGTGCATCCAAAGTCACCTGCCTCTATGCCCGCACCCCCAACGCAGAAAGAGCATGGTTTGGTGAAAGTCTTGGAAACCACAGTGTTGAAAAAGGAAAAGGCGCGGGCACTCCCTGGGACCTATGAGACCTAGGCTGTGAATTTGGGGGAAGTGGGCGCCCCTCGGGATGCAGAGAGTGTGCACCCATGAACCCAGAAAAGGCGCGGGTGCTCCCCGGGACCTGTGAGGTCCAGGCCCTGAAGGTAGGAGAAATGGGCGCCCCTCGGGATCTAGGGAGTGTGCACCCGTGAACCCGGAAAAGGCACGGGCGCTCCAAGGGACATCAGAACACACGGCAGTGAACTTGCAAGGATGCACGTAGTTGCACCCAGCCCCCCAAACAGAGATCCCTTCCCAGAAGCACAAGATGGGCTTGGGGGAGAACACGTGCCTAGTCTATGAACAGTACTCCAGAGGCAGGCTGAGTCCTGAATGGGAACAGAGAAAAACTGTCTCCAGTCGCCCTTCAGTGTGCTGAAGCCAGCTAGAAAAACC
>CM052544.1:61405245-61441228 GCA_028533065.1 Trachops cirrhosus
ATGGAGCTGGAAAGCATTATGCTAAGTGAAATAAGCCAGGCAGTGAAAGACAAATACCATATGATCTCACCATTAACAGGAACCTAAACAACAAAACAAAGAAACAAGTAAAATATAACAAAAGACACTGAAATAGAGGACAGGTAGTCAGTGTCCAGAGGGGAGAGGGGAGGGAATTCCAGGGGAGAAGGGAAAGGTTTACAGGAACAAATATAGAGGACACATGGACTAAACTAGGGTGGTTAGAAAGGGGATGGAGGAGGGGAGGAATGGGTGGATGGGCTGGAAGGGGAATAAAGGATAGAAACTGTAATGAATAAACTAAAATAAAAAATTAAAGAAAAAAAGTGAAATTATAATAATAAAATAGTTTTTGTTGTTTCAGCATGTACTCATACATGATAACATATTTTATAAGTCACAAAATTCTGTTTAGTCTGATTCCAGGCAGTAAGAACAAACCTTTATAATTGTTTTGGAGTCAACTTTTTTGATGATTATTCATGTGTTATTTTTTGGTTATCTGTATTTATACTTTCCATTTAATGCTTAAACCATGAGTAGCTCTCACTAGTGTTTGCTGATATTTATAAGATGACTTCTGTTTACAATGTGAAATTCAGACATGTCGATCTCCTCTCTTTGTCCAAAGTTCCTGTTTTGCCAGTCAGCTTTTAGAAAAGACCTGTGTTAGTACCTATTTTCACTAACAAAAAGAAATCCAAGGAGGATTTTCACTTTTTATGAAAAAAAGGTATAAAGTGAAAATAGTGTTCATTGTTTGTTTTTTGGAGCCATTATAGAGGCAGGGTGGATCCCCAGTATTGATGGTGCCCTCCTGCCCCAATCTTCTTCCCAGGAATTACACTCAGCACAAAGTTGCCCCAGATTAGAACTTTCTGTGAGCACCTGTGCTGTTTCTTGGTTTATTTTGTGCATCTGTTAGCAAGAAGTTCTCAAAGGTGATTGCTTCATCGCTTTTCATCATTTTGGTTCATGAAATGTTTCATAGGAACCTCTACTTTCTGATAGCAGGGGAAACTTATATTCCTTTTTTGGGATATCTAATAATTGCACTCTAAGTGGACTCATTTAACATTTTATTTATCCTCTGTACATGTTGAAGGGATGAATGGTTTGCTGAAGAAGACACCGGTGCTCTGTGGCAGAGACAGAACTTGACTTAGCTATAGTGACCTCTGTCATCTGGGCCAACCTGTGATTGGCTGCTGGTGATTGGTACAGGCTCTATACAATCCTGACTCCATTGTGAGGGGTTCCCTGGCTGCTTTTGATTTTTTAGCTGTTACAATTACTTTGACTCTACATATGTCATATACCATGGAGTAAAATGAAGAAGGGAAAAATAGAACCACTTTAAAAAATCCAATAATATATTAAATTTGAAAGTAAACTTTCTATTTGTATGTTTAAGTAAACACTTAAATTTTACTGGTGTAATGCATAATCTTTTAATACTCATTATAAATTATTAAATAAAGCAGGCAAAAAGCATATATATGATATGATTCCTTTTAAATAAGGTGTTCATTGTATAGAAAGTATACTAGAGGACATATTTCCCATTGTTAGTAATCTCTCTCTCAGAGTGTAGGTAGAATTATGCATGATTAAATTTCCTTATATTATCTGCCTTCTTTCAATTTCTTCTTTAAATATGAGATTCTGATATAAAAATATTTTAACATAAATTCCATTTTCATCCCTAAGTGGATAAATATTATACTCTATAGTTTATAATGAAATTTTAACTAAATTAGAGTGTTTTAAGTATAGAGAATAATTTAAAATTTAATTTTTTAACTTTTTTTGCAATTTTTTAAAAATTGTGTTTTACCATTACCATTTATCCCCACTATACCCTATTTTACCTCCAGACACCCTTCTCCCCCACACAATAACCACACTGTTGTCCATCTCCATGAGTTCTTTCTCTTTTTTCCCCTTCTTGGCTTAATACCCAAACCCCCAAACTGTCAGCCTGATCTTTATCTGAGTCTGTCTCTATTTTGCTTGTTCAGTTTGTTTATTAGATTACACACATGAGTGAAATCATATGGTATTTGTATTTCTCTGACAGTCTTATTTAATTTAGCACAGTATTCTCCAGGTACATCCATACTGTTGAAAAGGGTAAATTTTTATTTTTTTATATCCAAGAAGCCTCCATAGCCACTCATCTACTCATCCACTCATCTACTGTGTACCTGGACTTCGTCCAAATCTTGGCTATTGTAATGTTGCAATAATGTAATGCTGTTATGGTGCATATATTCTTTTGAATTAGTGTTTTGGTTTCTTCTCATTCCTCATGCGGACCCCAGCTCATGGGGTCCACATCATTATGGGTGAAATGAGACATTCACACGGACTACCAAGTCTGATGGAGGAAAAGGAATAGCATGGCTTTTCTCTCAAGGGGAGCAAAAGCCTCAGTCCGTGCTCCAATGAGCTTTTATTGTCTTCCTGGACACATTATAAGAAGGTCCTCATTAACTATGCACAGATTCACTTTAGGTGGTTACCTTTTACAGAAAACAAAGGAGCCAATGCTGCTAATCACATCACAGAAGAGGGCTATTTGCAAATGAAAAGGCAAAGTAGTTGGACCTGTTACACTCATCCTTGGAAGGTTTAGCATGGATTTTAGGCAGTTGCTTTGCAGTAAATGTCCTCAATTCAGGGTGAGGGAGTTTTAGCAAAAAGCAAGACTCATAGTGGCCTAGGTACATTGCAGGCCTGATTCCCCACAGGAGAACCTATCCGTGGGTGTGTGTCCTGTGCATCTCCCAATGGGAGCTGGGCCCACGCCACTCAAAGCATTCTACTACACATTCCTAGAAGTAGAATCACTAGGTCATAAGGCAGTTCCATTTTTAATTTTTGTAAAATAATCCATACTGCTTTCTACAGTGGCTGCACCAATCTGCATTTCTACCACCAATGCATGAGGGTTCCCCTTTCGCCACATCTTTGCCAACACTTGTTCATTGATTTATTGATGATAGCCATTCTGACAGGTGAGGTAATATCCTATTGTGGTTTTAATTTGTATTTCTCTAATTAGTGACATTGAGCTGTAAGGAGCAAGGAAAACTTAGCAAGAACAAAGGATTGTAAAACAGATGCAACCTAACATGTTTGGTTTGTAAAGCTACAACTGTTGAGCCAATGACCAACCCTGTTCCCACCCACGGACTTTGTAACCGTATAGCTAACTGCCACGATTGCTTCTGTATAACGCTTGCTTGCCCGCCCATATATAAGGACTTAGCTGTAAGCGCTTGGCGGGACTCTGTCATCAGCAGCCCTTGCGGGTACTGTGTCTCCAGACACTTTGAGAGTCCGCCCCTGCGCAGGTAAAACTTGGCCAATAAAGTAACATCTCTGAAACACTGAAAGTCTCTGGTATCTGTTCTCATGGTTGCTGAATGCAACATGAGCCTCTTTTCATATGAATATGGTCATCTGTATGTCCCCTTTGGGGAAGTATCTATTGAGGTCCTTTGCCCATTTTTAAATTGGATTGCTTGTTTCTTTGAGGTTGAGTCGTAAAAGTTTATTTTTATAAATTTTGGATATTAATCCCTTATCAGATATGTCCATAAATATACCCTCCCTTTAAATGGGTTGTCTTTTCATTTTGTTAATGGTTTTCTTTGCTGTGCAAAAACTTTGGTTCAATGTAGTCCCATTTGTTTATTTTTCTTTTGTTTCCCTTGCCTAGGAAAATATATCAGAAAAAATTATTGCTATTAGAAATGTCCGAGGTTTTACTGCCTATGTTTTCTTCTATGGTTTTTATGGTTTTGAGTCTAACATTTGTCTTTAATTCACTTACAGTTTATTCTTGTGTGTGGCATAAGAAGGTGGTCTAGTTTCATTTTTTGGCACATATCTTTCCAATTTTCCCAACACCATTTAACAAAGGGACTATCTTTAGCCCAATGAGTATTTTTGCCTCCTTTGTCAAATTTAATTGACTATAAAGGGGTGAATTTATTTCTGGGCTCTCTATTCTGTTTCATTAATTTATATGTCTCTTGTTATGCTAGTACCATGCTGTTTTGATTACTATGGCTTTTGAGTGCAGTGTGATTCCTCCAAATTTGTTCATTTTCAAGATTGCTGTTGCTATTTCATGTCTTTTGTGGTTTCGATGTAAATTTTTGGAATATTTGTTCTGGTTCTGTAAGATACATCATTGGTATCTTGATAGAAATTGTATTGAATCTGTAGATTGCTTTGGGTAGCATGGACATTTTAATGTTAATTCTGCCTTTCCATGAACACAGTATGTGCTTCCACTTAATTGCATCTTCTTCAATTTCATTCTTTAGTGTGTTATAATTTTCTGAGTACAGGTGTTATATATTATTGGTTAAATTTATTCCTAGGTATTGTATTATTGTTGAAGCAGTTGTGAATAGGATTGTTTTCTTAATTTCCCTTTCTTATAGTTCATTATTGGCATATAAAAATGCAAGTGATTTCTGGATATTAATTTTGTATCCTGCTACTCTACTGAATTCATTTAGTAGTTCTAGTAGTTGTTTTGTTTTGGTAGAATCTTTAGGGCTCTTTATATATGGTATCATATCATCTGCAAATAATGAGAGTTTTACTTCTTCCTTTCCAATTTGGATGCCTTTTGTTTCATCTTCTTGTCTAAATTCTGTGGCAAGGACTTCAGTACTAAGTTGAATAAGAGTGGCAAAAGCCAATATCCCTGACTTGTTCCCCATCTTAAGGGGAATACTTGTAGTTTTTTCCCATTGAGTGTGATGTTAGCTGTGGGTTTGTCATATATGGCCTTTATTATGTTGAGGTATGTTCCCTCTACTCCCACTTTGCTGAGCATTTTTATCACAAATGGGTGCTAGAGTTTTTCAAATGCTTTTTCTGTATCTATTGATATGAACATATGGTTTTTATCTTTCATTTTGTTTATGTGGTCTATCATATTTATTGATTTGAGGGTATTTACCAATTGTGCATCCCAGAAAAACCCCACTTGATCATACTGTTTGATCTTTTTGATTTCCAGCAGTATCAGTTTTCTAATATTTCTTCTTGAGGATTTTATCATCTATGTTCATTTGGCATACTGGCCTGTAATGTTCTTTTTTCATAGTATCTTTACCTGGTTTTGGAATTAGGAAAACACTGGCCTTGTTATCCTAGTTTTGTTTTTGGAAGTTTTTAAATCACTGCCCAGTTTTACTAATTGTAGTCTACCCATTAAGATTCTATGATTCTTCCTGATTTAGTTTTAGAAGACTTTATGTTTCTAGGAATTGGTCCATTTTGTCCAGATCATCCAATTTGTTGGTATATACTGGTAGTTTTTTAAAATATTTTGTTACAAATCTTTATATTTCTCTGTGGTCAGTTTTTACTTCTGTTTTATTTCTGATTTTATTTATTGGTTCTTCCCTGTATTTCTTGATGAATCTAGATAAAGATTGTCAATCTGGTTTATCTTTTCAAAGGACCAGCTTGTGGTTTCATTCATCTTTTTTTACTGTTATTTTAGACTATATTGGATTTATTTCTCCCCTGGTCTTTATTATTTCCTTCCCTTTACCCACTTGGAGTTTTATTTGTTGTTTTTATTGTTTTTTTTAAGTGTAAAGTTAGATTATTTGAGCTTTTTGTTGTTTCTTTAGATAAGGTTGTAATGCTATGAATTTCCTTCAGACTGCTTTCTCTGTGTCCCACAGAGTTTGTGTTGTGTAATCTTACTTTCATACGTTTCAGGGTGCATTTTGATTTCTTTCTTGATCTCATTGTTAACGCATTCATTGTTTAGCAACATAGTATTTAGACTCCATGTTTTTGTGGGGTTTTTTTTTCAGTTTTCTTCTTGTGATTGATTTCTAGTTTTATAGCATTACAGTCAGATAAGATGTTTGATATAATTTCAATTTTCTTAAATTTATTGAGACATGTTTTGTGTCCAAACGTATGGTCTATCCTAGAAAATGTTCCTTGTTCGCTCGAAAAGAATGTATATTCTGCTGCTTTGGGGTAAAAATATCAATGTCATTTGATCTAATGTGCCATTTAAGGCCATCAACTCCTTGTTGATTTTTGTTTGTAGGATCTATCCATTGAAGTCAATGTGTTGTTAAAATGCCCTACTGTGGCTGTATTCTTGTCATTCTCCCCCTTTATGTCCATCATGGTTTACTTTACAGATATAAGAGCTCCTATGTTGGGTGCATAAATGATGAATTGCTCCCTTTATCATTATGTAATGTCCTTCTTTGCCTCTTACCTATAGCCTTGGTTTTAAAGTCTGTTTTGTCAGATGTAAGTATTGGTATCCCGGCTTTTTCTTTTTTTCCGTTTGCATGGAATATATTTTTTCATCCCTTAACTTTTAGTTGTTGTGCATCTTTCATTTTGAGGTGAATCTCTTGAACATGGCATATATATGGATCTTGTTATCTTATTCATTCAGCTACCCTATGTCTTTTGATTGGAGCACTTAAGCCAGTTCTATTTATAATGATTATCTATAGGTACATATTTATTGACATTTCCTGTTTTTAACTTTTCCCCTGTTTGTTTATTCTTCTTTCTCCCCACCATTATCTTCTTCATCTCCCCAGTCCTGCTCCCTCTCCTATTCCCTCTTCTTCTCCTCCTTCTTTGTCTTCTACTTTACCTTTATACCTGCCTCCTTCTCCTCCTCCTTCTTTTCTTTTCCTTCTCCTCCTCTTTCTTCGCCTTTACCTTCTCCTCCTCCTCCTTTTCCTTCTCCAACCCCTCCCTCTTCTTTCCCCCCTCCTCCTCCTTCTTTCTTTCTTTCTTCTTCTTCTTCCTCTCCTCCTCCCCTTCCTCTTACTACTACTTCTTCTCCTTCTCCTTCTTCTCCTTCTTTTTTCTTCTTTCTTCCTCTTCTATATCCTACTTTTCAACATTTGTTGTAAGTAGGTTTGATGGCAAAAGAAAATTCCATTTTTTTTATTTTAGTCATTATTCAGTACAGTTTCTATCCTTTATTCCCATTCCAGCCCACCCACCCATCCCTCCCCTCCTCCCTCCCATTTCCAGCCCCCTTAGTTTTTGTCCATGTGTCCTCTATATTTCTTCCTGTAAACCCTTCCCTTCTCCCCTGAAATTCCCCTGAAATACCCTCCCCTCTCGCCTCTGGTCACTGTCAACCTGTCCTCTATTTCAGTGTCTTTTGTTATATTTTACTTGTTTCTCTGTTTTGTTGTTTAGCTTCTTGTTAAAGGCGAGATCATATGGTATTTGTGTTTCAATGCCTGCCTTACTTCCCTCAGCATAATGCTTTCCAGCTCCATCCATGTTGTTGCAAAGGGTATGAGCTCCTTCTTTCTTTCTGCTGCATAGTATTCCATTGTGTAAGAGGTAAAAGACCTGTATTCAGAAAACTACATAACGCTGAAGAAAGAAATCAAGGAGGACACAAATACATAAAAACAAAATTTCTTTCAGTATTCAGGACATCCCCCAAAGAGGAGGTGATAATGACAACCCCCAAAGACAGAGAGAGCTGGCCCTGATGTCAGTGGTGTTGAGGTTGAGAAATACCATGCCATAGGGGAAGAAAACAAAGGATGGCAAAATGAATGCAAAGATGGATGGAAGGAAGCGAGGGCTGAAAAAATTAATATATATTTAATTTTCTAGTCCTGGTCATGCCATCTTGGAAAGATGACAAAGAAATATTATTATTCACATTAAAGTGACCACAATAAAAGTTTAAGTGAAGATTTATTATTTCAGTATAATTCTTAGCAATGTCTGAGTGGATCAGTGATACCAGGTCCTGCTATGACTTCTGCTCCCTGAGGAGTGACCCCTGGCCATTTCCTTCTGGCCAGTGATGGTTCTTTTTTTTGTTTGTTTGTTTCCATATGTGCTATAAAAAGTCAGTAGAGAGTCACCAACCTTGATCTTTCACCCTTACCTACTGCTGCTGTCTGAGTATAACTTGAATATTTTGTCAGTGCAGGAATGTCCTAACTTTCTTTGGCTTGGAGGAGATTTAGAGTAAATTGTGGACTGGAAAGAGGGGCATTGGGGTTTGATTGTGAATTACTAAGTTATCATTATTTGGTGATTTTCCTATGTTAAGTTCAAAGGATACCACTTACCTAGGGATGGTCATCTCCCTCTGAGGACAAATGCAAACATAGTCCTGAAATAATTTGTCAAGAGAAATCCAAAATAATTCTGTGTCGGCTCTGAAGGGAGTGCTTAAAAACTTTATAAAATGTGAAAATATAAGCACTATGGCAAAATCATTGTTTATAATGGTTAAAAATATATATTCTGTAGTCTTTAAAAATTATTTTTAATTTTTTAAATTTTTTTAAACTTTAAAGGTGAAGTACAGTTTCCTGCCTTTTACTCCCATCCCAGCCCACCCCCAGGCCTCCCCACCTCCCTCCCATTTCCACCCCCCATTGTTTTTATACATATGTCCTTTAAAATTATTTCTAAAAACTCTTCCCCTTTTCCCTGAAATTCCCTCCCCTTTCCCCTCTAGTCGCTGTCAGCTGTTCTCTGTTTTAGTGTCTTTGGTTATATTTTGCTTGTTTGTTTGTTTTGTTGATTAGGTTCTTGTTAAGTTGAAATCATATGGTATTTGTCTTTCTCCACCTAGCTTATTTCACTTAGCATAATGTTCTTCAGTTCCATCCATGTTGTTGCAAAGGGTAGGAGCGCCTTCTTTCTTCTGCTACATACAATTTCGTTGTGTAAGTGTACCATAGTTATTTGATCCATTCATTTACTGATGGGCATCTAGGCTGCTTCCAGCACTTGGCTATTGTAAATTGTGCTGCTACAAACATTGGGATGCATAGGTTCTTTTGGATTGGTGTTTCAGGGTTCTTAGGATATAATCCTAGCACTGGAATTGCTGGGGGAAAAGGCAATTCCATTTTTAGTTTTCTGAGGAAATTCCATACTGTTTTCCATAGTGGTTGTACCAGTCTATAATCCCACCAAGAGTGCACTAGGGTTCTCTTTTCTCCACAACCTCTCCAAAACTTGTTATTTGTGGCTTTGTTTATAATGGCCATTGTGACTGGTGTGAAGTTGTATCTCACTGTGATTTTAATTTGCATGTCTCTGATGGCTAGCGATACTGAGCATCTTTTCATGTGTCTCTGGATCTTCTGTATGTCCTCTTTGGAGAAGTGTCTGTTTAAGTCATTTGCCCATGTTTTAATTTGGTTGTTGTATTCTTAGAAAGGAGTATGTGAGTTCTTTATATATTTTGGAGATTAAACCCCTGTCTGAGGTATCATTGGCAAATATGTTTTCCCATACAGTTGGTACTCTTTTTATTTTAATACTGTTTTCTTTAGCTGTGCAGAAGCTTTTTTATTTTGATGAGATCCCATTTGTGTATTCTTTTCTTTATGTCCCTTGCACTAAGGGGACATATCACTGAAAATGTTGCTACATGAAATATCTGAGATTTTCCTGCCTATGTTCTCCTCTAGGACTTTAATGGTGTTATTGCTGATATTTAAATCTTTTATCCACCTTCACTTTATGTTTGTGTATGGTGTAAGTTGGTGTTCGAGTTTCATTTTTTTTTGCACATAGCTGTCCAGCTCTTCCAACACCATTTGTTGAAGAGGCTATTTTTACTCCATTTATGTTGCTGCTCCCTTTGTTGAATATTAATTGACCATAGAGACTTGCATTTCTTTCTGGGCTCTCTATTCTCTTCCATGGGTCTATGTGCCTGTTTTTATGTCAGTACCAGGTGTTTTGATTACAGTGGCCTTGTAATATAGTTTAGTATCAGGTATTGTGATCCCTCCTACTTTGCTCTTCTTTCTCAAAATTGCACAGCTATTTGGGGTCATTTATGGTTCCATATAAATTTGTGAAGTGTTTGTTCTATGTCTGTGAAATATGCCATTGGTACTTTAATAGGTATGGCATTGAATGTGTAGATTGCTTTGGGTAGTATGGACATTTTGATGATGTTAATTCTTCCAATGCATGAACACGGTATATGTTTCCATTTGTTTGTGTCCTCCTTGATTTCTTTCTTCAGTGTTGTGTGGTTTTCTGAATACAGGTCTTTTACCTCCTTAGTTAGGTTTATTCCTAGGTATTTTATTTTTCTTTTTGCTATATCAAATGGGATGTTTTTCTTGATTTCTGCTTCTGCTGTTTCATTGTTGGTGTACAAGAGTGCCTTTGATTTCTGGATATTGACTTTGTTTTTTTCTGTTTTGCCAAATTCATTTATTAGCTCAAGCAGTTTTTTGGTCGAGTCTATAGGATTTTCTATGTACACTATCATGTCATCTGCAAACAGTGACAGTTTTGTTTCCTCCTTTCCAATTTGGATGCCTTTTATTTCCTTTTCTTGTCTGATCACTGTGGCTAAAATTTCCAGTACTATATTGAATAGAAGTGGTGAAAGTGGACAACCTTGTTTTGTTCCTCATCTTAGTGGGAAAGATGTTAGTTTTTGCCCATTGAGTATGATGTTGGCTGTAAGTCTCTCATTTATGGCCTTTATTACATTGATGAATACTCCCTCTATTCCCACTTTACTGAGTGTTTCTATCATAAATGGGTGCTGTACCTTATCAAATGCTTTTTCTGCTTCTATTGATATGATCATGTGATTTTTGTCTTTGCTTTTGTTTATGTGATGTATTACATTTATTGATTTGCAAATAGTGTACCATCATTTCATCCCTGGGATGAATCCCACTTGGTCATGGAGTATGATCTTTTTAATGTATTTTTGGGTGTGGTTTGCCAATATTTTGTTGAGGATTTTAGCGTCTATGTTCATGAGTGATATTGGCCTGAAGTTTTCTTTCTTTGTTGTGTCTTTATCTGGTTTTGGGATTAGTAGCATGCTGTCTTCATAAAAAGAGTTTTGGACTCTGCCATCTTCTTGATTTTTTGGAATAGTCTGTGAAGGATAGCGGTTAGCTCTTCCTTAAATGCTTTGTAGAATTCTCCTGTGAAACCATCAGTTCTAGGGCTTTTGTGTGTTGGGAGGATTTTTATCACTGCTTCAGTTTCATCTGCTGTTATTGGTCCTTTCATGCTTTCTGTTTCTTCTTCATTGAGTTTTGGAAGATTGTATTTTTGTAGAAATTTGTCCATTTCACCTAGGTTTTCAAATTTCTTGGCATAACATTCTTTGTAGTGATTTCTTTTGATCCTTTGTATTTCTGTGGTATCAGTTATAATCTTTCCTCTTTCATTTCTGATTGTGTTTATTTAGGTCCTTTCTCTTTTTTTCTTGATGAGCCTGCTTACAGGCTGATTGGTTTTGTTTATCTTTTCAAAGAACCAGCTCCTGGATTCATTGATCCTTAGAATTGTGCTTTTAGTCTATATTTTATTTAATTGTGCTCTGATCTTTTTCATTTCCATCCTTCTATTTGCAGTGGGCTGTCTTTGTTGTTTTTCCTTCAGTTCTTGTAGGTGTAGGGTTTTGTTTTTTTGAAATGTTTCTATCTTTTTTATGTAGGCCTCTATCTCTATGAACTTCCCTCTCAGGCCTTCCTCTCAGTGTTTCCCTTTAGTTTTGTGTTGTAAATACATTTTCATTTGTTTCCAGAAAATTTTGGTTTCTTCCCTAATTTCATTCTTGACCCATTCATTGTTTAATAGCATCCTATTCAATCTCCATGATTTTGAGTATTTTGGGTTTTTCCTTGGAGTTGGTTTCTAGCTTCAGTTCGTTGTGGTCAGAGACAGTGCTTGATGTGATTTCAATTTTCTTGAATTTGTTGAGGCTTGTTTTGTATCCTATCATGTGGTCTATCTTTGAAAATATTCCATGTGCATTTGAAAAGAATGCGTATTTTGCTTCTTTGGGATGAAGGGCTCTATATATATTTCAGTTAAATCCATTTCATCTAGGGCGTTGTTCAATGCTACAGCCTTTTTGTTGATATTTTGTTTGGAAGATCTGTCCATTTTTGAGAGCGGGGAGTTAAAATCCCCTACTATAATTATGTTGCTGTCAATATATTTCTTGAAGTCCTTCAAGATACTCTTTATGTATTTAGGTGCTCCTATGTTGGGTGCATATATATTTACAATGTTTATATCTTCTTGGTGGATTCTTCCCTTTAGTATTATGAAGTGATCTTCTGGGTGTCTCTTTATGGCTCTTTTTTTGAAACCTATTTTGTCGGATATGAATATTGCTACCCTGGCTTTTTTTTCCCTATCTGTTTGCTTGGAAAATGTATTTCCAGCCCTTCACCTTCAGTCTCTGTAGGTCTTTTGTCCTGAGGTTGTTCTCTTGTAGGCAGCATATGTGTGGGTCATGCTTTCTTATGCATTCAACTATTCTATGTCTTCTGATTGGCACAGGTAATCCATTTTACATTTAAGGTTATTATTGATAGTTACTTATTCATTACCATTTTTATACCTGTGTATCTCTCTCTCTCTCTCTCTCTCGCTCTCTCTCTCTCTCTCTCTCTTCCTTCCTTTCTTTAAAGGAGTCTCTTTATCATCTCTTGTAGAGCTGGTTTGGTGGAGGTGTATTGTTTTAGACTTCTTTTGTCTGTGAAGCCCCTTATTTGGTCTTCTATCTTGATTGAGAGCCTTGCTGGCTAAAGAAACCTTGGTTGCTCGCCTGTGGTTCTCATTATTTGAAATATTTCTTGTCGTTGTCTTCTGGCTTGGAGAGTTTCTATTGAGAAGTCAGTTGGTGACGTTATTGGGGCTTTCTTGTATGCTACTTCCTGTTTCTCCCTTTCTGCCTTTAAGATTCTCTCTTTGTCTTGGCGTTTTGCCATTTTAATTATGGTGTGTCTATAAGTGAGCCCCTTTGGGTTCTTCTGGATTGGGATTCTCTGTGTTTTCTGGATTTGTGTGACTTTTTGTCCCATCATATTAGGGAAGTTTTCCATCATTACTTTTTCAAACAGGTTTTCTATCCCTTGTTCTTCTTCTTCTCCTCATGGTATCACTATTATATGGATATTATTATGTTTCATATTGCCCTGCATTTTTCTTAATCCCTCTTCATTCTTTCGGTGCCTCTTTTCATTTTTCTGCTCTTCTGGGTGTTTTTTTCTACTTTTCCTCCATTTCACTAATCCGATCTTCTGCTTTATCGATCCTGTTTTTGATTCCTTCTACTGTGTTCTTCAGTTCAGAAATTGTATTCTTCATTTCCTCTTGGTGTTTGCTGCTAGTTAGCATTTCCTTTTTCATGTTGGTGTAGTTTGCAGTGAGTTCATTGTAGTTTCCCTGTAGTTTGTGGTACCTCATTGTGAACTCATTGACCTTCCTGATAACCATTGCTTTGAACTCAGTATCTGAAAGTTGTGTTGGCTGTATTTCATTTAGCATTCTTTCTGAGGCTTCCTCCTTTTCTTTCATTTGGGGATTGTTTCTTTGTCTTCCTATTGTTTGTGAGACTCTTCTTTTTAGCCTCAGTTTCTTACATTTTTCTGTTTTGATTCCCTGGGTTTATAGTGTGATCTTCTGTGGTAGAAAACTTGTGAGATTCAGTGTTGCAGTCTCCTTGATCTCCCGAGCTCACTGGCCTTGGGCTGTCATTTATGTTGGCTGTGTGTTTTTCTTTGCATGTTGATTGTTGTTGGGTCTTTCTTTGGTGGTTCCTTCCCACCACCTGGTTAACTGAGGGTCCGTTTTTCCATCACCTCTTTTATTTTGTTGTGCTGGTGTAAGCAGGTTTTTTTGAAGCTGGTTCTTCCATGTGTACAAGGTTTTGAAGATTCTTTCTTGCTCTTGTTCAGTTGTTTGTTTGGGTAATTTCTCCACTATTTAGTTGTATTTCCAGAAAGCTCCTGGATTGAGGTTAGTGTGGTTTCTACTCCCTCCTTCTTCTTCTGTTGTTTTCTGTTTGTGGTCCCTTTTTTGTTGGGTTTCCTTATCCAGAGGGTATCCTGGTCTTCACAGCTTCCACCTGGTCTTTTTTGTGATCAGTTGGAGGGGGAAGGCATAATGGTTTAAGACAGCAATAGTGTATTCTATGATATTTACAATAGCAGCCGGTAGAGAAGAGATAGGAGATCCTTTGGATATGTATAGTGTTAACTGTGATCTTCCACCCAACTATCTACTTTTTAGAAAGGATGGAAAGAAGATAAGACTGTTGTTGGGGAGGGAAGGATTGTGAGTTGGATCCAGAAAGAAGTGAGGTTGGGGGCTTAGATTCTGTGGTAAAGTGAGAGTAAAGGAGAGTAAATAGGTATAGTGTATGAGGGAGTAGAGTTAACCACTAATGTAATAGAATTCAGGAAGCTGTGAAGTGGGGCAAGATCTGTAAGGGTTGTTGTGTAGTGTTTACAATTGCATGGAACAAGTGTAATTTACAATAATAGTGGAGCAACAATTACATGTCAGAATCTATGTGATCTGGATGACAAGAATAGGAAGTATAAGACCTTGAGTATGGTGCTAATGGAACACACATCAAGTGTATGAAAGTAAAGTAGCAATACACTATGAAAGAGAGAACAGGGGAAACCTGTCAAATGATACAATTTAATCAGCCAAGTAAAGAAGTCTAAACAGGAAGAAGAGGAATACAAAAATGCTATTAAAATAAAAAATGTAAGAATAATGAAAAAAATAATAATACAAATAGGCTATGACTTGCAGGTTCTCTGTAATAGCAAATTGAAAGTTTTCTCACTTTCTTAGTTGTTGGGATGACCCCTTTTTGGGACCAACTCTGGTCTTTTCACAGTTCCATGTTTTTTTGTCTCACTTATGGGTTTTTTTAAAAAATAAAAATTAACAAAAAGGAAGAAGGGAGCAAGGAGATGTAAAATTGGAAAGAAAGGAAGAAGGAACAAAAGAAGAGGGAAGGAAAGAGGAAAAAAGAATGGAAAGATAAAAAATAATAAAAATAATAAAATTAAAGAATTACTTAAAAAAAGTCTCTTGCTTGTTCAAAATAAACTGATTTTGCTGATCTTTCTGGCTACAGCAAGCTGAGGGGTGATTGGTTTCGCTTTTCTTTCTTCCTGATCCTCACTCAGTCAGACATGGGCTCGCAGTCTTCCCAGGCTAGCTGGGTGCCTCTCCCAGGGGCTTTGGGTGTGTGGTCCAGGCCTTCCTCAGAGTCCACTCGCCTTGGGGTTAGGGGTGTGGTCTTGGGGCCTTCTGCTGAGTGCACTTTCCCTGGGTTGCGGGTGTGTGCACTCGGCCGGACCACCTCTGGTCCCTCAAGTTTCAGTGTGCTCTCTTTCCAGGGCTATGGAGGTGCGTAGGGCCTTCCACATCACTTTGGGAGCACTGCCCAGCTGGGTGGGGAGGAGGCTGGAGTGGCTGCTGCAGGTGAATTCCCTAAACCATGTCTCTTTTTTTACTTTTTCTTTTTTCAAAAATTCCTCCTACTCAAACCTGCCACTCCATACAGGGGCCTGGTCTCTCACTCTGCCCAATTCTCCAACCAGACCAGGAACTATCCCTTTTAGGGCCCTTCATGGCCCAACTCTGTACTCTCCCCAGCTGGCATCTACAGACTCTGTGGGTGCTCACAGCCCCTGTGTTCTTGCCACTTAGTCCTTATTCCCCTCTCTGTGAGTTCAAGCACCCAGGTCTCTCCTGGTGCTGCTCAAACCTTGTTTGGCTGGGGAGGGAGCTGTTGACCCGACTATCTCCCAAGAACCCTGTGGTAGACCCGGTGGGTGCTGTGCTTGGGACTGCAGCCACCCTGGCCCCTGTGCTGGTCCCAGGGACCTTACTGTCCTGAAGCACTCTCTTTACCATCTGTTTTTTCAATATCCGGTACAATTTTTGGACTGCTGTCTTCATATATGCTGGGGTACTTTTGACTGTTTGCTCTGTTCCTCCGTAGATCAGCTAGGTTTCTCTTCTGTGTGTAGGGAGAAGTGGAATCCACTCCCTCCTACATCGCCACCTCTCCTTGTACTCTATAGTCTTTTTAGCAGTGAAACTCCATCAGTGGTAATTTATAAATGCTCTTTCAAAGGGAATGGATAGTTATATTGGTTATTTTATATGTACAACTCTCAAAACTAGATTTTCTATTGGATTTATTTTTCATATGTCATAGACTTCATCCTTATAAATGTGTAGCGCTATACAAAAATGGAAAGCATAAACAGAAATGTCCATCTTGCTTTCCTATGATGCTTTACAATGCTAAGCACTAGTGTTTTAATATACTTATATGTAGATGGGGAGCTAGAATGAATTCCAGCAGGGATGGTGGATTTCCTATGAACAACTTGGCAGTGGTACCATAAACACAAGATGTAAGTAAACACACTGTGAGTCACTTGTACTTGGAATAAAGAGCAGTCCTTAGAAAAGAGGGGGATAACAAAATAAGACTTTCTAGACATTGTTAAATTCAAGAACACAAGTTGCAAAGTAACTTGTGAAGATAATTTATGAAAAATCCAAAAGATTAATGTAGATATACGTACTCGCAGATGTATGCAAATGTCCTTAGCAGAGAGAAAACAACCTGAGCTCAAGATAGAACTGTGGTTGTAGGTGAGCCATGCAGGGGTCCTCTGGGTGCATTCCTGAGTAAAAATATTTGGATTTTTACATAAGAATATAATCATGTAATAGTGTCAACAATCAAAATAAAGAAAGAGAGGCAAGATAACAGAGGAGTGAGAGGAAGGCATACTAATCTCCTCCCAGGACCAATCTGGAATTCCAACTAAACTGGAGAAATCACCCAGAACAAACAACTGAATAGTGAAAGAGAAGCCTTATAACCTCAGACAAATAGAAGAATCAGCTTCAGCACAACTTGACTGGTAGGGAGTATGGTAGACACTTGAGAGGGCTGGCTGGGTGGACAAAGGGGGCAGCTGAAGCACCAATGGGATACTTAAGTCACTGGTTGTATCCCCCTGAGAAGTCTGGGGTCTAAATCTTAATCTGGGATCCCTAACCTAGAGCACCAGAGCCCAAAAAGTATACAGATAACATCCAGTGGTGAAAAGCACCAGGGTTGCTCTCTGCCAGAGATGGATGGCTAGAGACACTAAGAGCCATTTAAAGGGCCAATGTATAACTTTTCATTTGCAGCCATTTACCCTAGGCTCCAAGAAGAGGGGTGCGCAGAGCAGACTGGAGATAATTGAAGAGGGACTGGGGATGGAATCTTTGGGGAGAGAACTGAGAGAATAGATGCCGGGATCCTGGTGCTGAGTCATCCCCCATATAGCAAAAGCCATCTTCCTTAGGCAGAACACCTCCTGCCCCTGACCAGTGGCACCAGCCTGAGGGGAAACAATAACCTTGACTTTAGGAGGGATTCAGCCCTGCTCTGTGGTGCTTAAGCCTGACTGCTGAGTGCAGTAACTAGATTCACAATTGAAGGAGTAAGCCACAGACTAGATCCCTGGAGGTCTCCAACAAGCTGCCTAAGGTCAGACAGGGTCACCATGTGACATCACCAGAGCCAGATCCAGAAAGAAAAAGACTGGTAAATGCCAGATGCTACTAAGATGAAATCCACTGTGGACTTCTCAATGATTTGCAATGTTTTCTTTCCTGCATAGCTTTTTAACATTCATTTCTTGTCCATCAAGGTTGTGTATATTAAGTCACTAGATTTTATACTATAGTTTATTTCAATTCACATATTTTACCCCTCCCTTTTATGACTCCATTTTACCTTCTTCTTTCATATTCTTGTTTTCATTTTAAATTTTGTTTTCTCTCTACAACTTGTTTTCATTCTGCAGTCTTACTGTTTCTCCCCTGTCCAGCCTCTCAAAACCAATTTTCTTGTCAATGGTCATCTCACATTCTTTTTCCCACTCTTAAAATAGCTGCATTCTTGCTCCACCTTTAGCAATATTTGCTTGTTGGTTGTGGATAGAGTAGTTGTTGCAGTTTTCCATTTTCATCTCTACATATTCACTAATTTTGTATTTCACATTTCAAATTTTAGCGTTCCCTTCTCCTACTCTTTTTTTTTTGTTTGTTTCAAACTTTAATTTTACCCTGCTTGGCCTATTTTTTCTTTTTCTCTTTTATTCTGCCCTTTTTTCTTTTAGTTTCAAGTTATAATTTTCCCTGTCTTAACCTGGTTTTCGTTCCTCATTCTTAGTATTTCCTCTCTCTCTATCATTGCAAAATCACTTCCCTTTACTCTAGACATCTCTTAAGCTTTTCTTTCTTTCCCTTCTTGTACCCATCCCACCTATATTAATTTTAGTTTATTTGTTGTTGATAGTGCTATGGTGGACGTTTTTCTCCAATTTGGTTCCCAAATTTTTATATTTATTTACTTTTTTTCTTTTTCCTTGTCTCTCTCACTTTATATAACTTTCTATTTACACCTGATACTATATGCTTCCCTTCTCTTACTCTATTCTGCCTTCTTCATTCCCTTTTTATCTATGATGTAATTTTTCCTTTCTCTCTTCACATTGATCTGATTCCCAACTCTTATTAGTGCTCCTCCCTCAATCCTCTCAAAATCATTTTTCTTTCAGTAGGTCATGTACTTACTCTCCTTTCTCATAATAGTCTTAATCTCTTTACACAATTATTAGTATTGGTCCATTTCCTGTGGCTAATGGGATTGTGGGTGGGAGTTATTTATGCACATGTGTGTGGGTTTGTTTTCTGGACTTTATAGACTTGCTATGGCAGCAACTGCACAACAGCATACAAGACATGACGGGTGAAGTGTCCCTAAGTCAACCGGCTGGAGGGAAGTACCCACCAAAGAATGAGCCAACAACAATCAAAGCACAGTTATATCCAGAAAGCCAACATAAATGGCATAAAAGGCATCCCAAGAGTATCAAGTTCAGTAAATCAAGGAGACAGCACCACTAATTCCCAAAGGTCTCCTACCATAAATGTTCATACCACAAGGATAGGTAGTCAAAAGAGACCAATTTAAGAAGCAGAGTCAAAAAAAAAAAAGAGTCTCCCCCAAAATGGGAAGACAAAGAAACTACCCCCAATTGAAAAATCAAGGAGGAATCCTTAGAAAGAGTGCTAAATGAAATAGAGGCAAGTCAACTATCAGATATTGACTTCAAGACAATGGTTATTATGAAATTCAATGGGCTTAGTGTGAATTACCAAAAACTACAGGGAAAATAGGAAAAAACTGTGTTCTCCATCAGCATTAAAAAGGGCATAGAGACTATCAACAAAAATCAAGTTAAATTCAAACATACAATTTCTTAATTTAAGAACACAATATTAGCAATCAAAATCAAGGTAGATGAAGCAGAGGATCAAATCAGTGAGCTGGAAGACAAGGTGGAAAAAACTCCCAGAAAGAGCATGAAAAGAACAAAAAGACATAAAAAGAGCAAAGAGGTGTTAAGGGAACTGGAAGAAAACAAGAAAGGTAATAATATCTGTATAATAGGGATACCAAAAGGAAAAGAGTAGTAAGGGATAGAAATCCTGTTTGAGAAAGTAATGATGGAAAACTTTCCTATTTGATGAGAGAAAAAAGTCATACAAATACAGAAAGCACAGAGGATCCCAATAAAGAGGAACTCAAAGAGGCCCAACCAAGACACATCAACATAAAAATGAAAAATTCGAAGACAAAGAAAGAACATTAAAGGCTGAAAGGTAGAAACAGGAAGTAATGTATAAGTGGGCTCATATAAGGCTAGCAGCTGACTTCTCAATGGGAACATTACAAGCCAGAAGGGATTAGCAAGAAACATTCCAAGTCATGAAAAGTAAAGGCCTGCAACCAATATTACTATACCCAGCAAAGCTCTCAATTGATATGGAAGGCGATGTGAAGAGTTTCCCATAAAAAAGAAGGCTAAAAAATACACCCCCACCAAACCAGCATTGCAAGATATGCTAAAGCGGTTGCTTTAAGAAGATGAAGGAAAAGAGTGAGAAAGAGAGGAACACAGGTGCGAAGAGAGTAAAATGGCAATGAATAAGTACCTACTAATTATATCTTTAAATGTAAATGGATTAAATGCTCCAATCAAAAGAAATAGGGTAGGTGAATGGATAAGGAAACATGACCAGCACATATGCTGCCTATAAGAGGCTAATCTCAGAACAAAAAACCTACACTGATAGTGAAGGGTTGAAAAAATTATCCCAAGCAAATGGACAGGACAATAAAAATGCCAGGGTAGCAATACATATATTAGACAAAATAGACTTCAAATCAAAAGCTATGAAAAGAGACACAGAAAGATACTGCATAATACTCAAGGGTAGAAGCCATCAAGAAGACATAAATGTTGTAAACATATCTGCACCCAACATAGGAGAACCCAAATATATAAAGGAAAATTGGATGACTCAATAAAGATATAGATAGGAACATGGTTACAGTGGGGGATTTTAATATCCCGCTGTCAACAATGGATATATCTTCCAAACAATATATCAGCAAGGATATTGTGAGACCGAACAATGCACTAGATCAAATGGACTTAACTGATATATATAGAACAATTCACCCAAAATAAGCAAAATACATTCTTTTCAAATGCATGTGGAATTTTTCAAAGATAGACCACATGATAGTACATAAAACAAGTCTCAACAAATTCAAGAAAATTGAAACCATACCGTACATTTTCTCAGACCTCAAGAGCTTAGAACTCGAAACCAACCTCACTGAAAATATTCAAAAACAGTCAAATTCATGGAGACTGAATAACATGTTGTAAAAAATGAATAGGTTAATTATGACATCAAAGAAGAAATCAAAAAGTTTCTGGACACAAATGAAAAGGACGACACAAAAATCCAAAACCTATGGGACACAGATGGCATCCTGTGAGGTAAATTCATATCAATATAGGCCTATCTGAAAAAGATAGAAATGTTTCAAATAAACCACCTAACACTACATGTACAAGAACTGGAAGAGCAACAATAAAAAAAAAACCCAGGGCGAGCAGAAGGAAATAACCAAGGTCAGAGTAGAATCAAACAACATAGGGACTGAAAGAACACATAAAATGATCAATAAATCCTGGGGCTGGTTCTTTGAAAGATAAACAAAATTGACAAACCTTTAAGCAGACTCATCAAAAAAAAAAAGAGAGAGAGAGAGAGAATCCCAAATAAATATAATAAAAAAGAAGAGGGATTACAACTGATACTACACAAATACAAAGAACTGTAAGAAATCACTATGAAGAATTCTATGCCACAAAATATGAAAAACTGGGTGAATTGGAAAAATTTTTTGAAAAACATAATCTTCCAAAACTTCATCAAGAAGAAGAAAGCCTAAAAAGACCACTATGAACTAGAGAAATTGAATCAGTAGTCAAAAACTCCTGGCACACAAAACCTCTGGACCATACAGTTTCATAGGAGAGTTTTACCAAAACATTTAAGGAAGAGCTAAACCCTATTCTTCTCAAAATACTGCAAAAAATTCAAGAAGATGGAAGACTCCCAAACTCTTTTTATGAGGCTAGCATAATCCTAATCTCAATGCCAGATAAAGATAAAACAAGGAAAAAAGTACAGGTCAATATTGCTGATGAATGTAGATGCTAAAATCCTCAACAAAATATTGGCAAACTACATCCAGCAATACATTAAAAAGATCATACAATATGGTCAAGTGGAATTCATTGCAGGAATTCAAGAATGCTAAAATATTCACAAATCAATAAACATAATACATCATATAAACAAAAGGGAGGGCAAAATCACATGATTATATCAATAAATACAAATCAAGCATTTGATGAGGTACAGAACCCATTTGTGATAAAAACACTCAGCAAAATGTGAGCAGAGGGAGTATACCTCAACATAATAAAGGCATATCGAGAAACCTACAGACAACGTCATACTCAACACACAACTAAAAATTTTCCAAGATCAGGACCAAGACGAGGGTGTCTGCTTTCACCACTTCTATTCCACATAGTGTTGGAAATTCTAGCCACAGTGATGAGACAAGATAAAAAATAAAAGGCATCCACATTGGAAAGGAGGAGTTAAAACTGTTATTGTTTGCAGATGACATGGTACTGTACATAGAATGCCCTATTAACTCCATGAGAAAACTAGAAGACCTAATAAATGAATTTGGGAAAACAATGGGATACAAATCAATATTCAGAAATAAAAGGCATTTTTGTACATCAACAACAAAATACCAGAGATAGCAATTAAGAAACAAATACCTTTTTCTATAGCAACAAGAAAAATAAGGTACCTAGGAATAAACCTAACAAAGTGGTAAAGGACCTGTACTGAGAAAACTACACAACACTGAAGAAAGAAATTTAGAACATGCAAATATATGGAAGCATATATCGTGTTCATGGATTGGAAGAATAAACATCATCAAAATGTTCATACTACCCACAGCAATGTATAGATTCAATGCAATCCCTATTAAAATACCAATGACATTTCACAGATATAGAACAAACATTTTAAAAATTTATATGGAACCATAAATGACCCCGAATAGCTGCAGTAATTTTGAGAAAGAAGAGCAAAGTAGTAGGGATCACAATACCTGCTGTCAAAATATATTACAAGACCATGGTAATCAAAACAGCCTGGTAATGGCATTAGAACACATAGATCAATGGAACACAATAGAGAGCCCAGAAATAGTCTCATGTTTCTATGGTGATTTAATATTCAACGAAGTATGTAGAAGCATAAAATGGAATAAAAGTAGCCTCTTCTACAAATAGTGTTGAGAGATATGGACAGCTACATGCAAAAATGTGAAACTGGAACACAAAGTTATACCATACACAAAAATACACTCAAAATGGATAAAAAACTTAAATATAGGTCAGGACACCATAAAAGTCCTAAAAGAGAACATAGGCAGGAAGATCTCAGATATTTCATGCCATGTTTTCACTGATGTGTCCCCTAGAGCAAGAGACATAAAGGACAGAATATAAAAATTAGACTTCATCATAATAAAAACTTCCACATGGCCAAAAAAAAATCAGCAAATTGAAAAGGGAGCCAACTGTATGGGAAAATATATTTGCCTATGATACCTCGGATAAGGGCTTGATCTCCAAAATGTATAAACAACTTATACTACTTCATAGAAGGAATACTAACAATCCAATTAAAGAATTGGCGAAAGATCTGAATAGATACTTTTCTAAGGAGGTCATACATAGGGCCCAAAGATATATGAAAGGATGCTTAGCATATCTAGCTATCAGAAATGCAAATTAATACCTCAACAAGATGCCACTTCACATAGGTCAGAATGGCCATCATAACCAAATAAGCAAAGAACAAGTGCTTATGAGGTTGTGGAGAAAAGGGAACTGTAGTACATTTTTGGTGGGAATGCTGACGAGTGCAGGACCTGTTTAAAATGATATGGAATTTCCTCAGAAAACCAAAAATTGTACTGCCTTTTGACCCCTATTCCACTGCTGGAATTGTACCCAGGAATCCTGAAACATCAATTTGAAAGAAGTTTTGAACCCCAATGTTCATAGCGGTGTTATTTACAATAGTCAAGTGCTGGAAACAGCCTAAGTGCCCATTAGTAAATGAGTGGATCAACATTTACACAGTGGAATACTATGCAATGGAAAGAAAGAAAGATCTACTACCCTTTGAGACAGCAAGATGGAACTGGAGAGTATTATACTAAGTGAAGTAAGCCAGGTGAAGAAATATAAATACCATATGATCTCACCTATATGTGGAACCTAATCAACAAAACAGGCAAGCAAAATATAAAAAGAGATATGGAAATAAGAAACAAATTGACAGTGACCAGAGTAGAGAGGGGAGGGGGATAACCAGGGAAAGAAGGGGAAGAGTCATATCAAGAACATATGTATAAAGGACCCATGGACAAAGAGAAGAGGGGGGTGGATTGAAAGTGGGAGCTAGGGGCTGGGCAGGGCAGGACACAGGAGAGTATAAAGGGGGGAAATGAGGAGAATGTAATTGAAGAACGATAAAAAATGAAAACAAATGAGGTAAATAGAAAAAACAATGAAAAGAATATAATCATGTATTATTGACATTAAATTATCAGAAAAAAAACATTAACAGCAATGAAAATACCTTTATATTTTCTTGTTTTTATGATTTTCCATGTCTGGTTTTAGTTTAGGGAGGTAGACCTATGCACATAGTGCACATGACACATATGAATATAATTCTAAGTATTATTTGTAGATGTTTTTGGGATGGTATGTGTTTATATTTTTCTGAACAGTTATTCTGGTGTATTAAGAAATTATTTTTGTAGCTTTCACAGAACTCACATTATTTCTAAATATTTTTATTAATCACTTTGAATTTCCTAGGGAGATAATCATAGATAAAAATAGTGGCATAATGACATTCCATTGCTGTTTTATGTTCTTTATTTTATTGCTGAAAAACAAGTCAAGAATAAAAAGATTAACCTTGTCTGTTTAGTAAGTGGTTGATCTGGCGCTCTGTGTGCTCTCTGTGTAGTGCTACTGTTAACTTTTGCTGACTGAGCTCACCTGTTATTCTGACTTTATTTTTCCATACACATTTATCAGCTTAAATTTTTATGTCATTGTGTATGTTAGATATGACATATGAGGGGGGAACACTAAAAACCCTGGAATTATGTTCCGGAGGGTGGGTCCCTTGTAGCACAGGATTACCCCAGTAGGTGAGTGTTCTAGGGACTCATCTGTATCAGTGTATCAGCTGGTATTGTTGTGAAAGTCTGTGTTTGACTTCAGTGAATTTTTCTGAAGACTCTTTCAATGTCTTTGCCCATTTAATGATGAGTAATTTATGAGAATACTTGGCTACACCATGCTGAGTGTCCAGCAGTTTTTGACTGAAAAATGGTATGACCCCTATGCCCCACTTTCCCTCTCACCAGATCTCTCCTAGAGCAACTTTTTTTTTTGATTCACTAGATGAGAAAACTCCTCAAAAGGAAATGCTTTGCCAATGTGGAAGAGGTGAAACAAAGATGGCATAAGCACTAAAAGGCATCAAAATCAATGTGTTCATAAACTGTTTTGAGCAGTGGAAAAAACATCTTGATAGGTGTATTACATCAAATGGAGATTACTTTAAAGTGGTTGAAGTTTAAACATTAAGAATAAATACACAATTTTTATAAATAATTTTCAGGGCTTTTTTTGGCCCACCCCTCATACATATGTGACTCTTTGAAAAAGTAATACAATAGAATGCATAGATTTTGTTTGTGAATCCTGCAAATTAATTAGAAATTACAACAGAAGAGGTTATCATAGTTAAGTGCCTGAGGCAGGAGATTGTGCTGCTATTTCAATTTTTTTGTTTCACTCAAATAGCTGGGAGTTTGTTGGATACATTGTTATATATTTGATGATTGATTCACAAATCACCTCTCCCACTTCACAACCTACTGCTGGATTTACAAAAATTTGTAGAAGGATGCTACTATATACAAATGCCCATGGACTTAATACATTGCTTATGAATATCATAGCCTTTATAATTTGTTTTGGGAGGATGAAAGCGAGATTTAGGTACCTTGTAGGTCATTGCCATGAGGGCTAACATGCTGTTGTACATTAAGTATGACAGTGTACATCTGCAATGGATTTTCCTTTTTCCTGCATTTCTAAAGTGTAGGGAACTGCTTCACAAGGTGTGGAAATGTTGCTCAGCACCCATGTGGAAAACCAGTGGGAAGTGAGTATGCAGGCATGACCATGCCCTTGAAGAAGTTCTCCCATGGGAAACCAGGCCAGCGTTATGCCTAGACTGCTTTGTGACTTGCTCTTGCTAAAACTTCCTCACCCTGAGTTGAGGCAGCAAATGCTTACTGTATATCTTTAAAGTAACTTCCTGAAGTCTGTGCTAATTCTCCCAAGGATTGAAGTGTAACCAGACCTGTTACTTTATTGTTCCCTTACATTTGCAACATTTTTTCCTTGTTCATCTGTAAGAAGTGATTAGTAACATACCTTCCATTGCTATCTGTGAAAAGTAATTACTTAAAGCAAACCTAAGTATAATGAATGAAAACCATTTTTGATGTATCCTATTAGAAAGCCAGTAAAAGCCTGTCAAGGCAAGGGTCGGCACGCTCTCCTCTTGAGAGAGTGGCCAGGTTGCTCTGAGGTGCTCTCCCCTTGAGAGAGTAGCTGTGCTGTCCCTTTTCCTCCACAGGATTCAGTAGTCCATGTGAATTTATCTTGTCTCATCCATAATGCCGTGGACACTGGAGGTCAGTGTCCATATCATTAAAGTATTGCTGAAGTTTTGGATTGAGATCAAATCGGGAAGCTTGTCAGAGCTACTGAAATGCTGCCCCTGCTCACAGGCCTGCAATGGGACAGTCAGAGGCTTCTCAACTCAGGAGCAGTTTTTTACATCATCACATGTCTTTATTGTATACAAATTGCTTTTTATTCTCACTATTTTGAAAGAATATTATTTAGTTTTAATGGGTTTATTTTGAAATCTGATATCTTACTTGGCAACAGGCAACATATTAAATCTCACAAAAATTTTACATGCAATTCTTCTACAACCTGAGATGTTTATTAATTTTCAGATACTTTCATTGTATTCTCCAAATATGAAATTTTACTTAAACATACTTTTTTGCTTGACTGCCCCCACTGAAAGAACAAGTTGAGCATTCTATCTCCCTGTCTAATCCAAAATGAAGTGGTCCCAATCATTTTTTAAAGCATAGTTAATTCTTTCACATTCACAATATCTGCCTATCATAATGATGTTTTACATTGCATTGTGGAGTTTAACTTTTAGACTAGAGTTTAATTTCAAATGGGTATTATTCCAAGAATGAAATTATAAGATTGACTATTTATCCAGTCTGTTCCCTGACTTCCTGGTAGGACTGGGATTTTTAACATTGGCCTATGGCTGTGACGAAGCTCTAATACAACACTGCAGGTAGAAAAGAAAATTTGTTCTCTTCTTGGTATCTGATGAGTAGCCCTTGTCTCTGACAACTCATTGGATGTGTTCAAATTAATAGGAACTGTTAGCATTAGACATGAACATCTGGGTTTTGTCCTATTTACCTAGAAAGGGTCACACTGGAAACAGGAACTGCTAATGCAGTTCCCAAGAACTGATCTGTCTGATTTCCTGAGGTCAGTCCAAATCAGTCAATGCAAACAGCTAAGTCAAACCAATAATCTGTTGTTGAGCAAACCTTAGAAGAACAAGCCCGATATTGACTTCCCCTTTCCACCTGCTGGACTTCACACCTAGCCACAGTATAACCTAGTGTATGTACTGAACACAGCTGGATGCTTTTCTGACATTAAATGCATCCGAGAGGTTGTGCCAGACACCATGTAATGCTCCTTATATAGCTATGATCTAGTTTAACCCTCATAACATCCCTGTAAGAACTGTGCTATTATTGCCATTTCACTGATAGAAAAAAGCTTGATGAATTTAGAGGACTTGCCTAAGATCACATATGTGGGAAGTGACAAAGCCCCAAGGAGCTCATGTTCAGCTCCACAGCCTGTGCATACTTTGCCTGTCATGCAGAGCTCTGCTCATTTCTTCTCTGTCAAGGCATGTCCAGCGAGTGACTTTTCTTGAATACTAAATTAAATGGAAAAGTCTGTGAATGATTAAATATAAACATGTTTAAATCTATACCTACCATGTAAACATATAGCTTGGACTCATCCAGAGACTGTGTGACAATGTTCTCAGTTCTAAAGTCTCAGCAGCTGCCAAGAATAGGAATGTGAGATCCAGGTTTGCTCTGTATGGGAGTCAAAACATGGCCTCATGATCAAATTAATGGAGAAGGGTAAAGAAGGGTACACTTCTTTTCATACTGTATAGAATCAAGGTCAGTAATGCCATTTGTTCTAGTCACTGGCTTCCAGAGATTACCAAACATTTCACCTTCAGCAGTGATTTCTTGAAAATGTGCAATTTCTTTTTTTATGACAAGTTAATGAATGTTCTAAAAATCTATTTTTTTCTATGAACTATTCCATCAAATTTTACCTTAAAGGCTGGCAACTTCCCTGTTAGCCAGACTATCTTCAGAGTGTTTTTAAGAACACATAACTCAAACTGCAGAGGCAGATAAGACAATCTGTGCAGCTCTCTGGGGAAGATAATTTTAGTGCCTTGTAACCATCTGGATTGTGTCATTGTTGAGCTAAATGGACATCAGTATGTTTTTCTGAGTTCTCACAATTTTTTGTAAAGTAGTGGGCATCAAAAGGTTTGTAGGCTGACTACTTTGCATCATTTCAAGGCTGTGGCTCCTTTGTACAGTCCAAATGTGCAGCCTCATGAGTCACTCATATATTCTCTAATCTCTAAACTCTGTTTCCCAAATATGTGAATGATTTTATAGTCATGTATTTTATTTTTTCATTGTTTACATTTGTGAATTATCTCTAACATTTAACATTCTATTTAATTTCTTCATTGTTTTATACTGATTCATCAGAGATCAGCTCTGAGACACATCATGTATGTGATTGCTGTTTACTTCTAGACTCATATTCACTTGTGGGCAGTTGAAGTTTTGCTTATGTGTGCAGACAGCTATAGATATGTTGGATTAGGCAGGTCATGTGCTATACTTCAGTTGATGCTTCATTTTTTTCCTGTTATTTTCTTTGCCATCTATTATAGCATAATCTCATAACATATTCTAATTTCTCCAAATACAGGAGGAAAACCTGACCGAACAAATCCTTTGTTGCTAGACTGGATGAAGTTCATTAAAAGAGATGGATTGACTAATTTAAGTTTCTGGTTCTATGAAAGCAACTATTTAATTGAACAGTTCGCTTTCCCCTTAGCAAATATTTTTTTCTCATTGTTAATTTTAAACAAATGTTTCAGCATTTTTATGGCAATCATTGAACTACAGGGCATTAGTTCACTAAACCATTTTATGAGCTAAAGCTACCTCTTCAATATAAACCTTTCCCTTCTTAAAAAAAACTTTGATCTTTACCAATATAACAAATATATTGTGAGTGGAAAATATTATATGAGGAGTTGTAACATTCCCTTGTTACTTGACATCTTTGTGGATAAATGCCAAGAGGAAAAGGAATCCTGGCTTTTATCTGTAAGAGAAAAGATAATATAATGTGGTCAGGCTGTAATATAAGATAATAAATTAGGCATTACTTTTATTTTGAAACTTTAAAAACATTTTCTGGAGAGCAGCTAGAGTTAGACTTCTTTTTAACTTTTGTTTAATAAAACTTATGAAAGTAAAAAAAATCCAAGTATTTTTATACATGTACCTCCCTATTCAGAAATATGTTCTGTAATCATTGGGCTAAAATGTAACAAAAGTCAAGGTAATCAGGGCAGTGAAAGGAAAGGGAGGGACCAGTGTGTCCTAAATCTGGGTGACTGTACTGCTAGTCACTCAGCTCACTATTGGAATGTTTTTTTCTGCTCCATTAAAATATTTATTAGTTTAATTTCATGTTGTTTATTGTTGATTCCTGACGCTGGCTCATGAAGTCTGTGGTGTTATGGATGAGATACAAGACAAATTCACACGGACTACCGAGTCCTGTGGAGGAAAAGGGACAGGATGGCCAGTCTCTCAAGAGGAGAGCACACTGACACTTGCCTTGACAAGCTTTTATTGCTTTTCTGGGCACATTACATGATGGTCCTCATTTACTATGCACAGGTTCACTTTCGGTGGTTACCTTTTACAGAAAACAAAGGAGAGGATGCCACTAAATACTTCAAAGAGAAGGATGTTGCAGACCAAGGGCAAACGTGGTTAAACCAGTTAAACTCCATACTGGGGAGGTTTAGCACAGACTTTAGGAAGTTACAGTAAGCACTTGCTGCCTCAATTCAGGGTGAGGGAGTTTTAGCAAAAGCAAGTCTCAAAGCAGCCTAGGTACAATTCAGGCCTGATTCCCTATGGGAGAACTTATCTATGGGCATGGGTCCTGTGCATTGGACCTTGCTTTCCACTGGGAGGTGGGCCCACACCATGCAGAACGGTCTCCTATAATTCCTGCTAACACAGTTGGGAAAGAGGCAAAAGAGAGTCTGTATAGAAACAAAAAAAAATCATCTCTCTCACTCAGTATGTCTTTTACATAAGAAGACATAAACTGGGAGTGCTGGAGATTTTTTCTGAGTATGGCTTCATCAGTCATGAAGGGCTCTCTTGGATGTTTAAAGATGATGAAATTGGTACTGTCAGGAAATGTACTGCCATTGTTTCTGTGTGAAGAATTGTCTTTCTCATGGGTACTGTGTCCTGTGGAAGGTTTTAACAGTCACTGGCTGTTCCTGATTGCACCTGTTACAAAATTGGCTATTTCAGATCTACCAACAATTCTGATTTCAACATTACCTGTCACATTAAATGTCACTGAGAGGGAGCTAGCAATAATTAAAGCAGGTCTTTAATTGTACCATGCTTCCATGTATGTGAGACCTACACCCCATATGGATTAGCTGTAGGGAAAACAAAGGAATGGAGTGAGCTCTTGGGGGCATTTTGGGAGTGAAACAAAGGGAGGTATGCATGCTGAGTGCACATTGCAGAGTATGAAGGCAATTTAGTTTAATAGTTAAATGCACAGATTTTAAATAAAATAGCGCAAAACCCTGGACTACCATATTTTAATACATGAACTCTTGCAAGTTATTATTTTGTAGTCTCAGTTTCTTCACTTGTATAATAACAGTCCTATAAAAATGAAAGAATATAAATGAATTTATAGGCAGTACTTTGACAGAAGTGACTCTCTGCACTGTCTTAATCACAATCATCATCACCCTCATCATCATTATCATCACCACCACCACCATTACTGCCATTATCATTATCATCACCATCATTGAGATCTAGAGGATCACCTTAATACTAAATTCCAAAACTATAAGTACCATTTATGCGGTCTCAATTTATAGCCTACCAGACACATGCTCTTTTTATTAGGTTCTTGGTTTAGTAAACATACCTTCCAGATATATATTGATTCTTCACTTGGGCTATCATAGTGGACTCAATTTGTTTTTAATAAGAAGCTTTAGGAAACAACAAAATGATTCATTGGCTCAAACAAAGTGAGAACAAGTAGAGAATAGTTATAGGATTTATATTCTATGCATTAACACAAATAGATACATGGGTTAGTCTCTGCATTTACCCTCCACCACTATGCCCCCCCCACCCCAGCAATCCCCATCTTCCTTCCCTGATTCCACACCCCCCTTGGTATTATCCATGTGTCCTTTATAGTTGCTGCTGAAAACCCTTCCACCGTCCCCCCATTATCCCCTCCCACATCCCCTGTGGTTACTGTTAGATTGTTCTTATTTTCAATGTCTCTGGTTTTATTTTGCTTGCTTGTATGTTTTGTTATTAGGTTCCAATTAAAGGTGAGATCATATGGTATTTGTCTTTCACTGCTTGACTTATTTCACTGGGCATAATGCTTTCCAGTACCAGCCATGCTGTTGCAAATGGTAGGAGCTCCTTCTTTCTTTCTGCTGCATAGAATTCCATTGTGTAAATGTACCATAGTTTTTTGATCCATTCATTTACTGATGGGCACCTAGGTTGCTTCGAACACTTGGGTATTGTAAATTGTGCTGCTATGAACATTGGGGTGCATAGGTTCTTTTGGATTTGTGTTTCTGGGTTCTTAGGATATAATTCTACCACTGGAATTGCTGGATCAAAAGGCAGTTCCATTTTTAGTTTTCTGAGGAAGTTCCATACTGTTGTCCATAGTGGCTGCACCAGTCTGCATTCCTACCAAGAGTGCACTAGGGTTCCCTTTCTCCACAATCTCTCCAACACTTGTTTGTTAATTTGTTTATGATGGCCATTCTGACTGTTGTGAAGTGGTATCCTGTTGTGATTTTAATTTGCATCTCTCTGATGGCTAGTGATGCTGAGCATCTTTTCATATGTCTTGGGCCCTCTGTATGTCCTCTGTGGAGAAGTGTCTGTTCAGGTCTTTTGCCCATTTTTTAAATTGGGTTCTTTGCCATCCTAGAATGGAGTTGTGTGAGTTCTTTACATATTTTGGAGATCAAACCCTTGTCTGAGATATCATTGGCAAATATGTTTTTCCATGTAGTTGGTTTTCTTTTAATTTTAATGCTGTTTTCTTTAGTCATGCAGAGGCTTGTTAATTTGATGAGGTTCCATTTGTTTATTCTTTCCTTAATGTTCCTTGGTTTAGGGGACATATCAGTGAAAATTTTGCTGCATGGAATATCTGAAATTTTCCTGCCAATGGTTTTCCTCCCAATGGCTTTCCTCTAGGACTTTTATGGTTTCATGACTTATATTTACTTATTTTATCCATCTTGTGTTTATTTTTGTGTATGGTGTAAGTTGGTGATCAAGTTGTTTTTTTTTTCAAATAGCTGTCCAAATCTCCCAACACCATTTGTCAAAGAGGCTATTTTTACTTTGTTTTATGCTTGTGCACTCCTTTGTGAAATATTAATTAACCATAGAGACTTGGGTTTATTTTTGGGCTCTCTATTCTGTTCCATTGGTCTATGTGTTATTCTTATGCCAGTACAAGGCTGTGTTGATTACAGTGACCTTGCAATACAGTTTGATATCAGACATTGTGATCCCTCCTACCTTGTTCTTCTTTCTCCAAATTGCTACAGCTAATCAGGGTCATTTATGGTTCCAGATGAATTTTTGAAATGTTTATTCTCTATCTGTGAAATACATCATTGGTACTTTAATAGAGATTGCATTGAATCTACAAGTTTCTTAAGATAGTATGCACATTTTGATGAGGCTTATTCTTCCAATCCATGAGCATGTTACATGCTTCCATTTGTTTGTTTCTTCCTTCATTTCTTTATTAAGTGTTGTGTAGTTTTCTGAGTATAGGTCTTTTACCTCCTTGGTTAGGTTTATTCCTAGGTACTTTATTTTTCTTGTTGCTATATCAAATGGAATTTTTTCCCGATTCCTTTTTCTGTTATTTCATTGTTAGTGTAAAAAATGCCTTTGATTTATGAATATTGACTTTCTATCCCACTGTTTTGCCAAATTCACTTATTAGGTTGAGTAGTTTTTCATGAAGTCTATAGGGTTTTGTATGTATACTATCATGTCATCTGCACACATGACAGTTTTGCTCCTCCTTTCCAATTTGGATGCCTTTTATTTCTTTTTCTTGTCTGATTGTTGTGGTTAGGACTTCCAATACTATGTTTAATAGGAGTGGTGAAAGTGGACAAACTTGTCTTGTTCCTGATTTTAGTGGGAAAGCTTTTAGTTTTTGCTCATTGAGTATGATGTTGGCTGTATGCCTCTTGTTTATGGTGTTTATTATATTGAAGAATGCTCCTTCAATTACCACATCACTTAGTGTTTTTCTCATAAATGGGTACTGTATCTTATCAAATGCTTTTTCCCTATTTGTTGATATGATCATGTAATTTTTGTCTTTCCTTTTTTATGTGATGTATTATGCTTATTGATTTGTGAAAATTGTACTATCCTTGCACCCCTGGAATGAATCTCACTTAATCATGGTGTATGATCTTTTAAATGTATTACTAGATGTGGTTTGCTGATATTTTGTTGAGGATTTTAGTCTCTATGTTCTTCAATGATATTCCCTGAAGTTTTCTCTCTTTGTTATGTCTCTATCTGGTTTTGGGATTAGAATGATGCTGGCATTATAAAAGGAAGTTGGGAGCCTTCCATCTTCTTGGATTTTTTGGAATAGCCTGAAGTTTAGGTGTTAGTTCTTCCTTAAACATTTTGTGAAAATCTATTGTGAAACCATATACTCCAGGGCTTTTGTGTGCTTGGGAGTTTTTTATTTACTGCTTCCATTTTGTCAGCTGTGACTGATCTGGTCAGGCTTTCTCTTTCTTCTTCATTAACTTTTGGAAGTTTATATTTTTGTAGAAATTTGTCCATTTTACCTAGGTTTTCAGATTTCTTGCCATATAGTTCTTTGCAGTAATTTCTTACACTCCTTTGTATTTCTGTGGTATCATTTGTAATCTCCCCTCTTTCATTTCTGATTGTGTTTATTTGGGGCCTCTCTCTCTCTTTTTTTTTTTTTTTGGTCATTTCACTTAAGGGCTTGTCAATTTTGTTTATCTTCTGAAAGAACCAGTTCCTGGATTTATTGATCCTTACAATTGTGCTTTTACTCTCTATGTCATTTAATTCTGCTCTGATCTTGGGTATTTCCATCCTTCTATTTGCAGTGGGCTATCTTTGTTGTTGTTCCTCAAGTTCTTGTAGCTTTAGGGTTTCGTTGTTTATTTCAAATGTTCCTATTTTTTTAGGTAGGTGTTTATCACTATGAATTTCCCTCTCAGGCCTGCTTTGCTATCTCCCATAAATTTTAGATTGTTTTGAGTTCACTTTCACTGTTTTCCTGAAATGTTTTGATTTCTTCTTTAATCTCATTATTGACCCATTCAACATTTAATAGCATGCTGTTCGGTCTCCATGAGTTTGAGTGTTTTGGTTTTTTTCCCTCAAGGTTGGTTTCTAGTTTTAGTCCCTTGAGGTCAGAGAAAATGCTGGATGTGATTTCAATTTTCTTGAATTTGTTGAGGCTTGTTTTGTGTCCTACCATGTGGTCTATGTTTGAAAGTGTTCCATGTGCATTTGAAAAGAATGTGTGTTTGCTTCTTTTGGATGAAAGGTTCTCTATATATGTCAGTTAAGTGCATTTGATCTAGAACATTGTTCAATGCTGCAATATTATTGTTGATATTTTGTTTGGAAGATCTATCCATTTTTGACAGGGGGGTGTTAATATCCCCTACTATAATTGTGTTGCTGTCAATATCTTTTTTGTAGTCCTCCAAGATTTCGTTTATATACTTGAGTGGTCTATGTTGGGTCCATATATATTTAGAATGTTTCTGTCTTCTTGATGGATTCTTCCCTGGAATATTATGAAGTAACCTTCTGGGTCTCTCTTTATGGCCCATTTTTTTGAAGTCTTTTTTACCTGATATAGGTATTGCTACTCTGGCTCTTTATTACTGTCCATTTGCTTGAAATATTTGTTTCCAGCCCTACACTTTTAGTCTTTGTAGCTGTTTTGGTCAGAGGTGGGTCTCATCTAGACAGCATATGTGTGTGTCGTGCTTTCTTATATATTCAGCTATTCTATGTCTTTGATTAGAGCATTTAATCCATTAACAGTTAAGGTTATTATTGATAGGTATTCATTGCCATTTTTTCATAATGGCATTCCTTTCTCAGTTACCCATTTTTTCCCCTTAAAGCAGTACCTTTTGCATCTCTTTGAGAGTTGATTTGGAGGAAGTGTGTTCTTTGAGGCTTCTTTTGTCTGGGAAATTACTTATTTTGCCTTCCATTTTAATTGGGAGCCTTGCTGGATAGAGTAGTCTTGTTTTCAGGCCTGTGTTTTCCATTACTTGTAATATTTCTTGCCATTCTCTTCTGGCTTGGAGCATTTCCTTTGAGAAGTCACTTGATAGTCTTATCAGTGCTCCCTTTTATATTACTTCGTCTTTCTCCCTTGCTTCCATAAGATTCACTCTGTCTTGGAATTTTGCCATTTTAATTATGATGTGTCTTGAAGTGGGCCTGTTTGGGTTCCTCTTGATTGGGTCTCTGTGTTTCCTGGATTTGTGTGACTTTTTCTCTCATTAAATTAGGGAAGCTTTCCATCATTACTTTTTCAAACAGGTTTTCTATCCCTTGCTCTTCTTCTTCTAATTCTGGTATCCCTATTATATGGATGTTATTACGTTTCATGTTGTCCTGCAGTTCCCTTAATCCCTCTTCATTTTTTCTAAGCCTCTTTTCTTTTTCTTGCTCTTTCTGGGTGGTTTTTTCCACCTTGTCCTCCAGCCTGCTGATCCAATCCTCTGCTTCATCAAGCTGGCTTTTGATTCCTTCTACTGTGTCCTTCAGTTCAGAAATTGTATTCTCCATTTCCTCTTGGCACTTGTTGATAGTTTCTACTTCCTTTTTCATGTTGATGCAGTTTTCAGTGACTTCACTGTAGTTTTCGTGTAGTTTTTGGTA
>CM052544.1:61441728-61483488 GCA_028533065.1 Trachops cirrhosus
TTTGGCTCCACTGGCTGGGCTGCGATCTTCCCCCAAGCCCTGCTCCGAGGTCCCCCGGATCAGCACTGCTCAGTCTTTGTTTGGCCAGGGAGGGAGCGGATGACCCAGCTCCCCTACCCCGAGAGCCCTGCGGCAGCTCCCGGACCTCTGGGGCTGGGGCTGCCACCTCCCTGCTCCCCACGCAGATCACTGGGCTGTTATTATCCTGCAGTAGTCTCCTTACCATCTGGTCTTTCCATGTCCGCTACAATTTTGATTTCTTATTTTCATGTAAGCCGCAATGTCCTCTTTAGTATGGTTAGGTTTTTCTGTCTTTTGAAACGGGAGGTGGCGTGTGTTCCCTCCTACCACGTCGCCATCTTCCCAAGGTTCCCCAAATCTCTATTGATAATTAATATTTGACAAAGGTGGCAACAGCATGAAATAGAGTAAAAATAGCCTCTTCAACAAATCGTGTTTGGAGGGCTAGACAGCTACATACAAAAAGATGAAACTCAAGCTCCAACTTACACCTTACACAAAAGTAAATTCAATGTGGAAAAAAGACTTAAATATAAATCATGACACCATTAAAGTCCTAGAGGAGAACATAGGCAGGACCATCTCAGATATTCCTTGCAGCAATATTTTCACTGATATGTTCCCTAGAGCAAGGGACATAAATGAAAGAACAAACAAATGGGATCTCATCAAAATAAAAAGGTTCTGCATGACTAAAGAAAACAGCATTAAAATGAAGAGAGAACCAACCATATTTGCCAATGATACCTCAGACAAGTGTTTGATCTCCAAAATATATAAAGAACTCACATGAATCCACTCTAAGAAGACAAGCGACCCTATTAAAAAATGCGCAAAGGACTCGAACAGACACTTCTCCAAGGAGGACATAATGAGGGTCTAGGGACATCCAAAAAGATGGTCGGTGTTGCTAGTCATCAGAGAGGTGCAAATTAACACTACAACAAGATACCACTTCACACCAGTGAGAATGGCCATCATAAACAAAACAACAAACAAGTGTTGGAGAGGTTGTGGAGAAAAGGGACTCTAGTGCACTGTTGGTGGCAATGCAGACTGGTGCAGCCACTATGGACAGCAGTATGGAATTCCTTCAGAAAACTAAAAGTGGATTTGCCTTTTGACCCAGCAATTCCACTGGTTTGATTATATCCTATGAAATCTGAAACACCAATCCAAAAGAACTTATGCACCCCCAAGTTCATAGTAGCACAATTTGCAATAGCCAAGTGTTAGAACCGCCTATGTGCTCATCAGTAAATGAATGGATCGAAAACCATGGTACATTTACACAATGGAATTCTATGCAGCAGAAAGAAAGAAGGATCTCCTACCCTTTGTGACAACCAGTTCCATGGATGGAACTGGAGAGCATTATGCTAAGTGAAATAAGTGAGGCTGTGAAAGACAAATACCATGCTTATGGTATACCATGCTAAACACCTTTAACAGGAACCTAATCAACAGAACGAACAAGCAAGGAAAATATATCTGAAGACAATGAGATTGAGAACAGGCTGACAGTGGCCAAAGGGGAGAGGGGAGGGGTAATGGGGAAAAATGGTGATGGTTTTACAGGAACTATTATAAAGGACACATGGATAATAACAAGGGCATGTGCAAAGAGGGGAGGAGGTTGGGTGGGCTGGGTGTTGGGGAGCGTTGAGGGGAAAAGGTAGAAACCTGTACTTGAACAACAATAAAAAATGTTAAATAACGAAAAACAAGATGATATAATTGTCCTCTGTTTAGGCTGAAGCAATGATGGTGACATTTGTTCTCAATTATGAATTAAACATACATAAATCTTTGAAAAATCAAAACAAGGGAGTAAAATAGATGTAATTGTGATCAAAGTTTATATGAACTTTTCTGATGTACAATAGACATGTAATGTCATAGTAGTGTACCACATAATGATGTAACATTGTGAAACGATAACCATAATAAGTCTATATGTTTCATATTAACCTCTTAACAGATAAATGATTTTCAAATATTTTCTCCCATTCAATAAGGTTGCCTTTTAATTTTGTTGAATATTTCCTTTGTTGTGCAGAATCTCTTTAGTTTGGTATACTCCTACTTGTTTATTTTGCTTTTGTTGTCTTGGCTTTAAGTAAAAATCATCACCAAGACTAGTGCCAAGGTGATTACCACCTATGTTTTCTTCTACAATTGTTAAAATTTCAGGTATTCGTGTTGAAGTCTTTTATCTACTTTGAGTTCGTTTTGTGGATGGTGTAAGTGGTCCAGTTTCACTTTTTTTGTGTGTGTGGCTGATTCATTTCCCTAGCACAGTTATTGAGGAGACTGTCTTTTCCCAGTATATATTCTTAGCTCCCTTGTCATACATTAATTTAACATATAAACATGGGATTGTTTATTTCTAGGCTTAATATTCTGTTCCAGTAATCTTTGTGTCTGTTTTAATGTTGATACCATACTGTTTTAATTACTGTAGCTTTGTAATATTGTTTTAAGTCAGATGTGTGATGCTTGTAGCATTGTTCTTTTTCAAGATTGCTTTTACATTCAGGATCTTTTGTGGTTACATACAAAATTTAGGATAGTGTTTTTCTATTTCTGTGAAAAATGCTATTTGAATTTTGATAAAGATTACATTGAATCCATAGACTGCTTTGGATAGTATGAACATTTTAACAATATTAGTTCTTTCAATCCATGAGCACAGAATATATTTTCATTTATTTGTGCCTTTTTCAATTTACTTTATTAATATCTTACAGTTTTTTGTGTATGAGCCTTACATCTCCCTCTTTAAATTTATTCCTAAGTATTTTATTCTTTTTGATGCAATTGTAAATACGATTGTTTTCTTAATTTCTCTCTCTGCTAGTCTGGTAATAGTATGTAGAAACACAACAGTTATTTGTATATTGATTTTGTCCCCTACAACTTACTGAATTTGTTAGTTCTAACAGTTCTTGTGTAGCATCTTCAGAATTTCTATATATAATATCATATCATCTGCAAATAATGACAATTATAATTCTTCCTTTCCAATTTGAATGTTTAATTCCTGATATTGATGGCAAAGCTTTCAGCTTTTCACTGTTGAGTAAATTGTTAGCTGTGGGCTTGTCACATATGGCCTATATTATGTGAGATACATTCTCTTTCTACCCAATTTGTTGAGTTTTATTTTAAATGGATATTGAATTTTGACAAATGATTTTTCTGCATTCATTGTGATTGTTATATTATTTTTACCCTTCATTTTTACAACGTGGTGTATCATGTTGATTGATTTGCTAATGCTGAAGCATCTTAGCATCCCTGAAATAATCTCACTTGATTATTGCTCTTATTGTTGTATTAACTGAATGTGTTCTGAAGTTAGACATACTTTCTTCCAAACTGAGAAAACCATTTTTTTTATCATGAGTTGATCCTTTGATCAAAGAACATGAGACCCCACACTCCATCTTTAAGATGTTACTTATAATTTTAAGGAAATATGGAGCAAGCAACAAAAGATCGCTGAAGTCCCCACTGAGAGGCTATGCATTGTTTAGATTATAGCACACCTTTCAAGTTCTGTGAGTTCAGTATTTCATTGTCTTTGAATGATCTTACAATTCAAAATAATTCTTGTTCTTAGACGTGTAAATAAATTTTGTCTCATGGTGGTCCCATTGACTTTCCTTTCCTCCCATGGGAAAAAGCCAGTTTTGCATTTATTTGTAAATTCATTTTGACATTTCTTTACTGAGTGAATTTTGCTGTATTTAAATTCTTACTTTTTTGACTTTTATTTTTTAATTATTTTTATTTTTTGCTCTTTCCTATTTATTTTATGTATTTTTATTTTTTATTTTAATTGTTCAAGTACAGTTTTCTGCCTTTTACTCTCATCCCAGCCCATCCCCCAAGCCCTCCCAACCTTCCTCCTGTTTCCAGCCCCCCTTGTTTTTGTCCATGTGTCCTTTATACTTATTCCTGCAAACCCTTCCCCTTTTCCCCTGAAATTTTCCTTTGACTCTGTTGTGGCATCTACCTGATCCTGTCATTCATAACTAGTTAAACAAAATATTTGATATACATATATGTTGATTTCTATTTTTATGGAACTCATTACTTTGTCCCATTTGGACAATTATACTTAACATACTTGCCTAGCATTACATTATCTAATTCATAAGAACCACCATGAGTGCAATAGGAAGTCAGTAAACTTAAAAAAAATTAAGGATGATCTCTTGTCTGTTTTTTATTGTTCGAATATAGTTGTCTCTATTTTCCTGACATCACTTTTTTCTACCCAACCCACTCCCACCCTCCATCCTTCTCCCCTTTGGCTTTGTCTGTGAGTCCTTTATACATGTCCCTTCATGACCCTTCTCCCTTCTTTCCCCAATTATCTCTCTCCTTCCTCCCCTCTGCTTACTGTTGGTTTGTTCTTTATTTCAATGTCCCTGGTTATATTTTGCTTGCTTATTTGTTTTGTTGATTAGGTTCCACTTATAAGTGAGATCATATGTACTTGTCTTTCACTGCCTGGCTTACTTCATTTAGTATAATGTTCTCCAGTTCCATCCATGGTGTTGTGGAGAGTAGGAGCTCCCTCTTCCTTTCCGCTGTGTAGTATTCCATTATGTAAATGTACCATAGTTGTGGAGAGTAGGAGCTCCCTTTTTCTTTCTGCTGTGTAGTATTCCATTGTGTAAATGTACCATAGTTGTTTATCCACTCATTTACTGATGGGCTCCTACATTACTTCCAGCAGTTGGCTCTTTCATCTCTTGTCTTGATTTTGGTTGTGTATAGACATGGTTAAAATCTTTTCTATGAGCTCTTCCAGTCCCAGGCTCTTCAAGAGCTATGGGCTTGGGTGCAGAGATGGGCAAGTCCAGGAACCACACCACACATGACTAGTTCCCCAAATGGCACAGAAACAGCATCAAGAAACCCTGATTGCAAAGATATGACTCTATCAAGGGGGTAGACCACAAGTTCCTGAGAAACATGTGCTTTGTCAAGAAGCAAAACAAAAAGCCCAAATAAGATGCAGGCCAACAATACCAAGGCCATGAGCGAATGTGCTGAGGGTATCAAGGCTCTGGTCAAGCCCAGGATCACAAATGGCAGCAGCCGCAAGTTCAGTCAACTTGCTTACATTGCTCACTCGAAGCTCAGGAAACATCCTTGTGCTTGCATCACCAAGGGTCTCTGGCTCTGCCCAGCAAAGGCTAAGGCCAAAGCCCAAAACAAGCCCCAGGCTGCAGATGCAGCCTCAGCTCAGGCTCCAGCTCAGGCTCAGTTTCAGGCTCCCAAAGGTGCCCAGGCCCCTGTGAAGGATCCATAGTAGAAGCATCTGTCTTCTGACATGAGGACAGAAAGATGGGCTGGGGTCCTCCTGTGGTGTTTATGCAAATAAACCTGAGGCAGGGTCAAAAAAATGTTTTCTATGAAAGGTTTGGTCACACAAACAGTGTATGATCTTTGTCTTTGAAAACATCATGGAACAGGGTATAAGAGAGGTAACTAAGTAATTATGAAATAAAGTGGTGTACCAACAAAAGTCTGTATAAGTTGCTGTGTCGTTAGTTGGCAGAAGTGATAGGCAGAGGTGTTAAGGTGTTCATTTGAGGCATAAATCTTTTAGCTTGAAGGCTAAGAAAGAAACCCTAAAAAAAATCCTAAAAAAAAATCTTTGAAGGTTAAGAAGGAAATCCTAAAAAAATCAGAGAGGTTTTTTGAACACATGCTTTTTTTACCATCAGTATTTAGCTAGGAGAAGAGAGTACTGGAAATTAAACTTAGGAAACTGTGGGGAACTCTAGCCAGTGGAGCACTCCCGGCCTCTGTGGTTGAGAATAATGACTCATCCCAGACACAATCTTGTTGGCTCTGGTGGGAAAGGGGGTGTCGATTCCTTCTAGTGGAGAATGCCCTGGCCCTTCTCTGACAAAGCTTTTATTAGGGTTGGGAAGTGCAGGGGAATATAGCACAAATGCATAACTTATCCATAAATGTCCAAAGGCTATAGTCATTAAAAAACTGATGCTATCTATAAATAACAATTGAAGAAACACAGAAATCTTTTCAGGTCATGGTCTGCAAGATATGCTGATGCCAGATGGTTGTAAAGGCATATATTATGCAGTAGGGAGTTTTACTCATTATGCCTTGAACTAAAAAATCTGGATTTACCAACGGGTCTTATTACTGGGCAGAGCATGCTTCAAAGGACAAAATGTACATCTCAGGCCTGATTCCCATGGAAACCCTTGGTGTTAGAGTTGGATCATGCCTGCCACCTACGTTTTTACCTGATTTTCCGGGGAGACTTACCAGCCCCTTTGAGAGCCTGCTCTCATGGGGCTACAATCTCCAAAACCACACAGAGTGGTCCTGAGCAGGGAAGTGTAAGCCTGTTTGCTTCACCAGGAAGCTACAGATTTTCATACTCCAGGGGAACACAGCATTGTGCTCTGCCAAGGGAATTAACACTCCTCCCTTCTCCTCCTACAGTACCGGTTTTTGAGGGGTGCTGAGGGAGGTGCTAAACCAAAGAAGCTTGTCAGTCTATTTAGAGAGTCTAAAACCATCCAAAAACCCCTGAAAGCTTGGAAGGTTAATTGATTCTTTTGAAAAAGCACCTTGTCTGTCCCAACCTCAAGCTAATATAATCCCAGGGGAACTAGAAACTAACTCTCTGTCTCTGGAATTTGCACTTGCCCTAAGCACTTGCACATCCTCTCTCCATAGCCATGTGGTCCTAGCAGCTGTATGGCCCATGGCCAGGGGGACTTCACACAAAAATTCCAGAAGGGAGCCTGGATATTATAGCTCAGCAATGGACTAGAGCTCACAACATGCACCAAGCCAGCCAGATGCTGGACTGGACTGTACTTTAATATGAAGCAGAAACTCTGGACACTGGCTTTAGTCTTGGCCTTGCTGAGGACAAGGTTGAACTTTTTCCATGGTGAGAAAAGTGGAGATGGGACATTGGAAAGCCAGAAGAGGAACTCACTTAATTTTACATAATCAATAAACCATATCACAGAGCCCTGCCCTCCCATGTGGGTATCAGGAAATTCTTTTCCTTGTGATACCACAAGAACCTCGCATCCATCAATAAAACTGTGATGTAGGAGAAGCTTGCATTTCTTCTCTATTCCTGAGTTTATACTTAAATTGCTAAATTAATAAAATGCCTCTGTAAGAATCTTTTGATTTTATGGCCCAAGTACATAAATCTGATGAATGCATACAAGCTTTTATAGCAATTCAAAACTATTAGGGGTATTTCCCCTTACTTGCATCATGCTGAAAAAACATACTCTGTTCAAGTAGAAAACTTGTTATGCTGCCTTTCTCTTTCTCTGCCTTTCAAAGTAATCAAAGCACTATTTTTTAATGTATTTTTATTGATTATGCTATTACAGTTTTCCCAATTTTTCCCCCTTTATCCACTTTCCATCCTGCTCCCCTTAATCAGTTACTCCAGCATACCTCCCCCTTTAGTTCATGTCCATGGGTTATACATATAAGTTCTATTAGTCCTCTGTTTCCTATACCATTTTTGTCTTTCCCCATTTATTTTATGCCTACTAATTATGCTTCTTCTTCCCAGTACGTATTCCCCCTATTCCTCCCTTCCCCCTCCCCACTGAGCTCCCTCTGTGAGATGTCCATTTCTCTGATTCTGTTCCTGTTCTGGTTGTTTGCTTAGTTTTTGTTTTCATTGTTTTTCTTTTCTTTTAAGTTCATTTGTTAATAGTTGTGAGTTTGTCATTTTATTGTTCATACTTTTGATCTTCATTTTTAGATAAGTTCCTTTAACGTTTCATATAATAAGGGCTTGGTGATGATGAACTCCTTTAACTCGACCTTATCTGGGCAGCACTTTATCTGCCCTTCCATTCTAAATGAAAGCTTTGCTTGATAGAGTAATCTTGCATGTAGATCCTTGCCTTTCATGACTTGGAATACTTCTTTCCAGCCCCTTCTTGCCTGCAAGCTTTCTTTTGAGCTAGCTGATACCCTTATGGAAACTCCTTTGTAGGTACCTGTCTCCTTTCCTCTTGCTGCTTTTAGGATTTTCTCTTTGTCTTTAATGTTGGGTAACTTAATGATGATGTGCCTTGGTGTGTTCCTCTTATTGTCCAACTTCTTTGGGACTCTCTGAGCTTCCTGGACTTCCTGGAAGTCTATTTCCTTTGCCAGATTGGGGAAGTTTCCCTTCATTATTTGTTTAAATAAGTTTTCAGTTTCTTGCTGTTGTTCTTCCCCTTCTGGCACCCCTATAATTCAGATATCGGAACATTTCAGGTTGTCCTAGAGGTTCCTCAGCCTCTCTTCATTTTTTTTGATCCTTGTTTCTTTGTTCTGATCCAGTTGGATGTTTATTTCTTCCTTTTGTTCCAAATCATTGCTTTGAATCCTTGTTTCCTTCTTGTCACTGTTGTTTCCCTAAATATTTTGCTTTATTTTATTTTGGGTATCTTTCATTTGTTCTTTCATCTTTTGACCAAGCTCAATCAGTTCTGTGAGCATTTTGATTACCAGGGTTTTAAATTCTCTATCAGATAGGTTGGCAATCTCCTCATTGCTTAGTTATGAGGTTTTGCTGTGTTCTTTCACTTGGGCCATATTTCTTTGTCTTGGCGCACCTGATAAGTTGTAAGGGTCAGAGCCTTAGGTATTCACCCTGGCAGGGCAACCCTCTTTGGTGTGTTGGCTTTTGGGGGAGGGCCTTGAGAGGGAGCAATGCAGTTTGCCAGTTCATCCCTAGTGCACTTTCCAGCAGATTCTCCTGTTAGACTGGAAGTATCCCCACTGTGGCAACCCCAGCCTTAGCCCGCAGTCAACTCTGAGTCTCTGTTTTCCCCTTAAGTCAGTCCCTCCCACACAGCTTCCTGAGCACTCCACAGTCAGCCCTGCCCCTCAGCCCATGTGCTGCAGTTTTTCTGAGTTGGCCAGCACAGTCTGCCTTACCAGTCTGGTTGGTCTGGATGATTTTTTCTTTAATTCCTTGGTTATTGGAGTTCCATGCATTTTGATTTTCTGGCACTTTTGGTCGTTTACTGATTTTGGATTGGTTGTTATCCTCCTTTTGGCTGTGTGAGGAAGCAAAGGGTTTCTACCTATGCCTCCATCTTGGCCAGAACTTTCCAAAGCAGGGTTCTTGAAGCTGGAGTGTCTCACCTGTGAACCTAAAGGCTGATTTGTTTATCCTGATTTTGGGAAAATCAAAGTAGCATTTGCATTGCTAACAGATTGCTTTGAAATTTCATTGGTACTTCCCTTGGTTTAGATTGGCAACTTGATTTGAACAGGGCCATGTGGTTACTGCTATTAAGACTCCATAGCTTTAGAGAGTCATGTTTTCGCATTAGGGATATGTATATCTGACCAATCTTTGTATCCATCTATGTGATTTTCTTCTTCATTCTAAGTCTTATGGTACCAGGCCTATAGGACATGCTATTTCCATTTCTCATTGCCAGGTTAGTAATTTTGCTCAGTTTCCTGATTCTGATATTGGATGTGCTGATTGGTATTATAATTCAACACATTAATCAAGCAGGAAATCCAATGTGTTATTTTATTTAATCCATTCTCCCTCCTCTCTTTTACAACCAACTCAAATATGTTTTCCAATACTTTCTATTTTTCTCCTATAAGACTGCTTTGACACAGTTATTTATTACTCTTATTTCCCATACAATCTTCAGCATTTCTCCTTTGCTATGAATGCTCTCTGTACTTCTTACTATATATAATAACTAGCCATGGGCATCAGAAAAATATTTTAGTGAACACTGTCTCCATAATCTAAAACAGAAAAAGGAGTATAACTCCAAAACCAGAAATGAGTGCCCAGTGATAAGACATGTTCATCTGGAACAAAAGGAAAGTTAATACCTCTGCTCAAAATACATGCAGAAGTATGAGAGATCCTTGGAGAATTGCCTCACAATAGTAAGAAAATGATTATATGAATGACAAAGGCTGTAAATATACTCAGTAGTATTGAGGAGAGAAATCATAAGTTAGACAGACATACTATTAAAGGAAATGGAATAAGAAAACCTTAACCTAAAAAAGTATACAATGCAATAGTACACAGGAGAAAGGAAGAAGGAACACCTACCCTTCACGACAGCATGGATGGAACTGGAGAGTAATATGCTAAGTGAAATAAGCCAGGAGGTGAAAGACAAATACCATATGATCTCACCTATTAGTGGAACATAAAAAAACAAACAAGCAAGCAAAATACAACCAGAGACATGGAAATAAAGAACAAACTGACAGTGACCAGAGGGGTCGGGGGAAGGGGACTGTGGAGGAAAGAAGAGGAAGGGTCAAATCAAGGAACATGTATAAAGTACACATAGACAAAGACAACTTGGGTGGGGGGAGGATTGAATATGGAAGGTGGGGAGTGGGTAGGGCAGGGGAGAATAATGGGGGAAAGTGTGTAAAACTACAGTTGAACAACAATGAAAAAATAGAAAATTTGCAGACTCAAAGGAAGACCCAAAGTTACAACAATCTCAGGAAAATTTGATAATAATTACTAAATGGCAAACTAAGTTAAGATTATTTGCTGGACCTCTAAGCAAGAAAAGTAGGTTGTCTTCAGGAAGAAAAGTCAGACTAGCATCTGCCTACATTATGGAAACATCATAAAGGCAGGAGATACCAGAGCAATGCCCACAAAGATTTGAATAAGAAAGGTATCTAAATATTTATATCCTGCAATTAAAGTATTTACATGTGTAATGGCAACAGACTCATTCTCAAATGCATATAATACTTATGAGTTCTTTATTTCTTTTAAATTAATTTTTAGTGTATCTTTTCCATTACCATTTAGTCCATTTATATCCCTCTTCCCCCACAATCACCACACTGTTGTCCATGTCTATGAGTCCTTTTTCCTTTTTGCTTAATCTCTCCACAATATACTGTTCACTGTTTAGCTGTCATCCTACTCTCTATTTATGAGTCTGTCTCTATTTTGCTTGTTAGTTCAGTCTATTCATTAGATTACAGATATAAGTGAAATGTATGACATTTGTCTTTCTCTGACTGGTTTGTTTAACTTAGTATAATGTTCTCCAGCTCCATCCATCCTGTCATGTATTGATGGACACTAGGGCTGCTTTCATACCTTGGTGATTGTAAATAATGCTGCAATAAACTGACACAGACACCAACCCACAGTGTCCATGGCGTCATGGATGAGACATGAGATAAATTCACAGGGACTACTGAGTCCTGTGGAGGAAAAGGGACAGCACGGCTACTCTCTCAAGGGGAGAGTGCCTCGGAGCAGCCTGGCCATTCTCTCAAAGAAGAGCCCCCCGCCATCCTTCCCTTCACAGGGATATTACTGGCTTTTAAAGTGCACAGGAATTACAAGTAAAGTTCATTAATCATTGTCACGCAGTAAGGATCAAACGAATAGATAATGTTCAAAAAACTAAAAGGGCTCACACTGAGGCAGGGTCTATTACCTAAAAAGTTACAAAATTTAAGGGACTAAACTCATTTCCTGCCTGGGCCTTTGTAATCTAATTAAGAGCATCCTCAGCAAAGCAGGTTTCACAGGATGTTACGTATCCCTTCTCAGGCCTAATCACCCAGGTGAAGTCTGCAGTTTCCAGCACGGGGTTGCACCGCCCCTTGTCATTGTTACAAGCTTGAGTAAGGCAGAGGAGGCAAGGCAGCCGAGAGATTGGAGACTTCTCATAGGCAGAATGAGGACTCCCGCTTTGTCAAAGCCGAGGGGTGAGGGGTGATCACCCCTCTTTCCATAGCCCCCCAAGTTCTTCCCTGGGGCCTCCATGTGATCATACCTGTCATAGGTGGTTCCCCACTTGGGGAATCTTACCTGTCATTGGCTAACTGATCAAGCATTGAGAGCCAGGCAAGGAGCAGAAGCAATGCTCCTGCCAGGGAGATAAGGTTGTCTCCTTAGTGGCTTCTGGTCTGGAGGTCTCTTACTCGGCCTTAGCCGAGGGGGGGTGGGAATGGGGGGTTGCTGGCTGGTTACAGCTCCTGAAACCAGGCAGGGTGGTTCCCAACAATAAACATAGGGGTGCTTATGTTTTTTTCAAACTAGTGTTTTGGGTTCCTTTACATGTATTCCCAAAGTGGGATTGCTGGGTCAAAAACCACGTCCATTTTTAAGTTTTTGAGGTACTTCCACACTGCTTTCCACAGTGGTTTCACCAATCTGTATTCCCACCAGCAGCACAAAAGTGTTGCTCATTCTCCACATCCTAAGCCAGCACTTCTTTTTTATTGAATTATTGATGACAGCCATTCTGATAGGTGTGAGATGGTATCTCATTATGGTTTTTATTTGCATTTCTCCGATGATTAGTGAGGTTGAGCATCTTTGGAGAAGTTTCTACTCAGGTCCTTTGAACATTTTTTAATTGGATTGTTCGTTTTTTTGGTGTTGTGTTTTGTAAGTACTTTATAAATTTTGGATATTAACCCCTTATGAGATATATCAGTGAATATTAAGAAAATTTTACCATTTGCAACAGTATGGATGGACCTAGAGAACATTATGCTAAGTTTAATAAGCCAATCACAGAAAGACAATTACCATATGATTTCACCCATATGTGGAATCTAATAAACAAACTGAACTAATGTGGAAAACAGAGACACACTCATAGATGGATAGCAGGATGACAGCTAGTGGGGTAGGTGTTGGAGGAGGACTGATTGAACAAAAGGAAAAAGGACTCATGAACAAGGGGACTAAAAGAGAATGTAAAAATACAATAAAGATGAAATAAAATACAAAAAATAAAGATGTAGGTTTATTTCTGGGCTCTCTATTCTGTTTCATTGATCTCTGTGTGTGTTTTTATGCCAGTGCAATACTTTGTCAATTACTATGGCTTTATAATATAGATTAATATTAAGGAGAGCGATTCCTCCAACCTTCTTCTTTCCCAGGACTACTGTTGCTATTCAGGGTCTTTTATGGTTCCATATAAATTTTTGAAATATTTGTTCTAGTTCTGTGAAATACATCATTGAAATCTTGATAGGAATTGCATTTAATCTATAGATTGCTTCGGGTAGTATGGACATTTTAATGATGTTAATTATTCCTATCTTTGAACATGGTATGGACTTCCACTTATCAGTGTATTTATAATTACTTTCTTCAGTGTAACATAATTTTCTGAGCACAGCTCTTTTACACCCATGTTTAGGTTTATTCCTAGGTGTTTTATTCTTTTTGAAGCAATTGTAAATGAGATTATTTACTTTTCATTTCCATTAGTTCATTTTTAACATATAAAATTGCAACTGATTTCTGGATATTAATTTTTTACCCTACTACTTTGCTGAATTCATTTATTATTTCTAGTAGTTTATTGGTAGAATCTTTGAGGTTCTCTATGTACAATATCTTGTCATCTGCAAATAAAGACAGTTTTACTTCTCCCTTTCCAATCTGGATGCTTTTAATTTCTTCTTCTTTTCTAATTGCTATGGCTAGGACTTCCAGTACTATTATGAATAAGAGAGGTGAAAGCAGGTATCCCTATCTCATTCCTGATCTGAAGGGGAAGGCTTGTAGTTTTTGACCATTAAGTAAGCACCTGGCAGTGTGTTTGTCATATGTGACCTTTATTATGTTTAGGTAAGCTCCCTCTTTTCTCACTTTGCTGGGAGTTTTTATCATAAATATATGCTGTATTTCATCAGATGATTTTTCTGCATCTGTTCATATGATCATGTGGTTTTATCCTTCATTTTATTTATGTAATGAATCAAATTTACTGATTTGTGAATGTTGTACCACTTTTGCATTCTAGGAATAAATACCACTTGATCATGTTGTATGATCTTTTTGACGCATTGCAGAAGTCAGTTTGCTAATATTTTGTTGAGGATTTTAGTGTCTATGTTTATCAGTGATATTGGATTGTAATTTTCTTTTTAATGTAGGGTCTTTATCTGGTTTTTGAATTAAGATAGTGCTAGCCTTGTAAAATGATCTTGGGAGTCATCCCTCCTCTTGAATTTTTTGAAATAATTTGAGAAGCAAAAATGTTCTTGGAATATTTGTTAAAATTCAACCATGAAGCCATCTGGTCCAGGGTTTTTGTTTTTTGGGAACTTTTTGATTACTGCTTCAGTTTCACTAGGTATAATCTGTCAGTTTCACTAGGTATAATCTGTATAATCAGATTCTCTGATTCTTCCTCAGTTATTTTTTGGAGATTGTATGTTTCTAGGAATTTATCAATTTCATCTAGTTTGTCCAGTTTGTTGGCATATAGTTTTTCCTAGTATTTTCTTACAATCCTTTGTATTTCTCTGGTGTCAGTTATTTCTCCTCTTTCATTTCTGATTTTATTTACTTGAGTGTTCTCTCTTTTTTTTTATTGATGAGTCTGCTTAAATGTCAATCTTGTTTATCTTTTCAAAGTAGTAGCTCTTGGATTCATCTATCTTTTGTAACATTTTAAGACTCTATTTCATTTATTTTTGCTCTAATCTTTATTATTTCCTTCCTTCTACTCAATTTGGACTTTGCTTTTTGTTCTTTTTTTAAGTTCCTTTAAGTGTAAAGTTAGATTGTTTGATCTGTCTGCCTCTCTCTCCCTCCCTCTTTTTTAAGGGGTATAGGCTTATAATGCTATGAATTTCCCTCTTATGATTACTTTCTCTGTGTCCCATGGGTTTTTGATGTGTTCTCATTTTTATTTGTTTCAAGGTAAGTTTTTATTTCTTCCTTGATCTTGCTGTTGACTCATTCATTGTTTAATAACATGTTTTTAGGTTGTGATTGATTTATAATTTCATAGCATAGTGTTCAGAGAAGATGCTTGATATGATTTCAATCATAAATTTATTGAGACTTGTTTTGTTTCTTAACATGTGGTCTATCCCAGAAAACATTCCATGTGAAATATTTATATTCTGGTGATTTGGGGTGAAATGCTCTGAAGAAAGCATTTAAATTAATTTGATCTAATGTCTCTTTTAAGGCTGTTATCTCCTTGTTTAATTTCTTTCTGGAAGATCTATTAATTGAAGTCAAAGGGGTCTTAAAGTCCCTGACTATGACTGTATTTCAGTTGATCTCTTCCTTTATATCCATCAAGATTTGCTTCACATATTTAGGTGCTCCTGTGTTGGGTACATAAATGTTTTCAAGGGTTCTATCCTCTTGTTAGATTGTTCCCTTTATCTTTATGTAATGTCTTTTTTTTTGTCTCTTACTATAGGCTGTGTTTTAAAATCTATTTCATTGGATATAAATATTGCTACCCCAGCTTTTTTCCTTTCCATTTTCATGAAATATCTTTTTCCATCCCTTTCTTTTTAGTCTGTGTGTATCTTTTCATGTGAAGTGGTTCTCTTGGAGACAACATGTAAATATGGGTCTTGTTTTCTTACTCATGGACCACTGTATGTCTTTGATTGGAATATTTAAGCCATTCAAATTTAAGGTGATTATTGACAGATGCATATTTAGTCCCATTTTGTTTTTAGATTATTTTCTTCTGTTGTTTTTTCCCTTTCTCTTCTCCTTCTTCTTTTTTTTTTAAAGCTCTTCAACATTTGTTGCAGTACTGGTTTGGTGTTAACGAACTCCTTTATCTTTTTTTTTTTTTTTTTGGTTTGGGGATCTCCCTATTTCTCCTTTGATTTTAAGTGATGAACCAACCTTAGTTGTAGGTCCTTATTTTTTCATCATCTTGCATATTTCATGCCACTCCCTTCCGGCCTGAAATGTTTCTGTTGAGAAATCATATGACAGTCTAATTGATGCTCCCTTATGGGTAACTACTTATTTTTCTCTTGCAACATTTAGGTTCCTCTCCTTGTTCAGGCCTTGTCATTTTAATTATAATGTGTCTTGGTGTAGGCCTTTCTGGGTCCAACTTGTTTGGTACTCTCTGAGCTTCCTGGACTTGTATATGTTTTTCCTTCACCAGCCTAGGCAAGTTTTTGGTCATTATTTCTTTAAATATGTTTTAATTCTTTGCTCACTCTCTTTTCCCTCTGAGATTGCCATGATGCAGATGTTGTTATACTTTATGTTGTCCCAAAGGTTTCTTAAGCTCTCCTAATTTTTTAAAATTGTGTTTTGTTTTTGCTGTTCTGCTTGGGTGTTTTTTTCTACATTGTCTTCCAAATCACTGATTCGGTCCTCTGCTCCATCTAACCTAATGTTTATCTATTCCAGTGTATTGTTTATTTCAGATATAGCATTCTTTATTTTTGGCTGGTCCTTTTTTATGGTTTCTATGTCTTTTTCCATGCTGTTTATTTTCTTAGAATCGTTACTCTAAACTCTATATCTGATAAATTGCTTGTTCCATTTCATCTAGCTTTTCTTCTGGAGGCATTTCCTGTTCTTTCATTCCAGGCCTGTTTTTTTGTCTTCTGATTTTGGCTGCCCATTTGTGTTTGTCTATGTATTAGGTAGGTCTGCAAGATTCTGTTGCTGGCCTAATTCAAGCCCTGACTATGACTTGCCTTGGACAATATGTAAGGAGCTATCAGCTATCCACTGCATGTGGCTCCTTTTGCTGGTCCTGGGTATTTGCAGAAGGAACCAGGCTACACACCAAGGCCAGCTTTTATCATCACCAGTCCCAGAGGAGGGTCAGCTGAAGTCTTAGAGTTCCCAGCTATCCACCTCTGCCTGCAGGCTTTCTGTAAGGTTAATCAGTGTCTTCCAGCTGTGCTCCTCAGCAGTGGGGCTTAAACACCACAGGGTATAGTACAGTAATTCTTCTGGGTGGGGCTATTGCTTCCCCTCAGGATGATGCCATTCGGAGAAGAGCACTGTGTCTGAGAGAGATGGCCTCTATAGTATGGGAAGTGACTCAGCACGTGGATCCTGGTAGCTATTCCTGTAGTTGTCTCCTCAGAGCCACCAGCCCCAGACTCTCCTCACACATCTCTAGCCTACTCTGCCCTGCCTGTGCCAGAACCCAGGGTAAGTGGCTTGCGTCAGAGGGAATAATGGGGGGGGGGGAATGGAGATAATTGTACTTGAATAGCTATTGAAAAAGGAAAAAGAAAAGAAAGAAAATGCTGTTGATATGGTTATCTTTCAATTAACATGATTCTTAAAATACTAAAAAAATATGACATGATCCCTAAGAAACATACATTTCCTTTTTTGTGTCCTATATATGAGATGGCTTGGAGTGCCCCTGGATTTACACAGAGAGCAGAGCTTTCCACATCTGTGTGGCCCATGAAATAGATCTCTCTCTACTTCCCATGGAACCACCTTGTTATTACTTACTGACTTATCACCCTGCCTCTGAACTACACCAGGACCTCCAAGATGCTCTTCCTGATCATTCACATCTGCTTTTATAAGCTGTCCTGTATGCCTTACCTCTTGCTTCCCAATATTGCTGGTTAATACCCTTGGATCTTTGTGTATTGTTGTTTCTTCAGGGACACTTTCTTTGGTTCCTGTGATAAAACCAGCTCTCACTATTAGACAGGTGCTTGTTCTAGGTACCTCTCTTCCTTTACACTTCTCAGAGTTGCAGTTTTACATTTCCTGATATTGTTTGTTGATATCACAGACTGACTTAAAGTTCACTCAAGGTAGGAACTGTGTATTGTACTTACTCCCTGCTTTATCTAAAGCACCTGACAGAACTGATTCATCCATATGTTCACAGATAGTCATTGATTTAAATACAAGAGTTAAATATTGGATGAACCACATTAGAATATGTCATGCACCCAGCCTGGATACATTTCTGTTTTGTAGATTATATTCCTTTCTTTTGGCATTATTTTTGTTTGTTTGTTTTTTAATTTTTTTATTTTAGTTTATTCAGTATAGTTTCTATCCTTTATTCCCATTTCAGCCTGCCCACCCATTCCTCCCCTCCTCCCTCACCTTTCCAACCCCCCTAGTTTTGTCCATGTGTCCTCTATATTTGTTCCTGTAAACCCTTCCCTTCTCCCCTGAAATTCCCTCCCCTCTCCCCTCTGGAAAAGGGACAGATAGCTTTTAATAATGTCTTTTGGCATAAAAGCTATCTGTCCCTTCAATAAACCTATGAGTCAAGATTCAGGCAAATTAGAACTACATGGAATTTTGAAAAATAGGCAGACACAAAACTAATGTATACACTCATGTGATGCCCTAATAAACACTGTGATATTGGAAACAAGACCTCCTTGGCTCTTCAGGGAGCCTGTACAACAGTGCATGCTGAACACCAGGAAGCAGTCAGCAGGTCAGCATGAAGCACATGGCCTGCTTCACCCACAAAGCACTGAGTTCATGGTTCATTCTTATTGTTTCACACATTTAATGCTATATAATGCTATACTACTTTAATGCTAATCATATCATGTGGTACATAGATCAGCTCATTTAAAATTCTACTAATTACTTGTCATTCGTTTACAGACCATTGAAAATAGTATGCTAGTTTTAAAGAAATGAAAATATTCTCTAGACCCCTATGGTGTTGACCTTCAAAATATTGTCTCCCAATACAGTTCTTTATTCAAATATCATAATTAGCTAGCAAAATCTCTGAGTGGCAGCAAGATCTGCCCATCTTTTCATATCAGTTCATTTTACTCATCTGAATTCCACCCACCCTTCCCCACCAAAGACAAAGTGCTCTTACAGATATTACATAATGTGTTCTAGAATAGCTGTCTAGTGGAAATTGACTTTGGAGAAATGCTTAGGTTGATTTCCCTCCAAACTCAATATTTTAATAGCATCACATTGTCAGGAAGCTTTAGCATCACGGAACATTTAGGAAGCATCTTTAACTTAGTTGATGTCGGCCTCTGTCAAATAAGTGTCTATGGGCCTTGCCACAGCAAATATCTGTCTTATACTCTGTAGGAACATTGAAGTTTCTGGCTTCTTGTGTGCATTTCTGTTTCCAATATTTCAACAGTTTTCTTTCCAATTAACTACAAATGTCTGGTTATTGGTGAGAAGATGAATGATGAGCTTTCTATATATCTCCTTTTCTAAAGAAAAGAGAATACTTGAAACACCATGCACTATTTTGACTATAAGTAGCTATAAAGGTTTAAGGAAGTGATCAAGACTAAAAAGGTTTTACACTGTTGGTGGGAATACAGACTGGTGCAACCACTGTGGAAAGCAGTATGGAAATACCTCAAAAAATTAAACATGAATTTGCTGTTTGATTCAGTGATACTACATCATGGAATATGAAGTCTTTCCAGAAAGTTTCCAGCCATGTAATGATAAATAGAGACATTTATTGAAGAAGATGCAAGATACAAGAAATCTTGTATGCAGGACAATGATACCTCAGTCCCCTTCAAAGTAGGCACCTTGGTACTGACCTCACACAGTTCTCCCAATCACCATCAGCTTCCCAGTTGTATTTTCCTGAATCTCATTGATGACCTGAAATTTCTTCCCTTTCAAAAGTGATTTTAGTTTTGGGAAGAGCCAGAAGTTTCAGGGCACCAAATATGGGCTGTAGGGTGGCTGAGTCACCTGGATGATATGATGTCTCACCAAAAAACTCTGCATGAGATGCAGTTGTTGACCAGGTGTGTTGTCATGATGAAGCTGCCAATTACCAGTTGCCCATAGCTGCAGACTTCTGAATCATTCATAGTTTCTATGGAGGAATGTTCAAGCTTAATGCAAAATTTGATGTAGATTATTTACTCTGCTCAGTTATTTTGAAGGCATGGACCACACAGTACACATGCTCACTTAATAGTGTCCACTGCTCCCACTGACTAGTACAGTGAAGTCATCATTGTTCATGTGCACATTCTGGTCCACCCTCCTTGGTTGTCATGTTACATCAATGTCACGAGAACTATTCTCATTATATTAATAATGGCTGCGCTTTTTCCAGACAAATCCTTATCATATATCCAAAAGAATCCAAAACACTAACTCAAAAGAACATAAGTACCCCTCGGTTCATTGCAGCATTATTTGCAATCACCAAGATAAGGAAGCAGCTCAAGTGTCCATCAGTAGATGAGTGGATAAAACAACTGTGGGATGTTTACATGAGAGAATACTACTCAGCTGTAAAAAAAAGAAGAAAATTTTACCCTTTTTGACAGTGTAGATGGACCTGGAGAACATTATACTAAGTGAAATAAGCCAGTCAGAGAAAAACAAATACCATACAATTTCACTCATATGTGGAAATTAATGAACGAACTTAATTAACAAGAAAAATAAAGACAGACTCAGAGAGCAGGATGGTATCTTAAGTTGGGGAGTGTAGAGTGTGCAGGCATGGAGCAAAAAGGATGTGGACAACAGTGTGGTGATTGTAGGGAGGAGAAGGGTATAGGGGGAATAAATGGTAATAGGAAAAATACAATTAAAAAAGACTAAAAAGGAATGAATTATATCCACTAGAATTCACTTTAAAACTTTGTCTGTATAATAAAAAGGCTTTAAGATATTAACTGCAAGAGCAGTGAAGGCAATATATAACTAAATGTTTTGGGCTGACTACTTACCAGGAATACTGCTAGACATTATATGAAAATGTTTACATAATAATTTTCATAATTTGAACACACATTAGTTAGAATGTGCTAAAAAGTTGATTTTCATTTTAAAATATAGATGTTAAAGAGCACTTGATATATATTGATAAGAATGTCATATTGTTTCACACTCCAATAATATAAAAGGTTGCAGTGTGTTTTTTTGTATTCACAAACTTATCCCAAGAATTCTAGCATAGCTGAAAAACACCACTTCTCATATATTTTTAATGTATTAGTAAATTTAGTCAGGAGACTATGATTTTATGTTTCTTGATTAATAGTCAGGAATAGTGATACATTAACTTAATTTAGAACCAGGTGTTGTAATTAATAATATGCATAAGCTAGTCGCAAGTACACAGAACTGACTCAGACTGTTAAGAATATCTCTGTGCATATCAGGATACACATAAAATGTGGGGACTATGATGAGCTATGGGTGCATTTAATGAGTTTTAGAAATATACTTTGGTATAGGTTGAATTGTCTCCCAATAATACATATTGAAACAGTAATTCCTGGTGCCTGTGAATATGAACTTGTTTGGAAATAGGGTGTTTGCAATTATGGTCTAGCCCATAGGACTGGTGTCTTTTTATTAAGAGGAGAAGACATATGAGAGAGGTGGTAACAGGGCAGGGTCTGAATGAAGCCATGAACTTTGAGTTCGTTGCTTGCAAAAACTCCCATTCTTACTGAAAACCTTTCCTGACCTGTATACAATGGAAATTTTTGACCAACACTAGCATGTTTGTGGAATCAACCAATCTTATCCACAGTGTAAATTTTGTTCCTTAATTAACATGGAGCCCATGGACTCTCCTATTTGTAGTATACACACTGCCATGACACTTTCTCCTAAGTGCCCAACTTAAAGGATTTATCTCTTCTGTGCGTGCTCTCACCCTTGTCTGGAAAGTAAAGACCAGAGTATGTTTTGTTGGTTAGAGCAGCCTCCATTACTTATGCTTTATCAGCTCAAGGGGAATGGTTTCAAGATACATACATCTGTACCTGCTGTTTAATTTTCAGGCCATTTGGCATAACAGCAATAAAACAGACTTTTTAGCAATACCTATGTTTGAATCAGACCTATGTTTGAATCCCAGAATTACTCAGGCAAGCGATTTACCTCACTAATTTTCTATCTTTTCTTTTTCAGAATTGTAAAAATACCACCACATCAGATTGTTTTCAGGATTATTTGGAATGATCCACTATAGAAGACCATTCTGTGTGGTGTGGGTCCAGCTCCCACTCAGAGATGCACAGGACCCACACCCACGGATAGGTTCTCCTGTGGGGAATCAGGCCTGCATTGTACCTAGACTGCTATGAGACTTGCTTTTGCTAAAATTCCCTCACCCTGGTTGAGACAGCAGGTGCTTACTGTAACTTCCTAAAATACATGCTAAAACTCCCCAGTATGGAGTGTAACTAGTTCAACCACTTTTCCCTTTGCATTTGCAAATATCCTTCTTCTGTGGTGTGATTAGCAGCATCCTCTCCTTTGTTTTCTGTAAAAGATAACCACCTAAAGCAAACCTGTGCATAGTAAATGAGGACCATCATGTAATGTGCCCAGAAAAGAAATAAAGGCTTATCATGGCATTGGTGGAGGCTTTTTCTCCCCTTGAGAAAAATGCCATGTCATCCCTTTTCCTCCATAGGACTTGGTAGTTCATGTGAATTTCTCGTATCTCATCCACAATGTGGCAGACCCCACAAGCCAGGGTCCGCATCAATCCACATAAAATATTTGATGATCAATAAATTGTGGTTTTCTTCTGCTCTAAAATATAGCAGTGTATAGCTGGAGACCTCCCTTCAGCCCTTGACAAAAAATAGATATTTTTCCCCTCACACAGCTGAGATGGTAATTTGAAAAACCACTACCAGTAACATCTTGGAGCAAATATGCAAGTGCCTGTAGTAATCCCACCTCCACCTTAAAATTGAATGTGTTGTATTTTAGAAGGGCTCTCCTGTAAGGACAGTGAGCCCTTATTCAGTTGAAGGGTCTAATATGACAAATTTGAAAGGAGGGTGAGTGTCTCTTATTAGACTGAAAAATATTAGTCTGGAAAACTAAGGTGAATTAATCTATAGCAACCTCAGACTTGGGGATCTCTGTGACCAACAGCAGCCCCCAAGTGGCTATTCCCTTCCCTGTCATGGATTCACATCCAACAGCTGAGGAAGATGAGAACAGAATAGATTATATACCAGGATAGGAATTAGGACTGTTCATCTTCTACCAACATTCCTGGTAGTATTCCTACTTATTAGTAAATTAGTGAAGAATGATGAAAATTGCATATTTTGTTGGTCTAAATTTGTAACTCTAAGCATATAAGGGAGGACCCCCCAAAATGGAATTATCATCTATAGGGCTGGCTCTTTGTAATACAGGTTTCCCCCTCTAGGTGACTGTTTGGAGCCCATCTATATTGGCTGGCATTGTTGTGTGAGGGTGCACTCTGCTTCAGTGAATTTTTTTGAAGATTCTTTCAATGCATTGGTCCATTTCATGATGGGTGATTTGTGAACACATCTGCCCACACTGCACTGAGTGTTCAGCAGTTTTTAACCAAAAATGGCATGACCCCTGTGCCCCACCCTCCCTATTCACCTGATGTTATCCTGAGCAACTGTTTTTTTGTTTGTTTGTTTGTTTGTTTCCCTGGATGAAAAAAGTTCTCAAAGAGAAAAGTTTTGCCATTGTGAAAGAGGTGAAACGAAAATGGCAGAAACACTAAAAAGCATCAAAACAGATGAGTTCAAAACTGTTTTGAGCAGTGGAAAAAACTTTTTGATATGTGCATTGCATTATATGGAGAGTACTTTGAAGGTAACTGAAGTTTAAACATGTTTAAGAATAAACAAGCAAACAAAATATAACCAGAGACATTGAAATTAAGACCAAGCTGACAGTAACAAGAGAATAGGTAGGAGGGGATAATGGGAGGGATGGGAGAGGGGTTGTCAGGAATATGTATAAAGGACATATGGACAAAGAAGGAGAGAGGTGGGGATGGGTCAAGAAAGGGAGAGTTGTGGGTGGAAAATGGAGACAACTGCACTTGAACAACAATAAAAAAAGAAAAGAAAAAAATTACAATCCTTTTTTAAAAAGAATAAATATAGGATTGGCCCATGGGATCCTAGAATATACATAAACTCACCCACCCAAGAATCAGCACCTGAAAGGGCACAATCCACTTGTGGGAACTGAAAGAGGGTGAGAGCAAAGCAAGAAGCATTGTTCCCTCTCTAATTCCTCCCCCACAGACAGTGCAACAATGCAGTGAAGTGGGTTGCTCCACCTTAGTGAATACATAAGTCTCCACCCCTTACAATGTCACAGCTGTAACAAAACAAAGAAATATGGCCCAAATGAGAGAAGACATCAAAACTCCAGAAAAAGAACTAAATGATGAGGAGATAGTCAACCTATCAGATGCAGAGCTCAAAACACTGATAATCAGGATGCTCACAGAAATGATTGAGTATGGTTACAAAATAGAGGAAGAACTGAAGGCTATATAAAGTGAAATAAGAGAAAATGTACAGGGAACCAACCAAATGAAGGGAAGGAAACTGTGACTCAAATCAATGCTATGGAACAAAACAAAAGAATCTTTGTAGATTACTCTATCCAGCAAAGCTATCATTTAGAATGGAAGGGCAAATAAAGTGCTTCTCAGTTAAGGTCAAGTTAAAGGAATTCATCATCACCAAGCCCTTATTATATGAAATGTTAAAGGGATTTATTTAAGAAAAAGAAGACAAAAAATATGAACAGAAAAATGACAACAAACTCATAGATATCAACTACTGAACCTAAAAACAAAAACAAAAGCAAACTAAGCAAACATCTAGAACATTAACAGAATCACAGAAATAGAGATCACACAGAGGGTTATCAGTGGGGAGGGGAGAGGGGAGAATGGGGGAAAAAGGTACAGGGAATAAGAAGCATAATTGGTTGCTAATTCTATACAGCAGAAAGAAAGAAGGAGCTCCTACACTTTGCAACAGCATGGATGGAACTGGAGAGCATTATGCTAAGTGAAATAAGCCAGGCAGTGAGGGGCAAATACCATCTGATCTCACTTTAACTGGAACCTAATCAACAACAAAAAAAAACAGGCAAAATATAACAGAAGACATTGAAATTAAGAACAATCTGACAGTAACCCAGGGGGAGAGAGGAGGAAATTTCAGGGGAAAAGGGTGAAGGGTTTGCAGGAACAATTATAAAGGACACATGGACAATAACAGGGGAGGATGGAAACAGGGGAAGGAAGTGGGGAGGGCTGGAGTGTTGGACTGGGGTAGGGGAAAAAGGCAGAAAACTATATTTGAACAACAATTTTAAAAAAAAAGCATAATTAGGTAGGTACAAAATAGACAGGGGGAGGTTAAGAATAGCATAGGAAGTGAAGAAGCCAAAGAAATCAGACATATGACCCATAAATGCTGGAGGGAGGGCCTTGCAGGGGGGAAGGGGATAAGGGGGAGAAAAAAACGGGGCAACTGTAATAGCCTAATTAATAAAATATACTTAAAAATAAGTATACAATGTTTTAATAAATGAATTCCAGTTTTTTGGGTCCCCACTAATAAACACAAAACAGACAGCTATGACATACATAAATAGACGGTTCAAACATGTGATTGGACTAATTACTGCCACAGTGTTTTAGGGTCTGAGTTATTTGGTAGCTTCTGCTCAATGTCAACACTTTTGTCAGTAAAATAACCAGCGTATCCTGGTCTCATTAAAGAACTTTCCTAAGAAAAAATTCCCAACATGTATAATCAAGAAAAAATATTCAAAGTCAGCAGTGCTCCCCCATCTTTTGTTTTTTAACAATCCAATTTTGGGCAAAACTTCAAAGGAAGTATCTGTTATAATGTTAAACACTTTCTAACAGATTGAAAAAAATGCATTCCAACCTAAATTTTACATTTAATCACTTCTATGGAAAGGGATGGGCTATTTTAACTTTTAATCTCAATGTTCTTGTTTTGAAGAAAGAGTTTTACATGCCATTTGGATATTAGTGGGGATAATATATCTAATTTCTCAATGGGTAAAAAATTTATTTTGATAATATGACCTACTGAATAAGGAGGTCTACTTTTTTTAATTTTTAAAAAATTCCTTCTCTATAATTTAAATTATTTTATTGTTGTTCAATTACAATTGTCCATATATTCTCCCCACCCCTCCACCCACGCCCTTCAAACCCACCTCCCTCACTTGCTTCCACCAACCCGCTTGGTTTTGTCCATGTGTCCTTGACAGTATAGTTCCTGAAAACCCTTCTCACTGTTTCCTCCTCCCTCCCCTCTGGCTATCCTTAGATTGTTCTTAATTTCAATGTCTCTGGATATATTTTGTTTGCTTTTTTCTTTTGTTGGTTATGTTCAGGTTAAAGTTGAGATCATATGGTATTTGTCCCTCACCACCTGTCTTATTTCACTTAGCATAATGCTTTCTAGTTCCATCCATGCTGTTGCAAAGGGTGAAAGTGGGCACCCTTGTCTTGTTCCTGATCCTAGTGGGAAAGCTTTAAGATTCTCTCTGCTGCATAGAATTCCATTGTGTAAAGGTATCATAGTTTGTTGATCCACTTATTTGCTGATAGGCACTTAGGTTGCTTCCAGCATTTGGCTATTGTAAATTGTGCTGCTATGAACATTGGGGTGCATAGGTTCTTCTGGATTGGTGTTTCAGGATTCTTAGGGTATAATCCCGGCAGTTGAATTGCTGGGTCAAAAGTCAGTTCCATTTTTAGTTTTCTGAGGAAATTCCATGTTGTTTTCCACAGTGGCTGCACCAGTCTGCATTCCCACCAACAGTGCACTGGGGTTCCCTTTTCTTCACAACCTCTCCAACACTTGTTTGTTGCTTTGTTTATGATGGCCATTCTGACTGGTGTGAGGTGATATCTCATTGTGGTTTTAATTTGCATCTCTCTGATGGCTAGTGATGCTGAGTGTCTTTTCTTTTGTCTCTGTCCTCCTTGGAGAAGTGTCTGTTCAAGTCTTTTGCCCATTTTATAATGTTTTTTTTTCTTCCTGGAGTGGAGTCATGTGAGTTCTTTATATATTTTGGAGATGAAGCTCTTGTCTGATGTGTCATTGGCAAATATGTTTTCCCATATGGTTGGTTCTCTTTTCATTTTAATGCTGTTTTCTGTAGCTATGCAGAAGCTTTTTAACTGGGTAATGTCCCATTTCTTTATTCTTTCCTTCATGTCCCTTGCTTTAGGGTACGTATCCATGAAGATGTTGCTGCATGGAATGTCTGAGATTTTCCGGCCGATGTTTTCCTCTAGGACTTTTGTCCTAGAGACTTATATTTAAGTCTTTTATACACCTTGAATTTGTTTTTGTGTATGGTGTAACTTGGTGATTGAGTTTCATTTTTTTTGCATGTAGTTGTCCAGATCTCCCAAAACCATTTGTTGAAGAGACTATTTTTACTCCATTTTATGCTTCTTCCCCATTTGTCAAATATTAACTGACCATAGAGACTTGAGTTTATTTCTGGGCTCTCTGTTCTATTCCATTGATCTGTGTGCTTGCTTTTATGCCAGTACCAGTCTGTTTTGATTACAGTGGCCTTATAATACAGTTTGATATCAGGTATTGTGGTCCCTCCTGCTTTGTTCTTCTTTCTAAAAATTGCTGCAGTGATTGAGGTCATTTATAGTTCCATATAAATTTCTGAAATGTTTGTTCTATATCTGTGAAATATGTCATTGGTACTTTAATAAGGATTGCATTAAATCTATAAATCACCTCCCATTGACTATTTTGATGATGTTAATTCTTCCAATCCATGAGCATGGTACATGCTTCCATTTGTTTGTGTCTTCTTTAATTTCTTTCTTCAGTGTTGTATAGTTTTCTGAGTACAGGTCTTTTGCTTCCTTTGTTAGGTTTATTCCTAGGTGCTTTATTTTTCTTGTTGCTATATCAAATGGGATTTTTTCCTATTTCTGTTTCTGATGTTTCAATGTTGGTATACAAAAATGCCTTTGATTTCTGAGTATTGACTTTGTAACCAGCTGTATTGCCAAATTCATTGATTAGGTTGAGTAGTTTTTTGGTGGAATCTGTAGGATTTTCTATGTACTCTTTCATGTCACCTGCAAACAGTAACATTTTTGTTTCTTCCTTTCCAATTTGAGTGCCTTTAAAAACCCTAGTATAAGTGTGTTTATTTTTTTCTTGTCTGATTGCTGTGGCTAGGACTTCCATTGTTATGTTGAATAGGAATCGTGGTCACCCTTATCTTGTTCCTGGTCTTAGTGGGAAAGCTCTAAGTTTTTGTCCATTGAATATGATGTTGGCTGCAGGTTTCTCATATATGGCTTTTATAATGTTGAGGAACGCTTCCTCTATTCCCACTTTACTGAGTGTTTTTATCATAAATGGGTGCTATACCTTGTCAAATGATTTTTCCACATTTATTGATATGATGATGTGGTTTTTGTCTTTCATTTTGTTTATGTGGTGTATTATGCCTATTGATTAAAAAATATTGTACCATCCTCACATCTCTGGAATCAATCCCACTTGATCATGGTGTATGATCTTTTTAATGTATTGCTGGATGTAGTTTGCCAATATTTCGTTGAGGATTTTAGCATCTATGTTCATCAGTGATATTGACCTGAATTTTTCTTTCTTTATTTTGTCTTTATCTGGTTTTGGGATTAGGATGAGGCTGACTTTATAAAAAGAGTTTTGGAGTCTTCCATCACTTGAATGTTTTGAAATAATCTGTGCAGGATGGGGTTAGCCATCCCTTAAATGCTTGGTATAATTCTTCTGTGAAACCGTCTAGTCCAGGGCTTTTGTGTGCCAGAAGCTTTTCAATTACTGTATCAATTTCATCAGGTGTTACTGGCCTGTTCAGGTTTTCTGCTTGTTCTTTATTGAGTTTTGGAAGATTATATTTTTCTAGGAATTTGTCCATTTCACCTAGATTTTCAAATTTCTTGGCATACATTTCTTCATAGTAATTTTTTACAATCCTTTGTATTTCTGTGGTATCAGTTGCAATCTCCCCTCTTTCATTTCTGATTATGTTTATTTGTGTCCTCTATCTTTTTTTTCCTAATGAACCTGCTTAAAGGCTTGTTGATTTTGTTTATCTTGTCAAAGAACCATCTCCTGGATTCATTGATCCTTAGAATTGTGCTTTCAGTCTCTATGTCATTTAATTCTGCTCTGATCTTGGTTATTTCCATCCTTCCACTTGCAGTGGGTTGTCTTTATTGTTGTTCTTTGAGTTCCTGTAAGTGTAGGGTTAGGTTGTTTGTTTGAAATGTTTCTATCTTTTTTAGGCAGGCCTGTATCACTATGAACTTTCCTCTCAGGACTGCCTTCGCTGTGTCCTATAAGTTTTGGATTGTTGTGAGTTCATTTTCATTTGTTTTCAGAAACTTTTTGATTTCTTCCTTGATTTCATTCTTGACCCATTCATTGTTTAGTAACCTGCTATTCAATCTCCATGATTCTGAGTGTTTGGGTTATTTTCCTGAGGTTGGTTTCTAGTTTCAGTCCCTTGAGGTCAGAGAAAATTCTGGATGTAATTTCAATTTTCTTGAATTTGTTGAGGCTTGTTTTGTGTTCTACCATGTGTTCTATGTCTGAAAATGTTCCATGTACATTTGAAAAGCATGTGTATTTAGTTTTTTTGGTTTGAAGGGCTCTATATAGATCAGTAAAGTACATTTCATCAATGGCATTGTTCAATGCCACAATATCTTCGTTGATATTTTGTTCGGAAGATCTGTCCATTATTGACAGTGAGGTTTTAATATCCCCTAATATAAGTATGTTGCTGTCTATATATTTCTTGAAGTCCTCCAAACTTTTTCTTATGTATTTGGGTGCTCCTATGTTGGGTCCCTATACATTTAGAATGTTTCTGTCTTCTTGATGGATCTTTCCTTAGGTATTATGAAGTGATCTTCTGGGTCTCTTTTAATGGTTCTTTTTTTTGAAGTCCATTTTGTCTGATATGAGTATCCCTTCCCTGGCTTTTTTTTTTTTCCTGTCCATTTGCTTGGAATATTTGTTTCCATCCCTCCACTTTCAGTCTGTGTAGGTCTTTTTTTCTGAGGTGGGTCTTCTGTAGGCAGCATATGTGTGGGTCATGTTTTCTTATCCATTCTGCTATTCTGTGTCTTTTGATTGGGGCATTTATTCCATTTACATTTAAGGTTATTATTGATAGGTGCTTATTCATTGCTTTTTTTTTGTACCTGTGTTCCTCTCTCTTTCACTATTTTTCTTCCTGTTCTCAAGGCAGAACCTTTAGCATCTCCTGCAGAGCTGGTTTGGAGAAGGTATAAGTTTTGAGGCTTCTTTTGTATGGGAAGCTCATTCTTTGGCCTTCCATTTTACTTGCAAGCTTTGCTGGATAAAGTAGTCTTAGTTGCAGACCTCTGGTTTTCATTACTTGGAATATTTCTTGCCATTCTCTTCTGGCTTGGAGCATTTCCATGGAGAAGTCAGCTTCTAGTCTTACTGGATCTTCCTTGTATGTTACTTCCTGTTTTTCCCTTTCTGCCTTTAAGATTCTCTCTTTGTCTTGGAATTTTGCCATTTTAATTATGATGTGTCTTGAAGTGGGCCTGTTTGGGTTCCTCTTGGGTTCCATTGCGACTCAATGTGTTTCTTGGATTGTGTGACTTTTTCTCTTATCAGATTAGGGAAATTTTCCATCATTACTTTTTCAAACAGTTTTTCTATCCCTTGCTCTTATTCTTCTCCTTCTGGAGTCCATAATATATGGATATTATTATGTTTCATGTTGTCTTGCATTTCCTCTTACCCCTCTTCATTCTTTCTGAGCTTCTTTTCTTTCTCTTGCTGTTTCTTTTTTTTTTTTCACCTTCTCCTCTAGCTCACTCTTCCAGTCCTCTACTTCATAAATCCTTCTTTTCTTTCCTTCTGTTGTGTTCTTTAGTTCAGAAATTGTGTTCTTCATTTCCTCTTTGCCCTTGTTGACAGTTTCTATTTCCTTTTTCATGTTGATATAGTCTGCAGTGAGTTTATTGTAGTTTTCCTGTAGTTTTTGGTAGTTCTTTGTGAACTCATTGAGTTTCCTTATAACCATTGCTTTGAAGTCGATACCTGATTAGTTGAGTTGCCTGTATTTCATTTAGCATTCTTTCTAAGACTTCCTCCTTTCCTTTCATTTGGGGATTGTTTCTTTGTCTTCCTATTGTTTGTGAGAACCTTCTTTTTAGCCTTTGCTTCTTAAATTTATCTGTTCTGACTCCCTGGGTTTATGATGTGAACTTCTGTGGTAGACTATCTGTGAGATTCAGTGGTGCAATATTCTTGATCTCCTGAGCTCACTGGTCTTGGGCTGTCATTTACGTTAGCTCTCTGTATCTCTTTGGGTTTTGATTGTTGTTGGGTCTTTCTTTGGTGGGTCCTTCCCACCAGCTGGTTCACTGAGAGTCAGTCTATTCACCACCTCTCATATTTTGTTGTGCTGTTGTGAGCAGGTTTTGTTGAAGCTGGTTCTTCCATGTGTATGAGGTTTTGAAGATTCTCTCTTGCTCTTGTTCAGTTGTTTGTTTGGGTGATTTCTTCACTATTTAGTTGTATTTCCAGAAAGGTCCTGGATTGAGGTTAGTGTGGCTTCCACTCCCTCCTTCATTTTCTTCTGTTGTTATCTGTTGGTGGTTCATTTTTTGGTGGGTTTTCTCTTCCAGCAGGTATCCTGGTGTTCACAGCTTCCACCTACTCTTTTTTGGTGGTCATTTGGAGGGGTGTATGATCATTTGGAGGCAACATGGTTTAAGACAGCAAGAGTATATTCTATTGTATTTACAGTAGCAGCCAGTAGAGAAAGGAGATCCTTTGGATATGTATAGTGTTAACCATGATATTTCACCCAACTAGCCACTTTTTAGAAAGGATGGAAAGGAGATAAGACTCTTGTTGGGAAGTGAAGGATTGTGAGTTGGATCTAGAAAGCAGTGTCCTTGTGGAAGGTCAGATTGTGAGGGAAAGTGAGAGTAAAGGATAGATAATAGGTGTAGTGTGTGAGAGATTAGAGTTCACCACAACAGTAACAGTGTTCAGGAAACTGTGAAGTGGGATAAGATCTGTAAGAGGTGCTGTGTGGTATTTACCATTGTGTGGAACAGCTATTATTTACAATAATAATGGAGCAACAATCATATGACAGAATCTATGTGATTTGGATTGGAAGTATAGGACCTAGAGTAGTGTGCTAATGGAACACAAGTGAAGTGAAAGATAGTAAAATATCAATACACTATGAAAGAGAGAACCAAGGGAAACCAAACAATGCATTTTAACCAGCCAAGTGAAGAAGACTAATCACAAAGAAGAGGAATACAAAAATACTAATAAAATAAAAGATATAAGAATAATGAAAAAATAATAATACAAATAGGCAATAACTTGCAAGTTCTCTGTAGTAGCAAAGTGAAATTTGTCTCACTGTCTCAGCTATTGGGATGCCCCCTCCTTGGTTCCATCTCTGTTCTTTTCACAGTTCCACATTTTTTGTCTCACTTGTGGGAATTATATATATAAAAAAAGAATGAAGGAAGAGGAGATAAAAGGGGAAAGAAAGGAAGGAATAAAACAAGGAAGAAGTGAAGAGAGGAAGAAAGAGTTAAAAGATAAAAAAATTAAAGAAATATATAATTACTTAAAAAAAAAAGCCTTCTGCTGGCTTCAAACTGGCCAAGCCAGTTTTGCTGTTCTTCCTGGGTACAGCAACCTGAGAGGTGATTGATTTCACTTTTCTCCCTTCCTAATAGGCAGTCAGCCTCTAGCCCAGTTCCCCAGCAGGCTCTGGTCTGGGCAAGCACTCTCCTCTGGGCTTTGGGTGTGGGCTCATGGCCTTTCGCAGAGCACATTTTTCCTGGGTTGTAGGCATGCGCCCTTGGCCTGGAAGCCTTCAGTCCCTCAGCTTCAGGTGAGCACTCTCCCTGGGGCTATGGGAGTGTGCACAGGGCCTTCCATGACACCTAGGGAGCCAGCGAGGCTGGGTGGGGAGGAGGCTGGAGTGGCTGCTGCAGGAGAATTCTCTAAACAGCCACCAACTGTCTCTTTTTTCACTTTTTCTTTTTGAGAAATTCCTCCTGTTCAAGCCTGCCACTCCATAGAGAAGCCTGGCTTTTCACACAGCCTACCTCTCCAACCAGACCTGAGACTATCCACGTCAGGGCCCATCACAGCCCAACTCTCAACTCTCAACTCTTCCCAGCTGGCATCCACAGACTTTGTGGGTGCTCATAGCCCCTGTGTATTTTCCGCTTAGTTCTTTTTTTTTTTAATTTTTTATTTTAGATTATTCAGTACAGTTTCAATCTTTTATTCCCATTCCAGCCCACCCACCCTATTTTCCGCTTAGTTCTTATTCCCCTCTCTGCAACTTCAAGCAACCAGGTCTCTCCTGGAGCTGCTCAAACCTTGTTTGGCTGGAGAGGGAGCTACTGACCCAGCTCTCTCCCAAGAATTCCATGGCAGACCCGGTGGGTGCTGGGCCTAGGGCTGCAGCTGCCCTGGTCCCTGCGCTGGTCCCAGGGACCTTATTGTCATGAAGCACTCTCCTTACCATCTGATTTTTTAGTGTCTTCTACAATGTTTGGTCTCCAATCTTCATATATGTTGGGGTACTATTGGCTGTTCGCTCTGTTCCTTAGTAGATCGGCTAGGTATTTCACCTGTGTGCAGGGGGAAGTGGACTCTGCTCCCACCTACCTCACTGCCCTCTTCCTCTGCTCTCTAGGAGGTCTACTTTTGAGATGTAAATTGGATTCAGAAGTTTCTAAATAATAGTGATAATGTGCTTTTTCAAAAAACATCTTTACTATTCCTTTGAGAAAATCATTACAGAGCCTGGATACTTGTCATTGGAATGAATTTAAAAATTGGAAAATCACTTTACTTTGGGTTTTCGTTTCAGCATAAACAAAACTTGATAGTGCAGCAGTGTTATAAAATTGGCAATTTAGGATTGGCTCATGTATAGAACTAAACCAATCTTTTTCTCTTAATCCATTTTATATCTGCATGTTGCAGAAATGTCCCTTGGTAATGTTGGAAATTAGAGTACATACTTACTTAACCCTAGAAGAAATAAATGTTGCCTCATATTTGATCATGGATTTCCCAACATAGTATTAGTTTCATATAATTATACTTTAGTGTTACATATACATCAAAATGCATTTTGATATTTATACATTATAAAGTTAATATAAATTCTCAAAATAAAAATTTGTAAAACCATGTGTCCTATTTTATTTGTTCTAATACACACTACTACATTTGTAGGACTAGTAGGGAAAGGAGGTAGAGAAGGAAAAAGAAATTTTAAAAGAAGACAATGATTGTGGTCCCATTTCTGATCTCTTTCTCCCTCCTAATGACATAGACTGTCATTGTCAAGCTTTGTTTACAAACCTGGACTGTGATCTGAGGTTACAAATTCTGTGGATTATTTTGAAGTCTAATCTTGTTGCCTCTTCAGTGTTGATTATGACATTTAGGAGCCAATCATTTTTTTGATAAGTGTTATCTAAAGTTAATTTCTAGCAAAGCAAAAGGAAAAAAAGACAACACCCCATCATGTGGAAAGTATCTATCATCATATCTGTGTAAACCCTAATTGCAGGAGTTATGGCTATGGGTTTTCATGATACTAAACTTTGACCAGCAGGAGGCATCAACATGGTTGGTGCTCAGTTTAAAAGTAAAAAGCAACACACATCTGATGACTTCTGAATGTCAGGAGTTCCAGAACTTGGGGATGGTTGATGGAACTCAGATGTGGTGGCACCTGGAAGTTGTGGCCTCTGAATTATCAGGTGGCTAAGGACATTAGACTAATGTCGATATGAATGGAAAATATGGTGTATTTTAAATTTCTTCCTCTACACTCTTCTCTTACCTCATCTACTACTCTCTCTTCTTGTCTCTGAATTATGAGAAAATCACCTGCTTGGGGTAAAAATTCTATGTTTTAGAAGGATATTTAGTAAAACATGAATGTCTACTTCCCCATCCTGCTTCTCCTCATTTTACTCTTGGGATCTTCAAATTTGACATAATTCTATGCATTTCTCATGTGTTCAAGATATTTTCCCTAGTTTATTCTTTGTCTTTTGACTTTGTTGTGACATAAAATTTTTGTTTGTTTGTAGTAAAACATATCATTTTTTCCCTTTTATCTTCTAGGTTGGTATCATACTTAGGCCTGCCTTCTATACTTTGGTTATAAAATAATGTGCCCATATTCCTTCTGTTATTTCTCATTTTATTTTTGAATTTATATCTTTATTTTAGCCAGAATGTTATTTGATTGTTTTTCCTTTTTGTTTTTGAAGACGTGAGGAAAGACCATGGCTTATTATTTTTCCAATTGACTTGTCAGTTGTCCTAACCTCCTTTTTTTTGCTTTTTAAATACCGCAACATTCTCTCCTTTAAGTTCAAATATAGGAGAACAAAGCTTTATATGTTCACAGCATCAATTCTTCTACTTTTTGATTTATAACAAAAGTTTGCAGTATCTTAGTGGTGTTAACAAATACAACCCCCCCAAAATTGCCATAAAAGAAGTTATTTATAGCATATTCAATCTGCTTTTCATTTGAAGTAGAATGATCTGATTTATTTAAAAGTGCAATAAAATGGTTGAGGATAGCTTTTGATAGAGAATTTGTTGAAATCTGAATTTTTATAAAGCCATTAAATGACAGATTCTTGGTTATAGGAAAGTCTTTTCGTCCATTTGGCAGTAGACAGTTTCAGAATTCAAGAATTTTAAACCAAGCATGACATTGAAGTTGCATAAAGAATATGTGTTTCATTAAAACTTTAGCTACACCCTGAGTCCAAGGCTCTTGCCCACAGACCAAGTGATTAGGGCCAAGCAATCCCTGTCCTGGACCTGCAAACAAAAGGGAAGAACTGACTAGTACGATCACTTAGAACTATCTCATGAAATAAATATTCTTTTCCTGTCCCTCTTCTAAACCTTCTCCAACTCCCTTACTTATAAACTTATGATGGAAATGATATTATGTCCTAAAATGATTGTTTCAGGGACCAGGAGGCAGATAATTTGTACCTCCGATGAATCTGGTCACAGATAAATAAGTAGCTCAAAAATAAGCCACTACCAATTTCAATTAACAAATTCAGTCCAAATTAAGGACTAGTAAACTGGGAACTTCAAGTGGCACAAAGCCGTCAGTGTCATGGTGGCAAGCACATGTTCTCATGGCCAACCTCTAGGTTTCCATTGACTCTATTGCTTGATACCATGTGCTAGTTATCACTTATTGGCCACCATGTCTTAGTATCTTTGGCTCTTGGTTTCCTCATCTGTGAAAATAGCATTCTGAGGTTAAATTAATATAGTCAAAGCATTTGCACTAAAAAAATTCTGGTTAAGACTCTCCTGCAACTGGTGTGGGAAAAGTGGTTGGGTGTCACCCTGCAAAGTGAAATGTCACCAGTTTGACTTCTGGTCAGGAAACATGCCTGGGTTGCGGGTTTTGTCCTCGGTTGGGGCATGTATGAGAGACAACTGACTGACATTTCTCTCTCACATTAATGTTTGTTTCCCTCTCTTTCTTGTTCTCTTCCCCTCTGTCTAAAAATAAATAAAATCTTGTCCTATACAAAGGACACATCTTTCAGAATCCATCACTGACATTGAGCAGGACAACAGGGAGGTTTGTTCAAACTCTTGTATAGAATTATGGGAGAGAAGCAAATTTACAAGTCTTGGTTCTAGGGAATTATGAGGGAAAGTGCACATCATGATATAGTTAATAAAATTAGAGAATTTAGATAAATTTAGAGATGAAAAATCCACAAGGGGCTAGAAACTGTCAGTGGGTGGGTCATGTCTCCCTGCAAGATTTCCTTACTGATGATGTCAGGAGGGCTCTTTTCTCTTACATTCTCACTGCTGTTTTCTCTCCTCTCTAACTAGAGTGATGCTAGATGCCATCATTTGAGATTTTCTTAGATCCATTGTGATACTTCTTACAGTCCATGTAAAGTCAGTGGTCATCAGTAAATACGTATTAACCATAACATAATCACTCGGAGTGGTAAAATTTAACAGCACATGATAATTTAGGAAACCAATGATTGTAAAAGAGTAATGAATTTACAGAAGTTGCAGGCATTTGTATGGTTTTCCTAGAGTAGGATAAAAAAGATGTTATGCTGTATGTGCAATTTTCTGTGATTTTACTACTTAAACTAGATATATTTGCAAATAGCTTCTTTTTCAAAAGGCTGTGAGATAAATTGTTTTTTCTGGGTCATAATGCAGAATAACATGAGTCTCACTGTCATATTTGAGATGTTTAACAACAGTTACTGTGCTGAAAATACTGGTGCCTAGCATTTTTATTTTGTGAAATCTAAATTATATGAATTGGAATTTAAGATGTAAGTTATGTGGAAGATGAATTATAATGAAAATATGAGTATTTACCATATCACCACATGTCTATTTAATTAAAGTCCTTTTTGGAGGTTTCTTTCAAAATTTTAGCTAATATCTATTGGCATCCACAGTTACTGAAATCTGGGTTTGAGTTTGGTGTTAATGGAATAAGCAATTCATGTGAAAGTGGTCATAGATATTCATACAATACTTTTTCTGTCTAGACTTTTTATTTTTTTCCTTTTAAAAATTTTATTGTATTATTTCCTTCACCATTTAATCCTCTTATGCTCCCCTCCCCATGCAAATCACCATACTGTTGTCCATGCCCATGAGTCCTTTATCCTTTTTGCTCAATCCCTCTACCACCTAACCTCCCCCTGGCCAATAGCTATATACTGCTCTCTATCTATGAGTCTGTATCTATTTTGCTTGTTAGTTTGGTTTGTTTATTAGTTTCTACATATAAGCAAAATCATATGGTATTTCTTTTTCTCTAACTGGCTTATTTTACTTAGAATAATGTTCTCCAGATCCATCCATACTGTTGCAAAGGGTAAAATTTTCTTCTTTTTTATGGCCAAGTAGTATTCCACAGTGTAAATGTCCCATAGTTGTTTTATCCATTCATTTACTGGTAGACACTAGAACTGTTTCCATGTCTTGACAATTGTAAATAATGCTGCAGTGAACATAGAAGTGCTTATGTTCTTTCAAATTAGTGTTTTAGTTTTCAAATTAGTGGGATTGCTGGGTCTACATGCAGTTAGATTTTTTAATTTTTTGAGGTATCTCCATATTGCTTTCCACTAATCTGCATTTCCACCAACAGTGCAAAATAGTTCCCCTTTCTCCACATCCTCACTAGCACCTATCATTTGTTGATTTTTTGATGATAGCCATTCTGACTGGTGTGATGTAATATCTCATTTTGGTTTTAATTTGCATTTCCCTGATGATTACTGATGTTGAGCAACTTTTTATATATCTGTTGGCCATTTGTATGTCTTCTTTGGCAAAGTGTCTATTCAGATCATTTGCCAATTTTTAAAATTGCATCATTTGCTTTTTTGGTATTGAGTTTTGAAGTATTTCATAAATTTTGGATATTAACCCCTTATCAGATGTATTGGAGAGATATGTTCTCCAATTCCGTAGGTTGTCTTTTATTTTGTTGATTGTCTCTTTGCTGTGCCAAACCTTTTTAGTTTGAGATGGTGATAGTTGTTTATTTTTTCTCTTGTTTGCCTTGCCTGGGGAGATATGTCTGATAAAACATTGCTATGAGCAATGTCCAAGCTTTTACTGTCTTTGTTTTCTTCTAGGATTTTTATGGTTTCTGGACTAATATTTAAGTGTTAAATCCATTTTGAATTTATTTGTGTGTGATGTGTGAGAAAGTGGTCTAGTTTCATTTTTTCTGAGCATATCTGTCCAATTTTCCCCAAACTGTTTATTGAAAAAAACTATCTTTAGCCCATGTATATGCTTACTTCCTGAGTTGAATTATTAATTGACAATAAAGGTGTGAGATTATTTCTGGGCTCTCTACTGTTCCACTTATCTATATTTCTGTTGTTATGTCAGTAGCTTGCTGTTTTCATTACTATGGCCTTATATTATAGTTTGATATTAGGTAGTATGATTCCTTCAAGTTTGTTCTTCTTTCTCAGGATTGTTCTTGCTATTTGGGGCTTTTTGTGGTTCCATATAAATTTTTGAAATATTTGTTCTAGTTCTGTAAAATAAGTCATTGGAATATTGATAGGAATTGTGTTGAACCTATGGATTGCTTTGGATAGCATGGGCATTTTAATGATGTTAATTCTTCCTATCCTTGAACATAGAATGTTCTTCCACTTATTTGTATCTTCTATTTCTTTCTTCAGAGGCTTATAATTTTCTGAGTACAGCTCTTTTACATCCTTGGTTAGATTTATTCCTAGAGATTTTATTATTTTTGAAGCCATTGTGAATTGGCCTGTTTTCTTAATTCCCCTTTGTGTTAGTTTATTATTGGCATGTGAAAATACAGCTGATTTCTGGTTACTAATTTTTTATCCTGCTACTTCGTTGAATTCATTTATCATATCTAGTTGGTTCTTGGTGGGATCTTTTGGGTTCTCTGTGTACAGTATCATGTCATCTGCAAATAAAGACTGTTTTACTTCTTCCTTTCCAATAGGATAATTTTCATTTCTTCTTTTCCAGTTGCTATGGCTATGACTTCCAGTATTATGTCAAATAAGAGAGGTGAAAGCAGACATCTCTGTATGTTCCTGATCTTAAGGGGAATGCATGTAGTTTTTGCCCATTGAGTATGATGCTGACAGTGGGTTTGTCATAGATGGCCTTTTTTAATGTTTATGTATATTTCCTCTATTCCCACTTTGGTGAAAATTTTTATTATAATTGGGTGCTGGATTTCACCATATGCCTTTTCTGACTTTATTGATATGATCATGTAGTTTTTATCCTTCAATTTGTTTATGATGTGAAGGACATTTATTCATTTCTGAATGTTGTACCAACCTTGCATTCCAGGAATGAAACCCACTTAATTATGGTGTATGGTCTTTTTGATGTATTTCTGTATTTGGTTTGCTAATATTTTGTTGAGGATTTTAGCATCTATGTTTATCAGGATTAGTGGCCTGTAATTTTCTCTCCTTCTTTTTTCTTAATTTAGCAAAGTATTTTATTTTATTTTAAAAAATTAATTATTTTATTGTTGTTCAATTACAGTTGTCTGCATTCCCCCCCATGTCTCCCCACACACACCAGCCAAACCCACCACCCTTCCTTCCTTCCACACCCCCCTTGGTTTTGTCCATGTGTCCTTTATAGTTGCTTCTAAAAACCCTTCCCCCCATTATCCCCTTGCATCTCCCCTCTGATTATTGTCAGATTGTTCTTAATTTCAATGCCTTTGGTTATATTTTGCCTGCTTTTTTATTTTGTTGATTAGGTTCCAGTTAAAGTGAGATCAGATGGTATTTGCCCCTCACTGCCTGGCTTATTTCACTTAGCATAATGCTCTCCAGTTCCATCCATGCTGTTGCAAAGGGTAGGAGCTCCTTTTTTCTTTCTCTGCATAGAATTCCATTGTGTAAATGTACCATAGTTTTTGATACATTCATTTATTGATGGGCAGTTAAGTTGCTTCCAGCACTTGGCTATTGTAAATTGTGCTCCTATGAACATTGAGGTACATAAGTTCTTTTGAATTGGTATTTAAGCTTTCTTAGGATATACTTCTAGCAGTGGAATTGCCAGGTCAAAAGGCAGTTCCATTTTTAGTTTTCTGAGAAAATTCCATACTGTTTTCCATAGTGGTTGCACCAGTTTGCATTGTCATCAACAGTGCACTAGGGTTTCCTTTTCTCCACAACCTCTCCAACACTTGTTGTTTGTTGCTTTGTTTATGATGGCCATTCTGACTGTTGTGAAGTGGTATTTTGTTGTGGTTTTAATTATATCTCTCTGTTGGCTAGTGATGCTGAACATCTTTTCATATGTCTCTGGGCCCTCTCTATGTCCTCCTTGGAGAAGTGTCTGTTCAGATCTTTTGCCCATTTTCAAATTTTTTTTGTCTTCCTGGAGTGGAGTCATGTGAGTTCTTCATATATTTTTGAGATTAAACCCTTCTCTGAGGTATCATTGGCAAATATGTTTTCCCATATAGTTGGTTCTCTTTTAACTTTAATTCTGTTTTCTTTAGCCATGCAGAGGCTTTTTAATTTGATGAGGTCCCATTTGTTTATTTTTTCCTTCATGTCCCTTGCTTTAGGGGACATATCAGTGAAAATATTGCTGTGTGGAATGTCTGAGATTTTCCTGCCAATGTTTTCCTTTAGGACTTTCATGTTGTCATGACTTATATTTAAATCTTTTATCCTCCTTGAATTTGTTTTTTGTGTATGTTGTAAGTTGGTGATAGAGTTTCTTTTTTTGCATGTAGCTGTCCAGATCTCCCAACACCACTTGTCAAGGAGGCTATTTTTGTTCCATTTTATGCTTCTTCCCCCTTTGTCAAATATTAATTGACCATAGAGATATGGGTTTATTTCTGGGCTTTCTGTTCTGTTCCATGGGTCTGCGTGTTTGTTTTTATGCCAGTACCAGGCTGTTTTGATTACAGTGACCTTATAATACAATTTGATATCAGGTAATGTGATCCCTCCTACTTTGTTCTTCTTTCCCAAAATTGCTGCAGCTATTCGGGGTCATTTACAGTTCCATATAAATTTCTTAAATGTTTGTTCTATATCTGTGAAATGTGTCATTGGTAACTTGATAAGGATTGCATTGAATATGTAAATTGCTTTGGGTAGTATGGATATGGTTTATGCTTCCATTTATTTGTGTCTTCCTTACTTTCTTCAGTGTTGTATAGTTCTCTGAGTACAGATTTTTTAAGTCCTTTGTTAAGTTTATTCATAAGTAGGAGAGGAAAGATGGCGGCGTGGTAGGAAGGAGCAGATTTTGCATCTCCCATACCCAGGGAGGGGAAAAATAATCGCCAATTGGAAATCAAAAATTGCAGCGGACATTGAAAAATCTGAGGGTAAGGAGACTACCTGGATCAGCGAGGGGACCAGGGGGGTTGCAGCTCCAGACCCGCAGCGAGCCTGGGTCAGCCAGAGGGGGCCCTCCCCCCGGGGGGGAGAGCTGGGTCATCCGCTCCCTCCCTAGCCA
>CM052544.1:61483988-61499663 GCA_028533065.1 Trachops cirrhosus
GTGTTTGTTCTATGTCTGTGACATATGCCATTGGTACTTTAATAGGTATTGCATTGAATGTATAGATTGCTTTGGGTAGTGTGGACATGTTGATGATGTTAATTCTTTGATTCATGAACACGGTATATGTTTCCATTTATTTGTGTCCTCCTTGATTTCTTCTTCAGTGTTGTGTAGCTTTCTGAGTACAGGTCTTTTACCTCTTTGGTTAGGTTTATTCCTAGGTATTTTATTTTTCTTTTTGCTATATTGAATGGGATTTTTTTCTTGATTTCTGCTTCTGCTCTTTCATTGTTGGTGTACAAAAATGCCTTTGATTTCTGGATATTGACTTTGTATCCCGCTGTTTTGCCAAATTCATTTATTAGGTCCAGCAGTTTCTTGCCCGAGTCTATAGGATTTTCTATGTACACTATCATGTCATCTGCAAACAGTAACAGTTTTGTTTCCTCCTTTCCCATTGGATGCCTTTTATTTCCTTTTCTTCTCTGATTGCTGTGGCTAAAATTTCCAGTACTATATTGAATAGAAGTGGTGAAAGTGGACAGCATTGTCTTGTTCCTGATCTTAGTGGAAAAGATTTTAGTTTTTGCCCATTGAGTATGATGTTGGTTGTAGGTCTCTCATATATGGCCTTTATTATGTAGAGAAATGCTCCCTCCATTCCCACTTTGCTGACTGGTTTTATCATAAATGGGTGTTGTACCTTATCAAATGCTTTTTCTGCATCTATTGATATGATCATGTGATTTTTATCTTTGCTTTTGTTTAGGTGATGATTTACATTTACTGATTTGCGAAAATTGAACCATCCTTGCATCCCTGGGATGAATCCCACTTGGTCATGATGTATGATCTTTCTAATGTATTGTTGGAGTTTGCCAATATTTTGTTGACGATTTTAGCGTCTATGTTCATCAGTGACATTGGCCTGAAGTTTTCTTTGTTTATTGTGTCTTTATCAGGTTTTCGGATTAGAATGATGCTGGCCTCATAAAAAGAGTTAGGGAGTCTTCCATCTTTTTGGTTTTTTTGGAATAGTCTGTGAAGAATCGGGGTTAGTTAGCTCTTCCTTAAATACTTTGTGGAATTCTCCTGTGAAATCATGTGGTCCAGGGCTTTTATGTGCCGGGAGTTTTTTGATTACTACTTCAATTTCATCTGCTGTTATTGGTCCTTTCAGGCTTTCTGTTTTTTTTCATTGAGTTTTGGAAGATTGTATTTTTCTAGGAATTTGTCCATTTCACCTAGGTTTTCAAATTTCTTGGCATACAGTTCTTCATAGTAATTTCTTACAGTCCTTTGTATTTCTGTGGTATCCTTTGTAATCTCTGCTCTTGCATTTCTGATTGTGTTTATTTGGTCCCTCTCTCTTTTTTTTTTCCTGATGAACCTGCTTAAAGGCTTGTTGGTTTTGTTTATTTTTTCAAAGAACCAGCTCCTGGATTCGTTGATCCTTAGAATTGTGCTTTTAGTCTCTATGTCATTTAATTCTGCTCTGTTCTTGGTTATTTCATTCCTTCTACTTGCTCTGGGCTGTCTTTGTTGTCGTTCCTAGAGTCTTATAGATGTAGAGCTCGGTTGTTTGTTTCAAATGTTTCTATCTTTTTTAGGTAGGCCTGTATTGCTTTGAACTTCCCTCTCAGGACTGCCTTTGCCCTGTCCCATATGTTCTGGGTTGTTGTGATTTCATTTTCATTTGTGTCCAGAAACTTTTTGATTTCTTCCCTGATTTCATTACTTACCCATTTATTGTTTAATAGTATGCTATTTAATCTCCATGATTTTTAGTTTTTTGGTTTTTTTCCCTTGGGTTTTTTTTTCTAGTTTCTTCCCTTGTGATCCAAGAATATACTTGGTATGATTTGAATTTTCTTGAATTTGTTGAGACTTGTTTAGGGTCGTAAAATGTGGTCTATCTTTGAAAATATTCCATGTCATTTGGAAAGAATTTATATTTGGTTTCTTTAGGATGGAGGGCTTCATATATATATATATATATATATAATCAGTTAAGTCCATTTCATCTAGGGCATTGTTCATTGTCACAATATCTTTGTTGATATTTTGTTTGGAAGATCTGTCCATTTTTGACAATGGGGTGTTATAATCCCCCACTACAATTGTGTTGCTATCAATATCTTTCTTGAAGTCCTCTAAGATTTTCTTTATGTATTTGGTTGTTCCTATGTTGGGTGCATATATATTTACTATGTTATGTCTTCTTGGTGGATCCTTCCCTTGAGTATTATGAAGTGACCTTCTGGGTCTCTCTTTATGGCCCTTTTCTGGAAGTCTATTTTGTCTGATATGAGTATTGCTACCCTGGCTTTTTTTCCTGTCCATTTGGTTGGAAAATTTGTTTCCAGCCCCCCACTTTCAGCCTGTGTATGTCTTTGCTCCTGAGGTGGGTCTCTTGTATGCAGCATATGTGTGGGTCATGCTTTCTTATCCATTCAGGTACTCTACATCTTTTCATTGGGGTATTTAATCCATTTACACTTAAGGTTATTATTGATAGTTACTTATTCATTGCCATTTACATACCTGTGTTCCTCTCTCTTTTTTCCCTTCCTGTCTTTAAAGCTGTCCCTTTAGCATCTCCTGCAGAGCTGGTTTGGTGGAGGTGTATTCTTTTAGACTTCTCTTGTCTCAGAAGCTTCTTATTTGGCCTTCTATATTGATTGAGAGCCTTCCTGGGTAAAGAAACCTTGGTTGAAAACCTCTGGTTCTCATTACTTAGAATATTTTTTGCCATTCTCTTCTGGCTTGGAGCGTTTCTGTTGAGAAGTCAGCTGCTAGCCTTATTGGGGCTCCCTTGTATATTACTTCCTGTTTCTCCCTTGCTGCCTTTAATATTCTCTTTTCGTCTTGAAATTTTGGCATTTTAATTATGATGTGTCTTGAGGTGGGTCTCTTTGCGTTCCTCTTGATTGGGACTCTCTGTGTTTCCTCGATTTGTGTGACTTTTTGTCTCATTAAATTAGGGAAGTCTTCTGTCATTACTTTTCCAAAAAGGTTTTCTATCGCTTGCTCTTCTTCTTCTCCTTCTGGTATCCCTATTATACGGATATTATTATCTTTCATATTGTCTTGCATTTCTCTTAATCCCTCTTCATTCTTTCTGAGCCTCTTTTCCTGTTCTTGCTCTTTCTGGGTGCTTTTTTCTACTTTGTCCTCTAGCTCGTTGACCTGATCTTCTGCTTCAGTAATCCTGGTTTTGATTCCTTCTACTGTGTTCTTCAGTTCAGAACTTGTATTCTTCATTTCCTCTTGGCCCTTGGTGATAGTTTCTATTTCCTTTTTCATGTTGATATAGTTTGCAGTGAGTTCATTGTAGCTTCCCTGTAGTTTCTGGTAGCTCATTGAGAGTTCACTGAACTTCCTGAGAATCATTACTTAGAACTCAGAATCTGATAGTTGAGTTGCCTGTATTTCATTTAGCATTCTTTCTGAGGCTTCCTCCTTTCCCTTCATGTAGGGATTGTTTCTTTGTCTTCTCATTGTTCGTGAGACTCCTCTTGCTAGCCTCAGCTTCTTAAATTGATCTGTTCTGGCTCCCTGGTTTTATGGTGTGTACTTCTGTGGTTGAATACCTGTGAGATTCAGTGGTACAGTCTCCTTCTGGTATCCAGGTATTCACAGCTTCCACCTACTCTTTTTTATAATCAGGAGGGGTAAGGCGAAATGGCTTAGGACACCAAGAGAGTATGCTATGATATTTACAGTAGCAGCAAGTAGTGAAGAGATAGGAGATCCTTTGGCTATGTATAGTGTTAACTGTGATCTTCCACCCCACTAGCCACTTTTTAGAAGGGATGGATAGAAGATAAGACTCTTGTTGGGAAGGGAAGGATTGTGAGTTGGATCTAGAAAACAGTGAGGTTGTGGAAGGTCAGATTCTGAGGTAGGGTGAGAGTAAAGAGTAGTAAATAGGTGTAGTGTGTGAGAGAATAAAGTTAAACACCATAGTAATAGAATTCAGGAAACTGAGAAGTGGGCTAAGGTCTGGGAGTGATGTTGTGTAGTATTTACAATTGTATGGAATAGCTATTATTTACAGTAATATTAGAGCCACAATCATATGACAGATTCTACCAGATCTAGATAACAAGAATAGGGAGTATGGAACTGTACTAATGGAACAAAAATGAAGGACAGTAAATTAGCTATACACTATGAATGAGATAACAGGGGGAACCTATTAAATGATACATTATAACCAACCAAGCAAAGAAGAGTATAGAGAAAGAAGAAGAATACTAAAATACTATTACAGTAAAAAGTGTAAGAATAATGAAATAATGATAATACAGATATGGTATTACTTGCAGGTTCAAAAAAAGAAGGAAAAAAGAAGATGTAAGGAAGAGATAAATTTGCAAAGAAAGGGAGAAAGATCAACACTAGAAAGAAGTAGAAGCATAAGGAATTGAACGATATAAAAATAATAAGGATTAAAAAATAAAATGTTACTTAGTAAAAAAAAAATCAAGCAAAAAAGGAAAAAAAAAAGGAAGGAAAAAAAAACCCTTTTGTTGGTTTCAAACTGGCCAAACCAGTTTTCCTGGTTTTGCTGGCTGCAGTAGACTTAGGGGGGAATGCCTTGGTTTTTTTCCCTTCCTGTTCAGAGCTCAGTCAGCCTCTGGTGCACTGTTCCCAGGTCTAGCTGCTTAGGTCTAATGCCCCTGGAAGGGCCCTGGGTACTGGATCTACGCACTCCCAAGCACTCTCTCTGGAGTATACTGTGGAGCGCCCGTGCCTTTTCCAGTTTCACGGGTGTGAACTGTGTGGATCCCGAGGGGCACACAGTTCCCCCTCACCGGGGATTGCAAGCCCTGGGCATTGGGGATCCAGCAGATCGCCCACGCCTTTTCTGTGCTGGCAGGTGTAGGCACCAGTCCTTTCACCAAAAATCTCTCCAAGTTGGGGCGCTGGCGCCAGTCCCGGCTGTCCTTGGATCCTGGCTGGGCTGCAATCTCCCTAGAGCCAGTCTGGCGCCTCTCCTCCAGGTGTGGGATCTGGGTGCTGTTCAGCACTCTCTTCAAAGCTCACTGCGGAGTGCTCGCACCTTTTATAGGTTCACGGGTGTGCACTGTGTGGATTCCGAGGGGCTCACACTTCCCCTGAATTCATGGCCTGGGCACCGGGGATCCCGCAGAAAGCCTGCGCCTTTTCCGTTCTCACAGCTATAGGCACCTGGCCTTCCACCAGAAATCACTATCTCCCCGTTAGGGCGCCCATGCAAGGCCCAGCTATCTTTGGTTGTATCGGCTGGGTCATGATCTCCCCAGAGCCTGCTCCGCAGTCCCGAGGATCAGTGCTACTCAGTCCTTCTTTAGCCAGGGAGGGAGCAGTTGACCCAGCTCCCTCACCCCAAGAGCCCTGAGGCAGACCTTGGACCTCTGGGGCTTGGGGCTGCAACCTCCGTAGTCCCCAAGCTGATCCTTGGGCCCTTATTATCCTGATGTAGTCTCCTTACCATCTGGTCTTTCAATGTCCGCTACAATTTTTGATCTTTTATTTTCATATATGTTGTGATAATGTTGGCTGTTTGCTCTGTTCCTCCATAGAACAGCTAGGTTTTTCTCCTGTGTGTAGGGGGAGGTGGAGTGTGCTCCCTCCTACCATGCTGCCATCTTCTCTCCCCTGGTGTTTCTTTGCTAACTTCTTTCTGGATCTGTCTCTGTTTTTCTCTCAGAACCAGGACTTAGTGTCTTACTCTTGGAAAAAAAATGCCCCCAGCTTGGTGTTAAGCCTGCTTAGCTGGTTTTGCAGGTCTCCCTAGTCCCTTCAGGCAGTGGATGGTTGTGCTCCATTTTCTCCTTTCAATTGTTTGGGGAGGAAAGGGGCTTAGTCTGGCCCATAATAATCACAGGTGCCCAGTTTTCAGCCCATATCTTCAGAGCACTCTTCTGCCTACACTCTCTACTCTGCTCAGTTTCTTCAGACTAGCACAGATAAATCACCTTGCTTTGCACCCCTTGATCAAACCATGAAGTGTACTCAATGGGAGCAAATTGTGCCCACAGTCCTCCTTCCTTATTGGCTAGGCAGTTGCAGGTGTGAGGTTCCTGACCTGTGTGCCTCAGTTCCCATTTTGAAAAAAAGTCTCTGGGCTCCCCTGCTGCTCCAAGCCACTGCCTGGCTGTCCACAGACTCCAACTCTTTGACAAGTCCAGAGTATGCCTCAGTCACAGGCAGTCATGGCTCACCACTTCTCCCAGGTCCAGGTGCTGTGAGGATCCCCCCACTCTCTGGCACTATCCTGGCTGGTGAGTTCTGTTGCAGCTTGTGTGCGCCTCCACCTGTGTGTAAGCTTGCTGCCTTCCACCCCTCCCCCCCACCAATCACTTTCCCCATTCAAATTTTTCTTGGTGACAGTCTTGGATTTCCCTGTCCAGGGAGTGAAGGGAACCACTAGGCTGCTATCACTGACCCAGCTCTCCTCAGATGTCCTTGAAGCATACATGGCTTGTAATGCTATGTCTGGGGACTTCCCACATCTGCCTATAAAACCTCTGTACTGCCCTTTGAAGCATCCTCTGTATACTTTGGCTTCCAAAGTTCATATCAACTAAGATTGTGTTGGCTGTTCCCTTTGTTTTTTGGAAGTATTGCTAAGGGTCCCAGTTGGTTGCATGAGCAAGTGGGCTCAGCTTCTAGCTATTTCATTACCATCTTCTCTCTGCATGATATATCTTTTTCCATCACTTTACTTTTAGTCTGTGTGTATCTTTTGATCTGAGGTGAGTCTTTTGGAGACAGCATATATATGAGTCTTGTTTTCTTATCCATTCAGCTAACATGTTTTTTGGTTGTAGCCTTTTACATTTAAGGTGATTATTTATAAACATGCATTATTGCCATTTCATTTAAAAAATATTTTCCTGTTTCTTTTTCCTCCTCCTCCTCCCCACTTCTCCCTCCTCTGCCTCCTCCTCTGCCATTGTCTTGTTGTTGTTGTTGTTGTTCTTCTTACTCTTATTATTATTGTAACACCTTTAACATAAATTTCAGTACTGGTTTGGTAGTAACAAACTCCTTTAGATTTTTCTTTTCTGGGAAACTCTATTTCTCCTTCAATTTTAAATTATAGCCTTGCTTGGTAAAGTAGCCTTGGTTGGAGGTCCTTGCCTTTCTTCACCCTGAATATTTCAGGCAGATCCCTTCTGGATGAAATTTTCTGTTGAGAAATCAGATGACAGTCTCATGGAGCTGACTTGTAGGTAACTACTTGCTTTTCTTTTAAAGCTTGTAGGAGTCTCTTCTTGTTTTTAAGCTTTGCCATTTTGATTATGATGTGTCTTGGTGTAGGCTTCTTTGGGTCCATCTTGTTTGGGACTTTCTGCTCTCCCTGGACTTTTGTGTCTTTTTGTTTCACCAGACTAGGGAAGTTTTCAGTCATCATTTATTCAAATATGTCCTTGATCCTGTGCTCACTCTCTAATGGTATTCCCATGATGCAAATGTTATTATGCTTCATGTTGTCCCAAAAATTTCCTTTTTTTTTCTTTTTAAATTGTTGTTCAGTTACAGTCATCCCCCATTTTTCCCCATGGCTCCTCTCTGTCCTGCCTGCCCCCTTCCCAGAGTCTTTCCCCTAATTGTCCTCTATTTGTGCTCCTGCTTTACTCATTTTTTAAAGTTGTTTTTTTTTTCTGATCTGCTTGGATGTTTATTTCTATCTTGTCTTCTGAATTGGTAATTTGATCTTTTCCTTTCTAACCTACAGTTTATTCCTTCCAGTGTATTATTCATTTCAGACATTTTATTTTTTTATTTCTGACTGGTTCTATTTTACTGTTTCTATGTCTTTTTTCATGCCGTTGAGTATCCTTACAATCATTCTAAACTCTATATCTGATAAATTGCTTGCCTCAATTTCATCTAGATCTTCTGGGATATTATCTTGTTTTTTCCATTTGCGCCCTGTTTCTTTGTCTTCCAATTTTGGCTGTTTCTTTGTATTTGTTTCTATGTATCATGTATATCTGCAAAGACTCTGGAGTAGGCCTATGTCAGATGCTGCCTGTGCCTGACCCTGGGCAACATGTTTGGAGCTATCAGCTATTCATACCTTATGACTCCCTCTGCTGGACCTGTTTGTGTGCTAAAGAACCAGGCTGTGCGTCAAGGCCTCCTTTTACCAGGACCGGGCCCCGGGGAGTGTCTGCTAAAGTCTCAGAGCTCCCAGAGGTCCACCTAAGTTGTTAACCAGTGAGATAAACTGTAGCTGTACTCCTCAGCAGCACATATGAAGCTCCACAGTGTGAGGCAGCATAATTCTTGCACGTCAGTCTATTGTTTCCTCTCAGGCTGATGCCACCTGGAGGGGGTTTCTCTGCCTCATGAAAATGGCTTCTGTAGTATGAGGCATTACTCAGCACAGGGATCCTGGCAGCTCTTCCTTCAGTTTTCTCCCCATAGCTCATAACCCAGGCTCCCCTCACATATTTCTAGTCCACTCCGCCCTCCCTCTGCCAGAGTCCAGGATAAGTGGCTGGAAATCAAATTTTGTGTATTGACCTTTTAATAAGCTCTCTGTGTCTCTAGTCATCTCTTTCTGCTGGACAGAAACCCTGCTTCTTTTTACTGCTGAATGTTATATGGGTTCCTCATTTCTGGTGCTGTAGGTTGTGGAGCCCAGCTTGGGGTTTAGACCCTGCACTTTTCAGCAGGAATCCCCTAGGTATTGAAATATCTCTTCCAAACTTCAACTACCCACTTGGGAGCCCAGCCAACCCTTTTGCACCTCCTCCACACTCCCTACCAGTCACATTGTGGTCAAGGGTTTTCTTCTGTCTGTCCTGGCTTATAAGGATTTTCTCCAACTAATGTACAGTTGGTTATTCAGGATTATTTCTCTACAACTTAGTTGTAATTTCAGTTTGGTCCTGGGAGGAGGTTTGTGTAGCTTGCACTTACTCCTTTGCCATCTTGGATTCTCCCTTTGTTCATACAATCTTATCTGTCTTGGGCTCTTCCCAAATACTGCAGAAACTCCATTACCATTACTCTTGATATTGTCCTCCTTTTCTTGTAAACACTGGTTTTATTTTGTTGAGGGGTTGTCACAGCAGCACAATGTCTCATTGATCAGCCCAGGTTGGCTTTGACTGCATTCTGAGAAAGGACACATTGGGATCCAGACACCAGTATTCAGAGAGAGTAGAAAAAACAATTCACAATAAATGATTGTTGGGCCTTATCCAAGTTCTGTCTTTAAATTCTCCTTCCCCAAATCCTCTCATTTTAACTTGTTGGGAAAGTATTTTATTAGTCTATTCAGTGATCACCACTGCAGAGTGACTGCTATGGTGACTGGTGGATTCAAGAGATTGGGATGTCATTCCTGGCTGTAAGGGACTAATGCCCTAGCCAGGGAAAGAGACAAGTCCACAAAAATTTATACAGCAAGCAGGCCTAAAAGAAGCAAAAATCATTGGAGAGAATGATGGTTGTTAGAGAACTTTGATAATGGCCCCACTGCAAGCAGAATCAGTGAGTGGTAGAGGGCATTCATGGCTGATGTAAGAGCCTGCGGAGTCAGTTAAAACATTGAACGGTCTCAGTTTGCTAACTCAATGGTACATGAATTCACTGATGACTGTGGCAAGTATTCACTAAGAGTCCGCCTCTGAGGCTATGTTCTGCTGGGGACCAGGTGTGCAGTGGTGAACGAAATAGACAGTGCCTGTGTTGTTATGGAGTAAATGACAAACCGATGAGACAGGCAATAAACAAGTCACCAACATATGGCTTCAATGTGTAACAGGTGCTACAAAGGTGTAAACAAAGAATCCAGGTGGAAAATAAAGAAAAAGGGAGGTCTAGTTCAGATATTAGGAAATCTCTGCAAGGGAGAGAGTTAACATCAGACCTGAAAGGTGAGTAGTAGGTAGAGAAGGAGAGGAGAGGATGAAAAGCAAGTGTTCCAAGCAGAGGAACAATGTGAGATGTCCCTGGAGGAATGTGGAACTTGTGTTTAAGACACAGGGGAGTGAGAAGGAGGAAGAGAGGATGAATTATGGGGCACATGCAAAGGGCTGGCCACTCTGTGAGCTTATCAGCCACATGAGGATGAGGCTGCTTGGATGTGATTGGAAGTCACAAAAGAATAACACAGAAATGTGGCATGGTCTGATTTGCTACCCTCAATGCCATGTGGATACTAAATGTACAGAACCAAAGAATAGGATGGGGGGAAATATAAGTTTTCCAAAATTATAAATCACTGTTTCTTCCTTGCATAGGAAGCAAAACCCAGTTAGACAGTTTGGAAGATTCAAATACTATTGTATGATTGCCAGCAGACTTGGCAGGAGGCTATCTTAATGGTAGAGTTGAGAAGTAATGGTGGTTTATAGAAGTTTATGGTGTCAGTATGTGTTTATCAGGATTTGCTGATGGACATAGGGACACATTCTGTTAAGGCAGCTTAGGGACTAAGCATGGAGAGTCAGGGGATCTTCTCTGACCTCTGCAAGTGGGGCTATCACCATACCCAGGGGGCAGCTATCACTGCATTTTCACATCACAATGACATTACCTGTTCATGTGTTTGCTTCTTCAACACTTAGCCAGTACCTTGAGAGCTCATACCTTACTAACTGTGGTCACCTCTCACAGACCCTGAATTAGAATTGGTTGAAGGAACGAATTTAGTTTAAATTTGACAATATTATTTGTTTTTTCCTGAACAAATGTATAATTTATAAATATTTTCTTACCTGAGGGTTGTCTTTTCTACTTTCTCTTTCAATTTAAATTTTTTTGTTTTGTTGTTCAATTACAGTTGTTTGTATTTTCTCTCCACCCCTTCTCCTCACCCTCTCCAAACCTATCTCCCTCCCTTGCTTCTACCCTCCCCTTTGGTTTTGTCCATGTTTCCTTTATAGTAGTTCCTGAAAACCCTTATTCCCACTGTCCCCTCTCCTCTCCCCTCTTTATTTTTTTTAAAGAAGATAATATTAAAGGGGAAAAAACCCAGTGGAGTGAGCAGATTTAGGCAATAAATGTTTTTTAAAAAGTATGGTATGTAAAGACCAAGCCAGTAAATTAATCTGTACGTTAATCTTAAAACTATATAAAATTAGTTGAGTTTGTAATTTTTCAGCCACTGAACATTCCAAAGAAAATATTTATTTTTAGATGTATTTCAGACTGTTAGAATTAAATAATATTTTATTAAAATTGTTTATCCTCTAACCTAAAAAGATTATGTAAGTTGATTGCAGCCTTACAAGTTTAGAGTTTTGTTCACATCAATTTTCCATAGGTAATTTGGAACACAGAGGAGCAGAGGTCTGGCTGTGGCTCACCCTTATCATCGCAGTGACAGCCATTTCTGCAGATCTCCTTCATTATCTCTGATGTGGGTGTCTATGTGGCTCTCTGGCCATGTAGGTAGATGCCAAAGACAATGGGAGAGGAACACAACATTGGGTACTTTTTAGTCTACTTGGGCCTGTGCTTCAGACATACTAGTGAATTTGAACTTTGTGAGTGTCCTCTCTAAAGTGGGGAATTTTCAAGGTTTTGAAAAAGAGGTCTCACTGTCCCAGCAAGAGTGATGCATATGGACTGAATGTGAAGAGGATTTGGGGAAAAAAATAAACAGGATTCAGTCTTTAGGTATTTATGAAGATAGATATGGAGGCACGATTAGGTTTTCCACTGTAATTACTATTTGACCAAACAGCCCACCCACTGCTCATAACCCTTCTCACAATAACTGCCTATTTCCAAGCTGTTTTCAAGGACTGTGTCTGACACTACATCACCCTTCATCTCCGTCTTTTCTCCCTTGAGCTGTGGTGATTCAGTTCCTCAGCACTGTCTGGTTCTCGGTCTCTTCATATATTCTGAAAATGAGTTCCCATCTTCTTGTGGCTCATTGAATGGGCCTTCATTCCTTGCCTCCAAAAGAGCAAAACTAAAAATAGGGCTGATCAGTTACACATGAGAGCATGAAAACCCCTGTGAAAAAGGATGAGGGAGACACAAAGCTATTTCCAGTTAGGGTCAAGGATGAATCTAATTTATTTTTCTTTTATGAGTGGCATTTTCCAGGGATGGAAACTTGCCCACAGCTCTCCTTGCAGCTCCTGGGATGTCCAGGAGACAGCTCCTGGCATTCCAGGTAACACCATGGATCTCTGGATGTTGAGATAACCAGTGCATCAGATGATCTGAGAAGCCTGGTACAGGTTCTGCTTCCAACGTGGCCCCAGAGATGCTGCAGGGGTCCACGTGGGTACTTTTCAGTTTTACATTCTCCACAGGTGATCCTGACACACAGCCAGGTGTCAAACAGTGTTTCATGACCTCAAGCAGTTTTGACACTGAGGTATACTTATGGGTCTTAAAATGTTGTGCTTCTCTGCTAACATATCCCTCTGTTCTCTACTCCTGACTTAAAAACAAAGAAAGATTTATTTTCTTTCTTTACTCTGTTGGCAATAACCCAATAGTATGTGAGTCTTCTATACTAGACTCACCTGACTTTGCTTCCTCTGGAAGGAAGAAATGTGATTTATTATTCTGAAAACATAATTGAAATTCCAGGGATAGTATGGTATCTGGGAGTTCCATGTAACTTTCCCTTTAGGAAAGATCAAACACTCCAGCTATGTTTACTCTTTTTCCCTCCAACTCTGCTGCAGTTTACCCCATTGCCTCTCAGGAAGTATAGAAATTACAAAAAATATAGATATTTGGTGCATGAAGCTCTTATCTTAAAATCTTTTTGTCTCATCATTTTGGACATATTGAAACTCACTAAATATAGAGTGTTACTCAACCACAGGATTGTATAGATTGGAATGATTGTCTGGTCTCCAGCTGTGGTTAGGTTCCAATTACTTCTTTTATTATGACATTGTTATTTTATCTTTAAGGTATTTCTTTGTTCTCCTCAACTATTGGATACTGTCACTAATCACAGTCTCATGTAGGTTGACCAATGGTCTGGTATGTCCATGGATTTCCAATACTAAAGCCAGATCTGTCCCAAGGATGGTGGGATGAGTTGGTCACCCTTGTCTCACACCTTCTCTTCAACAGCATTTTTCTTACTTTCTATGAAAGGTCTAGTCTTCTACTTCACTGAGAAAATAGGGGCCATGGGGTGGGAACTTTCTTAACTTCCTACCCCATCCACTGAGAGTATATGACTGGGGACCTGGCTTCATTAATTATCTTCTTTGTGCTATGTCTTCTGCTTCTTACCTATTAGCTCTGTCCCCTCAGCAGATTGTTAAAGGGACATTTGCTGAGTCCCAGCATGCTCACAGGAATTCTTCCCTATGTGACACTGAGCTCAATAGAGCCTTTCTCCCATCCATGCCCATATTTCATTACCTACTTCAGAGCATGACCCAGTCCCAGGCAGGCTTTACAGTGTCATCCTTATTCCCAGAGCTCCTTCTGCCATGGAATGTTCCCCTTGTGCCCTGTGTGAGTCCCTCCACCTTTGGCTGGCAGGTGATGCCTGAGCAAGGCTGCTCCCCCAGCCTTTCATTCTCTAACAATGTAATCGTGTGCAAGTATTTCTCATCTTAGACACAAAACTCACACTTCCTACACTTTAGCTGCCTTGACCATCTCTGACCTGTCTACTTCTTCCCTTTCTGGTTACTCATTTTAAAAAAAAATGAATGTTGCTCCCCTTACTTCCATATGAATCACAGGGTCCTTGTGTGATTAGCACCAATAGAACTGTTCTTTTATGATTGCCAGTGGTCCTGTTACCAATTTTATGGGAAATGTGTCATTCTATCTGTGATTTAAAAATAGTCGTAATTTAGAAAGTAAACCATAGTAACTTATAAAGAATAACAAAATTACCCATAATTCCTCCATGCAGAACTAAAAAAAATATTCTCTGAGGCTTTTGTCATTTTTTACAACTTTACAAATTATTTATGACTCCTTTCAAAAACTATTCTGGTTATATTCATGATCCTATGGAAGTTCCCCCTCAGCTTTACGTACTAAACCTTTATCTTGTACCCCCAATACCTGCTAATATTGACATTTCTAGCAGCATATCCTTACCTCACTCTTTTTTTTACCCTGTGGACTACAGGTGGCAAACACAAGGCCTGCAGACTGAATTCAGCCCTCCACCTTGTTTTATCCAGCCTGGCACCTTGTTTCTACCTGGCAGCAGTGCCAAGTTTCTTATCCCTAGTTAAGGAGTAGTTACATTTATACACTCCTAAAATTATATTCAGTCCTTTGAAGGCAACCACGAGGCTGATATGGCTCCCAGTGAAAATGAGTTTGACACCTCTGCTGTAGACTCTCTGGTGGCATTCTGTTCCGAGCTCCACAGCTATGCTGATGGAGGCCTTCACCCCACTCTAGACACTCAGTTCCATAGCACCACAATCTCAATACTTATTTTCTCAATACTGATTCCCATTTTCTCCATCCCAAATACCTTGTGTGGATGACACAATCATCAGCTGTTTCCTTGGTTGTTACCTTGATCTCTGCAGCTCATTTCCATCTCCAGGCAGTTGCTGACTCTTGCCTGTTAAATCTTCACATTTCTTAAATCTGTCTCCCACTCTCTGCTTGGGAGTTAGCTCTGAATCTTTTAAAAATGTATTTGTGCAATATTCTACTAAATAAAATAGATGCCTCTAGGCTTGGCGTACTTTAATCAGTTCTCACATGTCCGTGAAAGGGATCTTTCTAAATCATGAATCTGAATGTTGTGGTTAAGACTTGGGGTCTTGGATAAAACAGATATGGATTTATAACCAGTTCTAACACTGATTATCTAGAACCTTGGGCAAGGTATTTAATCTCTCTAGGCCACAGGTCTTCACTGGTAAATTGGGATTAAAGTACCTATATCAGAGCATCATGTTGAGAATTAAGTAAGTCATCTCTCTAGCACAGAGCCTTGCCAATAAATAGCACTTCATATTTGACTGCTGCTATTACTATGATTATTCTTTTTATTGTTATTTTTGTATGTCTCCTCCTGGCTGAACATATTCAATGTTTTTTCTATTGGGTTCAAGATAAATTTTTAAGCTTCAGGCAATATAGGATGCCTTTTATGTGGTACCTTGATTGGCCTCTTCTTTCTCATTTCCTGCTGTTTCCCTTTCTCACTCTCCCTTCTTTTATAATTTTATTTTTATTTTATTTTATTTTTTAAATCTTATTTTAATTGTTGTTGATGTACAATTTTCTATCTTTTACTCCCATCCCAGCCCACCCACCCAGCCCTCCCCTCCTCCCTCCCATTTCCACCCGCCCCTAGTTTTTATCCACATGTCCTTTACTTGTTCCTGTGAACCCTTCCCCTTTTGTCCTGAAATTCCCCTGAAATTCCCTCCCCTCTCCCCTCTGGTCACTGTCAGCCTATTCTCTATTTCAGTGTCTTTGGTTATATTTTGCTTATTTCTTTGTTTTGTTGTTTAGGTTCCTGTTAAAGGTGAGATCACCTAGGTTGTTTCCAGCACTTAGCTATTGTAAATTGTGCTGCTATGAACATTGGGGTGCATAGGTTCTTTTGGATGGGTGTTTCAGGATTCTTAGGATATAGACCCAGCAGTGGAATTGCTGGATCAAAGGGCAGGTCCATTTTTAGTTTTCTGAGGAAGTTCCATACTGTTTTCCATAGTGGTCGTACCAGTCTGCAATCCCACC